>JBBCBC010000036.1:6726353-7274080 GCA_037126765.1 Stenogyne calaminthoides | reverse complement strand
AGTCCACCCAATCTTAGGCTGTCTCATTTCATACATTGCAATTTGCTTCTTTGTGTCCTTCACGATATTCCCACCCCTTTCTCTCTCTCATATATATTTTTTTTTTAATTTTGGGGGAAATATAATCTCAAACATTCCCTCTTCCATTTATTCTCAATCCCAAATCACCGCAAGACTGTTTCTTTAATCCCATTTCTTGATTTTTGTTGTCTTTCGTGATGTCGTTTTCTAGTTAGTTCTCCGGTGGTCTTATCCTTTGTGGGGTGTGTTTGTTTCTTTTGTTTTTTCTTTATCCTTTATTTTTTTTGACTGATCTTTATCCTTTATTGGATTCTGCTTTTCTTGGTCTAAATTAAAATTTACTTTACTTAATTTCACCTTATTCTACATAAAAATCCATTCTTTTCCCCTTTGGCTCTTTCCCAGTTCTCGTTATTCTTGTTATAACACAGAGTGGTAAGGAAGGACGCACCCTTTAAGCGCCTTTTGGGATTCTTGAGTTGAACAAAAACTGTGAAATCCTTTTTCTTGATGTCTTTGGCTGTCGGAATTGCTACAAGTTCCAAAACCATGGGATTTGAGGAGAAGAAGGGGGATGGGAAATCTGTGTCCGAAATTGATGAAAAGCCTGAAATTCAGGCCGAAATTGGTGATAGGGTTAGTGGGATGATGAGTGAGGGGTCTCTGTTCACTATTGATGATGAAGAAGATGATGATGCTAATGCTATACAGTTGGGCCCTAAATGCACTCTCAAAGAATTGTCTGAAAAGGACAAGGTTTTGTGTTTTTTGCTTTTCTATTTGCTAAAATTAAGAAAATGAGAAATTTGATTGTGATTTTTTGTTGTTTTGGTTTGAGAATTTAGGATGATGAGAGTTTGAGGAGGTGGAAGGAGCAACTTCTTGGAAGTGTGGACATAAACGCAGTTGGAGGTAATGGCTTTCTTGCTTCCACTTTTTTAATGTATAACCAGGAACTTTGGTTCTGTTCTTTCAAATTGTTGCTCAATTTGTGTTTTTGGACTTGAATTATAGTAGATCTTTCAATAGTGGTAAAGATTCAGGAAATGTAGGACATAAGGTGGGTTATTGTGCAGGAATTTTGGGATTAAAACCATATATCATTTCAATTTTTTTTGCTTCATTTATTTCTAGGATTGTCACATTAAGGCCTTGCAATACTTTTGAATGAAACAACTAATACTGATAAACTAATAGGTTTTAACGAAACAAGTAATACTGTTTAAAAAAAACTCAAAGTGCAAACTAGTTGCACGGTGAAGCTGGTTCACATAAGATTTTTCCATCATTTGTAGGCGTGAAAAAGCACTTTGAGTTCGATTTTCTCAGCTTCCCTCACCTCACTAGGTCAATTCTGTGCAATTTTAGGAGTTACTTTTAATTAATTTTTCTCTCTCATTGGTGGATGTTTTGGAAGATTCGAAATAAAAAATAGCTCATGCTAGCATATCAACGTATGGCTGTAGGGACGGCATCCAAGCATTCGTCTTGATGTTAGGTGTAGTTTTCATACAGATTAAAGTAGTTGCTTGATTTGTTATTTGCAGAAGCTTGTTTTCTGGTAATAAAGTTTTTATCTTTGTGTCACAATTACTGGGCAGTCTGGTATATTTGTCTAACCAATAGTGGGGTTATCTGGATTTTATCAATAAACTAACTAAACTAAACCACCCTTGACGCGTTTCTGCATTGTAGAAACCCTTGATCCGGAAGTGGGAATCTTGAGCTTGGCAATCAAAAGTGCTGGTAGGAATGACATCGTTCTTCCAATCCCTGCAGACGGAAACCCCAAAGGCCCCTGGTTTACACTGAAAGATGGGAGTAAATATAACCTCGTATTTACTTTCCAGGTCAGCAACAACATTGTATCAGGCTTCAAGTACAAGAATCATGTCTGGAAAACTGGAATCAAAGGTTAGTGTATATATAGTTCCCATCACCTACAAAGAACAATATATTTTTAACCCCATCTTAAAAACATCGTTTTCAGTGGACACCACGAAAGAAATGATCGGAACTTTCAGTCCCCAGTCAGAGCCTTATACACATGAAATGCCCGAAGAGACTACACCTTCCGGAATTTTTGCTAGAGGATCGTATACAGCAAGAACTCAGGTAATTATGTTATACCGATTCGTTTAAAAAATTATAAGATGATGGTTTAAGGTATATCCTTATTCTCTGTGCATAAGTTCATTTATGAACTTGAGGTAAAGAGTTTAAAATCGTATCTGCTCGTCACATGTATTTCGTTAGCTTCTTTACTTTCCATTGGGACAGGAGTCACAGGACAGGACCACCTCTTAATTACCCTGGATAATAATTAAGTTAATGTATAGGGGTGTGTTTGGATGGAAGAATTTGAAAATTTAAAATGAGAAGACTCGAGTGTTGGATTTCAAACCCAAGATTATTCTTTTTTTGTTTGTATGCTAGTTCGTTTGTTTTCGTTCACATCATCGTCTTTTAACTCTGCCTTATAATCAATTGCAGTTTCTTGACGATGATAACAGATGCTACCTGGAGCTGAACTATACGTTCGAGATCAAGAGAGACTGGCAATCCTCGTAATATATCGAGCCTCGATTTTAGAAGCTTTTCCTTTTCTCCTAAGAACGCATCTCGTAACAGTTTCTTTAAGAAGTTTATTTTTATTTTTATAATTTTTTGTCCATTGTTGGTACTATGTTATGTGATGAGATGATAGAACCATGAGAAAGTGGGTCCAGTAGATCTCATTTGTTGATTGTCATGCAATGAAGAAGTTGTGCAACAATTTGACAAATTTGTTTCTTTCATCATGCATGTTTTTCTGCAAAGTAAATGTGTGTTTTCATGATTGATGACAGTATATTTGACTCCCGTCATTTCTCAACTTTAAACTGCAGAAACATTCTCCTATTTTTACAAAAGAAAACATTCTCCATAAACAAATCTCTCTGCCAATTTTCTAATTACCACATAACATTTCTTGCTTCTTACCCCCACTTGTAACGATCCCAATCAAGTCCAATTCATTGTTATCCAAGTTTGTTTAGTGACTATACCAATTAAATTGAATTTACACGATTTAAGTTCCATCAAACGTGAATACCATAGGAGAGAGATAATTGAGAACTTCAATTTTCTTAATTTTCATTCTATTAACCACGAACTATAGTAAACCAAATACGTTTCTAAACAGAATATACATAAACAAGTATGCCAGTAACAATTCGAATAAAACAAGAAAGAGAGACATTTGCATGAGACAGTCTCACGGTGAGACGAGACATAAGTTGGACATCGACGTTTTAACGCTTTGGGATGGGTGGGTGTGATTTGTGCTAAGTTGTACCCAGTCTCATGCATGAGACCGTCTCATATGAGTTTTTGTCAACAAGAAATATCACTAATAATTAATAAATCAATCAATATCTTTAAATTAGTATCTTTCTTGATTCAGGTGATCATGTCTTCATATTTTAATATGCTTATCCAACCAACGTTAGGTGTGGAATTTTAGCAAATCATTAAATGATTTTGACTTCCAACCCTTTCCTAATAATAGGATAATTGATTTGTTACAAGTACTATGTAGAATTTGAGAGAATTAAATCAAAGTGTAAACATGAAAGTTGTCTTCCTCAAGTTAATCTATGATGTTCTCTGATACAATATTCTAAAAAAAAAAAAAAAAATCTCGTGAGTTTTACAAAAATAACATAATTTGATACGCATTTAAGCAATTTTCCCAATATAATTAAAATAGCATACTTTGGTACTCATTTGAGCAAATTTCCCAATGTTCAAAATCCAATAACACGTGCAATACTAGGTTAGCTGCATGATGGCAGAGGTGAATAAAGTATATGAGGAGTGGAGAAGTGTTACGCAAAAGGCCCACTAGATCATGGGCTGAATCCAAAAGCCCAATAAGCATTTGCAAGTTGAATTCCATTTGCAACAGACTTCGAAGCCCAATTAATAAATGTACTGTTAATGTAATGATTGCAGATGAATTAGATACAGGACTTGAAATTTTGGGATATTTCATCTCGAATTAGGATCGAAATCCCTAGAAGCCATGAAAACAGAACGAGAAGAATCTGCGGATGCGGTGAATGAAGAGGGAGCTGCGAAGAGGCAGAAGCTACTCGATCCGTCATCGCCGCAGCTCGCATTTGAAAATCCACTACTGCCATTGGCTTCTTACGATGATGATGAGGAGGAAGATGATGGTAAGAGAGACGGTGGTGCTAGAGTTGTGAATGATGGTATAAGGGGAGAGCGAAATGGACGCAGTTATAAAGAAGAAGAAATGGATGTTGATGATGATGAAGACGATGAAGAAAGCAATGTAGGGCAAGGAAAGCGCAGTCGCTCTATTGAAGTAAGAAGGGACTGCCCGTATCTTGATACTGTTAATAGACAGGTTTGTAACTTTCCCAAGCTTGTGTTTAATAGTATTTGTTAAACTGTGTATGATTTTCTTGGCTCGTATTTTAATTGTATTACGCATGTATTTGGTTTATTCTGAGTAAATGTGGAAATGAATCTTTGGTGAAGTTATTTATAAATTTTGTTGTTATAATGCAGTAGACCTCTACATTTCCAAACAAGATACTAGAAAGTTTGTCACGAATTACTGAATTTGTGTCTAAGTTTGTTAAATTGGCCGTACGCCCTTGAAATAGTTTGTATCTCTCTATCTAGTATCTTCCAAGTGTCTCTTGGAGACTACTCGAATAACATCTGCTAGATATGGTTTTAGTTTTATTGAAGTGCATTATTAACACAATTTTTCTTTGACTGCTGTTACTGATCCTTAAATTAGGTAACCTAGTAGTATTTATAATTCATAATTCTTTCTTCATCCACTTCATATGAATAACAAAGTTTACTCTGTTATATAACTTAATAAGATCACTCAATCATAAGAAATCTACTTTGTTAAAATGGTGGCTGGAGTAGAATCAATTTGTTCTAGATTTCAATGATTCTCAGAGGACTGAAAAGCTTTCCAAGTTCAAATTTAGAGTTTACACCACTCATGATGTCTGAATCTCCGATCATATTTGTTATTATTCAACATAATTGTTGTACTGAAGTCCTTAACATAATCATCATCTACATAGTCGATAATATGAGTTATAGAAACATGAAGATACTTATTCATATTCTAATGTCTGACTCAACGTTGTAACATAATCATCATCATCATGATTCATGATATGAATTATGGAACAGCCAATACCAGTTTTTGTCTGTAGTTTTGATCTCTGATTTTGTTTTTCTAAAAATACTTTTACAGGTCTTAGATTTTGACTTTGAGAAATTTTGTTCGGTATCTCTTTCAAACTTGAATGTCTATGCATGTTTGGTGTGTGGGAAATATTTCCAAGGAAGAGGACAGAAATCTCATGCATATACACACAGTCTAGAAGCTGGTCACCATGTCTACATTAATCTCCGAACAGAGAAAGTTTACTGTCTTCCTGATGGATATGAAGTTATTGACCCATCACTTGATGACATTCGGCACGTGCTAAACCCGAGGTATAATGAATGCATGATTTTTTTAAATATCTGTTTAAGTTTTCCGCCTACCCCAATTATTTGAATTAAAGGCTTGGTTTGTTTGTTATCTGTTTAAGTTTTCCAGCTTTTTCTTCCTTTTTGTTTTTTTGTGGGGGGGGGGGGGGTTGGGGGTTGTTTATGATTCCCATAAAGAGGGAACATTCTCCAAGCAGTTGAGGGATTCTAGTTATGGTTAATTTGCAAATTTTATTAGGGTACACCTTTTCTTCTCCATTTTACACTCTTTTAAAAAAAATTATGTTTGTCTGGCTGTCTTGCTTCTGCTATGCTTCATTGTATCATCATTTTGTTTATTTCTTGTGAGTTGTATAGGTTTTCAAGAGAACAAGTTTTGCAGATTGACCAGAATCGCCAATGGTCCAGGACATTGGATGGCTCTGATTATCTTCCTGGAATGGTATATATTTTTTAATCGATTTCCCTGTTATTGTAAACCTAACATGCCTCTCCTTGACACCTTGTGCATGCTGACACAATATTTTGCTCTCTGCTTGAAATGTTTGTAGGTGGGGTTAAATAACATCAAAGAGACCGATTTTGTTAATGTAACAATTCAATCTTTGATGCGTGTTACTCCCTTGAGGAATTTCTTTCTTATTACTGAAAATTATGCCCACTGCAAATCCCAACTTGTTCATCGATTTGGGGAGCTATTTCGAAAGATCTGGCATGCAAGGAACTTTAAAGGACAGGTTGAACCTTTAATCCAGTAGTAACATTCACATTAATGTATTATGATGCTGAGTATTTTGCAATATTTTAGTTTCAACATTTTAGTTTCAACATTCACATTAATGTATTATGATGCTGAGTATTTTGCAGGTCAGTCCACATGAATTTCTGCAGGCAGTTATGAAAGCTAGTAAAAAACGTTTCCAAATTGGTGCACATTCAGATCCAGTTGAATTTATGTCATGGCTTCTTAATACACTGCATGGAGATCTTAAAAGCCCAAAAAGGGGTAGCAGCATCATTCACCAGTGCTTTCAGGTAAATTCCCTGCCCCCACTCCCCCAGTGTAATATGTATTTGCACGTGCTTTGCCTTTTTAATTTATGCATGGATGTGTCTCTTACAGGGTGAATTGGAGGTTGTGAACGAGATCCATGGAAAGTCTATTGAGAATGGAAATGGAGGAAGTAATGTGGATAATGAAGCCATGGATAAAAGCAAAATGCCCTTTTTAATGCTTGGGTTGGACTTGCCCCCACCCCCTCTATTTAAGGACATTATGGAGAAAAATATTATTCCACAGGTTTGATAATTTTATTTCTCAGGTTTCTGAAAGCTTTCCGTATAGAAAATTTGAACCAATTGTAACTTGTTCTTGATATTAAAACTGTATAATGTGTTCAAATTTGAGATGTACATATAACCTAATGATTTTTTTAATAAGGGAAAGTGTCATCATTTGTTTTATTTCTTTTGGTCTTTTACAACTTTTGGTGCTTCTTGAGGTAGATTGCCAGAGATTGGGAGCCTTTCCCAGTTAGTGATCAGTGTCTTTTGCCTTTCAAATTTTCAATTAACCTAATTTCCCATTGTTTCTTTAGTCATCATCTATGAATATTGGTCCCTTGTGTTTGATTTTCAGTATGCGGTGTATTTTATTGTTTTTAAATAGGCAAGTCCCGGGAAACTTCTGTTTCTCATAACCTTCTTCTGGCTCTTCCTTGATTGTGAACCTTTTTGTTGATTTTACATTTTTATTGACCAACTGAAATTAACAACTGAACTAAATAGCTGAATGAAATTGTGTAGGTTCCACTTTTCAACATACTGAAGAAGTTCGACGGTGAAACTGTGACAGAAGTTGTCCGTCCTCGTACTGCAAGGATGAGATATCGTGTAACAAAATTGCCTCGGTATCTTATCCTCCACATGCGCCGGTTTACAAAAAACAACTTCTTTGTAGAGAAAAATCCGACCCTTGGTGAGTAATTATTTTACGCTGAGTGGCTATTGTTGGATTGGTTGCAGTGATATATCTTGCTGTGCTTAGTCATTTCATGCCTTTTGATTTGCTTCTTCTGTGCTAAGGATGAAATAATTGTCAAATGTTTTTTTTTGGCAGTGCATGTATCTTCTCATTTATTTTTCCATCTGCCAAGCATTTAATTTTTATATCTGTAGGGCTGTATAAATTAACTATTGATTGAGAAGATGCCGGTGAGCCAAATGCCATTTTTTTTGCTTTGACAACTGTGACAATATATGTGTCCTTTTCTTTTGTATACTGTGGCTCTGTTCTTTTGCCTTGAAACCATATATGACTGACCATCTGGTAAGTTGGTTATGTTTCGTTTATCTGTTTCCTCACGGGATAATTTTTATGTCTCAGTTAATTTTCCTGTGAAGAATCTTGAACTGAAAGATTACATCCCACTTCCGGTACGAAATGAGAATGAAAAGTTGCGATCCAAGTACGACTTAATTGCCAATATAGTTCATGATGGTAAGCCCGGTGAAGGATCCTATAGAGTATTCGTGCAGCGAAAGTCAGAAGAGCTATGGTAACATTTTGATTCATCTTCATGATCTAGACTTAAGCATATTCACATCCTTAACTGATCTCCTCCCTCCCCAGGTACGAGATGCAGGACCTACACGTCTCGGAAACACTGCCCCAGATGGTCGCCCTCTCTGAGGCATACATGCAGATATACGAGCAGCAGCAATGACTTGTATCCATGCAAGAGGTTTATACTAATACTCTGTGCCTGATCATAGAATTTCTGGATTTTGTCTCATATTCTTGTTTCAAATTCTGTAAAATGCTTTTGGAAATTTTACCCCTTCCATCTTAGATTATTGCGAATGAAATTGAAGTCAATATGAATTCGGCCTGAGTGTCTAAAGGGCCAATGCGACTGGCCCAGGGAAGAAGTAATGTTAAAAATCAACTTTGGCAACCACTTTTTTTGTTATGACCATGACCTGGAGAAAAGAGTTTCAAATACGGTAAGCTGAAGTGGCTCCACCATACATCATTATCATGTAGAGAAGTTGCTTCATGATTTCCATGTTTAAAGATGGTGTAATCAATGAGAATAAATGGTAGGTCCGTGCATATACGTGTTGATGGATGATGTATATTATTTCTCCGTCCCAATCATAATGACATTTTTACTGTTTATAAGAATTTAGTGGAATAATAATGACATTTTTACTGTTTATAAGAATTTAGTGGAATAGTGATAAAGTGATAAAGTGGTGGGGTAGGAAGAATTGTTTATTAGTATTTTATATGATAAAGTGATAAAGTGATGAGTAATTGGGGGTATAAAGTGTTGTTTATTAATATTTTATGTGATAAAGTGATAAAGTAATAAAGTAATAAATTGTGTAAGTAACTTTACCATTATGATTATGACGAAAATATGTGGTACTTTACCATTATGTTTGGGACGGAGGGAGTATAACTGTTGGAATTCATAGTGTAGCATCCGGAAAACTGCATTAGGTAAACTCTTGGTCAAGTTAAACTGTTGGAATTCATAGTGTAGCATCTGGAAAACTGCATTAGGTAAACTCTTGGTCAAGTTCCTATTTTTGAGTCAATAGGGGTTAGGGATTAAGTTTTTTATAGTCGTATATTTTTAAATCGTTTTGAAATCCATTAAAAAGTAT
Organism: Stenogyne calaminthoides; assembly: GCA_037126765.1. Classification (NCBI taxonomy): domain Eukaryota; kingdom Viridiplantae; phylum Streptophyta; class Magnoliopsida; order Lamiales; family Lamiaceae; genus Stenogyne; species Stenogyne calaminthoides. The sequence continues at coordinate 7,264,849 of JBBCBC010000036.1, read as the reverse complement.
ATTTTGTTTTTTTGATTTTTGGTCCTGTAAGTTTTTAAATTTTTTGAAATTGGTTCTTTTCATTCTTATAGAGGAGGTCACCAATCGAATAAACCATCTATGTAATTATTTTTTTTTTTATTTTAATTTTGAAATACCACCTAAACTTTTTTAACCCTAATAATTTTATGTCGAAATTTTTTGCGTGTTTTTTTATGCAGGAATAGTGATTTTCTGTGTATTTTGGTTTATTTTTTTATTTTTTTGGTCGGTTTTTAGACCCAATAAATCAATTCGATTTCTTTGTCTTTTTAATGTATAAATTGTTTTTAAACCCGATCAAAATCCGCTAAGATTATTATGATTAAAAAGTTCGCCGACGCTTGAAATTAAAAGGAATAACAAAATAATTTATATGTAGCGATTACATTCTTGGTAACTTTGTTAGAAGAGTGAAAATGATCAATTTCAAAAAAATTTAAAAACTTACAGGATCAATTTCAATTTTTTAAAATTTACATGACTAAAATAAAAAATTCAATGTGACGGGATCAATTTCAAAACGAAGCAAAGTTCTAAGAAGTTAGCTTTTCTTCACTTGAAAAAGTAAAAAGGGACACTTGGTTAAAAATCCTGAATGTGGGATGATAATGAGTTTACAATAATTATGATGATTAATTAGAACAAAATATTATTGACGAAGTGGAATAGTTCAATCGTTTAAAACACCATTATCTATGCCGTAAACACATGGATTTGAGTCATCATTTGCTCGTTTAAAAAAAAAACATAAGATTATAATTCCATTACCTCCTGCCTTAAATAAGTTAATAATCATTTTGTTTTGAATTACCCAACTTTCCTTTAATAATTATTGTTGTTCAATCATTTTGTTACTTCTCAATTAATAAAAATTTGTTGCCCATATTTTGATATATTTTGATCGTCATCAAAAAATTAGGTCCGAAAAACACACTATGAAATATATACCATTATTTGGAAATATCGATTTTTTTTTTTTTTTTTTTTAATTATTTTATGTATATGTTTAATTAATTAACACCCGTCATGCCAAGCCCATTCAACCTAAACTATTATACCAACCCATTTAACCAAACCAATAGTACCAAGCCCATTGAATGTTAATTAATTTGAAGCCCGGTAGAATATAACAGATCTATTTGGTTGCTACCCTAAATTCCAAAAGCAAAATTCATCTGATATCTTCTCTTCCATCTCTCTCAAGCGGCACCCCGGATCTTTCTCCCTCACGGGGATTTCTTTGTATCTCTATTTATTCATCTTTCCCTTCCATCTTTCTCAGTCAGTGCTTCTTCTCCTCAGCATGCGGCGTTCAGACTAGGTTCGCACATAAAAAAATCCTTCTCTCAGGCACTGAATCTTCTCACCATTTTCTCAGGTGCCGTGTTCGGCTTTGTTAAATTTTAGTTTCATGAAAGAAAAATGTAATATATTAGTTTTAAAGAATATTTAAATTTTATGGTAAGATTTATTAGAAATAATATTCCTTTTATGAGATCTGTGAATTTTATGATGTTCCTTCATTGGATCTGTATATTTTCATCAGATCTGTGAATTTTGCTTGCAGATTATGTTTTATAAAATGAGTTTTTTTTTTACAGATTTTTTTTTGGTGTAAACTTGCAGCGGTATATACGAATGACACTATTTTTTAAACGAAATTATTCGGTATAAATGGTATGTGTTTTTGCATATATTGAAATTATCGGTATACCGAAATTCGACATACCGATAATTTTGGTACTGTATCAATATGCATTTTTTGCATACCGAAGTTTCCGTACGACATGCGGTATGATCAAAAAAAAATTGGTATGTCGTACCGTCCCGCTCTAGGTAACACACTAACAATATAACCATTATTTGGACAACTCTTTTCCAACATATTTTATTAATATATTTATTAAAGAATTTGAACCCAAATTTTTATTTTTAGCTTACTAGACTTTTTTTTACCTAACTATGATTTATTGTATCCTATTTATTCATCTTTACTTAAAGACTATTGGAAAAAAATCGCCCACTGCTTTCAGTATTGACAGTTGAAAAAAATGTTAACCAGTGAAAATTTATTTTATTTAATTATTTTTAGAAATTTCTTCAAACCAAATTCCACAAAAAATGGTCATTAATTTGGAATATTTTTTAAACAAAATTTAAAGGAAGTTTTATTTCACCGTTGTAAACTTAACATAATCAATATTCACCCTCTCAAAGTATTAAAACAGATGTTTATTAGAATGTGATCAGTGTTTTTTTTTTGACACTTGCTCAACCATTTTTAGTTTCCAAATTTTTTTTACTACTATTTTATACTTCGACAAGTTAAAAGTTGGACTATACTTTGACAGTGAAAAAAGAGAAACCCCATTTAACTCAAAGGATAAAAAGTTCAATTTATTTTTGATATGAAAAGTAAAGGAAGTTTTATTTCACCGTTGTAAACTATGCAAGTATGCAGCCCTCAACAGAATATTAGAATGTGATCATTTTTTTTTTTTACAGGAAAAGAATGTGATCATAGGTGCCTTCATTTTTATTTTCATCATATCTTCTTTTTTATTGGGTCAATCAAAAGTTTTTTCGCCAACAATATGTGGGCATGAAAAATACCCAAAATTACAAAAAAAAAAGCATAAAAATGAAAGACAAAAATAAAATAGGGACTCGGCACTGTCAAGTGTCAACTTAGGTTGGCAGGTTTAACAAAATGTTTTAACAACAAATCAACTCCAAAATAATTCACGCAAGTTGCCATATAACGCACGAATGATCGTTCGAATTTATTTTAAATACAAGTTACTAAATCGTATCCTTTAATTTTACATTTATTAAATGAAATTTCTAATAGTAATAAATTTCCATCAAAACTTCCCGTGCGATACTATTCATGACCTCTGCAACGCCTTATGCCATCATTGTCATTATGATTTAATCCCACAAAGAACAGGGACGCACATATAAAACTGCATGAACTCAACTATTTCCTCAGTGAACATATACTTAATTATCACTAATTACGAAGAAGAAAATAAAGAAAACCTGTGCAAATTCACCGACGAATTAAAGGCCCGAAAACGTCCTTAACGAATTCAACCACAGCAGCCACCTCCGCTAACGCCCTCTCGTCCGCTTTACACCGTAGCAACGGCGGAAAAAACAGCCAACACACCGTACTAAAAACTAATCCAACGGTCAAGATCGTCCCGACGACTCTCGGCAACCGCCACTTGCCGTTGACCGCCTTTTTCACAACAATCTCCGCCACCAAACACGCGCCGTGCAGGAGAAAAAACCACGTGATTTCCCAGGTGGGCCTCACGCGGCCCAAGTAGTAGAATATGAGCTCATGCATCAGGGCCGAAACTACGAAAGTCGCCATCACGGCCGGTAAAGGGGCCCATTTGCGGCCCACGACCCGGCTCGACCAACCGAGCGCGGGGAGGTATACGGTGGGACGCAGTATACGCGTTACCATGAGGTTCCAGCGCCGGCTCCAGAAATCCTGGAGCGAAGCCGAGAGGTACGGCTCGTTGAACTGCGGCTCCAGCTCCGCGCCCAGCAAGCCGCGAGCCGCCGCGGCTGCAACGGCTAGTATCATCTCCAATAATAAATATACGTGGAAACTGTATATCACTAGGATAAATGCCGGATGAATATAATGTTCGTAGTCGTAAATTTTGAGTACGAAAGCGAACAAAAGAGCCTTGATAGCATAATTGACTTTCCATTTTTGCCCTTTTTGTTGGGATTTTGATTGGGGCGTGTTTGGCTGTTGGAGTTTGATTGGAAGAGAAGCTACAGCTAGAAATCTTGGGAGAGATAAGGGATGAGTGGATAAGGGGCCTATACCAAAAGCAAGACAAAGTATAAGTTATAAAGTTTTAATTCTAAAGGCAATAGTAACAGTGGTGTACGATACTGTGCAGAAAGTGAAGATTATATACCTTGTCCAAATGCGAACATGAGGAGTTTGAAGGTGGAAAGCCAGGAGAGGAAAAAGGCGGTGGTGCCGGAGAGGTGGACGGAGTGGAGCTGCAGCGGGAGGAGGAGGAAGAGGCCCACCACCGGGAGGAAGGCGGCGACTCTGGCGGTGCCTTTATGGAGGATTTTGCCGGCAAAATAGCAGTAGGATAAAGATGCATAAGCCGAGAGCCATACCTTGATGAAATTGCTAATTTCGCCTTCCATCCAATATGTTATCACGTTCTTCATTTGATCTCTCTCCATAAAGATTTGTGAAGATCTGTTTGGAGAGAGAAAAGATGTTAATTTGCGCTCAAAAAGACGCTGAATGTTGATTTGTACAAATTGGAAACAACTAATTATGTTTTAAAAGAATTGCGAAACCGCTGACTAATGATTGATTTAATTTAGAATGAGGAAGAGATCTTTTCCGTGTTCAAACTTATATAAATGTCTATTTTATTGTTATAGTGTGTAATAATCAAGTACGCATCTCTAATTTAATAATATTGGAGTTGGAGCAACATAAAAGCCACTAATTAATTAAAAAGAGGTTTTAAGTTTAACTAATCAGTAAATTAATAATATTTTTTAGCAGACAAGAAACATTTTATTTCATGAGTTATTGACCATAAGATATAGTCAAGAACAAAATAATTGCAAGAGTTTATTACAAAAAATTTGAGAGAGTGGATTTTTCATCCAGGATTTTTTCCAATGCTTTACAATAAATAATCTTCACAAAGACAAAATTCCATAAACGACTTTTGATTTCATCCAAGATCTTTAATCCGTTGAACTCCATAACTCCAAAGATACGCACTTTCTAAATGACTCACACCACACATTTCCAAAGACTAATTAAGAAAATCTTACCTCTTTTTCTCCAAAGGATACTGGAGAATTGGAGGAAGTGGTCTCTAATTCTGGACCGTGGGTCAAGGGATGTTCCCATCCAACCAAAGCAGTCTTAATTTCCAAATAAAATATGTCACCTTACATTGCAAGAATAGGTGGTCGGCTGATTCACTTGACATTCCGCATAAGGGGCAGCTTGTGTCGATTGCTGTAAGAATTCTTCTTTGCTCCAGGTTTGTCCTTGTCGGTAGTCGATCTTTGAGTAACCTCCAAGCCATTGCCGAGACTTTCAGTGGTGCAATCTTGTTCCACACTATCACGAAATTTGCTTCTTCATTCCTATCAATGTTGCCCTGGTCCGTATTCGCAATCAGGAGCTCGTAGGCACTTTTGGTGTTGTAAACTCCATTCGTGCTTGGTGTCCATCTCCATCCATATTATTCATTTTCCCCAAGTGTGTACCTGTTAATGAGATTTAAGAATTCAGACAGACTCGTCCACTCCCTCTCAAAAAACTCACGCCTCCACTCCCATTTCTACTCTCATTTGCCCTCTACTCATTCCCCTTCTCACTAATCAGACTCTCTTGCTTTCTACTAAAGTGATAAATTCTCGAAATTTTTTGAACAAGAGTCCCACCCTCGACCCAAAGCCCATACAAAAAAAGAGTATTATTCCCACTCCCTATCCTTTTCGAGATATTATCTCGAAATCAACTACCCTCGACTCTCGATCCTAACTCAACTACATCCCTCCACAAACCAGGGGCGGGGAGTGGTCGCCCCCCTTGGGATTACAATTTTTGTACTATTTATGTCGAAAATTTCATATTTATGCCTTAAAATTGTTAAATTTTGTCATTTTGCTTCAGTTGGGATTTTAAAATTTCGCCACCTTAATCCAATGTAAAATTTCGCCCCCCGTGGGATGAAATCCTGGATCCGTCCCTGCCACCAACTAGACCATCTAGACTTTCTCGTATTAGATATGAACCCACCCACACTCTCCCTCAAAGACCCTTGTAATGATGTAATGACTCTAGCCCACAAATTTTTTCGTTCCCCCAAATACCGCCATAACCATTTTCTCAGCAAAGCAATATTAAAACTCTCTAGATCCGTCAGTAAATTAATAATATTAAGTTTCTTTTTTTATTTTAACATGTAAAGTAAAGCATTTTATTGAATTTGAGTGGTTGTGTTTGTTTTGAAATTTAAGTGTACGAAGCAAGTTTAGAATTTAGAATCCTTAATGAATAGTAAATGTATGTGTTTTTTTTAGATTTAAGTAGAGTGATGTTTAACTTTATGTCAAATTAATGTTTAATAGTGATTGATATTGTATTATTATATTATATTGAAAAGAGTAATAATAAAATATATAAAATGTGATGTATTGAGAAGAGTAATAATAGATTTTATAAGTAATTATAGGTGTGGATTGAATGTGAGATTTGAACGGAAAAGTACTAAGTCCATGTGAGTCCTAAAAAAGACAAGAACTTGGATCCACTCCAGTACTGCTGCCTTGTTGAATCTGATTTTTGGCAGAAAGCCAAGACCATAATCTCACCTTAATCTCAGGCACCAATAATAATTATAATAAGCTAATGCTAGTTTTTTAGGGGATATAACTAATACTCCTTAAAAATATACACACCGTGAATTTGGTCTACACAAAGTTTTGTCTCGTATAAGAGCTTTCTAAAATATTATTATCGGGTTATTTTGTCGGAACTATTTATTTATGTGTTAGCTCAAATTGAGATCGGGAATTATTAGAGTAGTATGTAATAGTGGTTATTAAATAGTCAAACACCAGTATGTATTTAAAAACTTGGACCTCTTGGTTATACGTAACCATCGGTATGTTTTTTCTATTACTAGATAAGAATTTTTATTTTGTGATGGTTAACTTGTCACGTTATTCAAGATTCTTTTAGCCCAATGATAAGTCCAATTACTTATTGTCCACAATTAATTGCCCAAATGAGAACATACGAATGAGAAATTAGATAAATATTTTAGTACACATATTGCTAAGGATTTTCGAAAATATTGCGAAGTCCAATTACTTAATGTCCACAGTTAATGACCCAAATGAGAACATAGAAATGAAATTAAAATCAGATAAATGTTGAGACAAAAACTCAGTATACAAGACTGTCTAGCTCTTACATAAGACGATGTATAAATTAACACAAATTATCATCCCCTATATGCCCAAATCATGCTACATCTCAGTAAGAGTTTGAGATCGTCTCATACAAGTATTGCCACAAATCTTCATAATATATGATGAATAGCTCTCATACTAACTAGGTTCACGTGAACTCTCATTTTTCACTCCAATACTACAAGATGGTCAAATGATCAAAATAATTTAATAATAAAATTTAAAAAAATGAGTTTTGAAATATTCTTTTGGTTGGAAGTCCATCTCACTTTATGCACTTCATGAGATTGTCTCATGTAGATAATAAAAAAAATGGAATTATTCCAAACTAACGCAATTCGCATGTTGTTCTGTTGTAACTTTCTTAGTTGTAAGCTAATGCTACATCTCTCTTTTTAATGTGTAATGTAATCTCATTTTTCATGTACTAATTATATAGAAAGAGGCAAAAAATTAAAAAACTATAGAAGATATAAAAGATATTCAGAGTGGTAGCTAATCACACGACATGGTTGCGTAACATTCTGAATTAAGCCAATCAACAAACCCACAGAAATTCAGCCCTCAACATTGCATGACTTGTTAATTTACATCCACTATAATAACATCACAAACTCCTTTGCATTCTTATCATCATAATATTATTGAAATACATATAAAATATAGAGATAAAAAAAAGATGGGAGAATTGCACAATCTCCTAATGGTATGGCGCTCAATTTTCATCACATCATGCTATTGCTATGGTACAACTAAATTGATCCCTAAAGGTACAATCAGATTCTTCATGTTCTTGCCTATGCTATACATTTTCTTCCATCTCCCACTTCAATTAAATACAATCAGTTTCTCTAATCCAACTTCCTTCTTCATAACATGGCAAACTACTTTCAAGCTTCTACTCTTGGCCTTTGGCAATGGCCCACTATCCAGCCCATCTCTCTCTTTCTTCCATTTTTTCCTCATATATTCTCTGCCCATTACTCTCCAAGAAAGCCTAACCCAAAATCAAAAGCCCAAGAACGCGAATGGGCCCCAAAAGCCCAATAGCAATAAGGTTGGGCTAAGAAACTATATAAAAAACACCTTGCTTCTAATATGCTTGGTCTATATAGGTACTAATTACAAAGATAAACTCCCTCACGACTTCCTTTTATTCTTAATATGCATTTATGTTTACGTTGGGCTAGAAGCGTTACTTGTGGCAGTTGCGATTATAGCCCAAATGTTATTGGGGGCCCAAATTGACCCACCTTTCGACGACCCATTCCTTGCGACGTCGTTTCAAGACTTTTGGGGCCGTAGGTGGAATCGTGTCGCCTCAAATAGCCTGCGGTCCACTATTTTTCAGCCCATTTTTAATTACACCCGTCAAGTATTGGGCCGTAAATGGGCCGGTTTTATGGCCTTTGTGGTTACTTTTATGGTCTCAGACGTTATGCACGAGGTACTCTTTTATAATTTTGGCCGAAGGGGGTTCGGATGGGGCCCACCAATGTTCTTCCTATTTCATGGGCTTCTTGTTGCCTTTGAGAGCATGTTGAAAAGGAAAATAGATGTTAAGTGGAAAATACCTCAAGTGATATCTGGGCCGTTGATTTTTGGATTTGTGATTTGCACATTTATGTGGCTGATCCTTCCGGAATTGGTGGAGCTTAATGTTGATGATCGAGTGCTTAAAGAGTATGGAGCTTTTGTTGCGTTTCTGAAGGGATTGGGCCAAGTTTGAACTATAATGGGCCTTATCTTAATTCTCAGCCCAATGGCACTAGATTGTGTGGAATTATATAGAATTCAATAATGAATGTTGTAGCACTGTAGCACACATAATAATGAAAATTACTTTGTTGAAAGTCGATAACTACGGACACGTTGTGGAATTATCGTTCATATAATTTTGACAACCAAACAAGCATAAACTAATACAAGTTTGAAACTCTAATAAATAAGCGGTAACATGTATTTAACTCGATTCATATGATAAATAGATAATGTGTGAAATGTTGTTTAGAAGGAAAGTGTTGGTCTTGGATTTATGACGTTGTGATAACATGTGTAAGGTAGTCATGCTTTTATCTTTAACAGATGTTACTCAAGTAAGGTCAATTTTACACCATCATCAGAGTTCTAGTTATCATATGTCTAAAATAAGCTAGCAAATAAAGAGGCATACGAGACCGAATTAAATACAATACGCATACGGTTTGAAGATGTGCGGGTGCCTTCTCAAGCCAAAATTTGACTTCAAATGATGTAATGTAACTAGAGCTGTGGCAGAGCGATCCGACCCACAATCCACCTTTAAGAGGGTTTTGACGAGCCAATTCACAGCAAGTTTGGGCTCAGATTTACTCAATCCATACTGAACAGCTGACTAGCTCGTGGACCTTTTTTTTATAAAATTTTATTTTTTTACTTGCATTATTTATAATAAGTTTTAGAGTAGATTTTCGATGAAACTTGTTCACAATATTAAGAGGGTGTTTGCAAAAATTTATAAGTGATTATAGTCACCTAGAATTGTGTGCAGAAGTAATTTGAAGTGTTTTATTTCTCTTTTAGTGGCTTAAATAAACTCTCATAAGCTATAAATTAGAAGCTTAAAAAATAGTGTTTTTAGTAGCTTATTAGTGCCTGTTTGCAAGCACTATAGTATAAGCAAAAGCACTTTTTTTAAAAAAAAAAATCACTTAAAACATGTTTGCAACCACTTATTTAAGTGCTTAAAATCTAATTTGGTCAAACAATAATTTTCTACTTCTAGCTTCTCCTTCAAGCACTTCTTACACATTCCTAGGTAAACACTTTCCTTTTCAAATGCTACTTTTGTAAATTAAGTGATTCTTTTGCAAACACATTCGTTTTTAATGACTTCTTAAATTCCTTTTATTTCAAAACACTCCTCATTTTCAATTTTGCTACAAAATTACTTAATAGCGTTTTTTTAGTAGAACTAATTCTTGCAAACAGGCACTTAGTCTTTTTTAAAAACTTTTAATTTTTTTTGCAAACGCTATCAACTTTTCTTTGAATTTTTTTAAAAACACTATCAACTTCTACCTTTAATCATTTTTCTCATAATCACTAATTTTAATCACTTCTTTAAAACCATAAGTTTTTGCGAACATCCCCTAAATTTTTACCACTAAACTTATAAACTAATATCATATCACTTATAAATTGAGATCATAACATTAAATGCTATAGGTATTAGTTTATAAAAGTAATGATATCATTTTATAAGTGTAATAATATAAATTCCATTGTATATATATGTTTCAAATGAGAGTTTTTGTAAAGTTTAAGCATCATATGAACAATGTCTTGATAAATAATAAAAACAAATAAAATTTACAATAAACTTAAAGATTAAGTAACAATATCCACAAAATAATCGTAATAAATGAAATATTTTTTGCACGCTGCGTGCGTAAGCGAGAAGCAAATTATTTTTTCTATTTATAATTCTATATTTTAATTAAATTAAATAATAATATTAAATAAAATTATATATATATATATATATTTTAAAAAAGCTCGTGGATCAACCCAACTCCACCCCGCCTCAACTGGCCTGAGCCATTTTAATATGTCTAAGATGTAACACATTGGTCTTCGGATAATTAATGAAAGTAGTTCATTTTTTCTTTAAAAAAAGTTGCCTACTATAAACACCCACCTAATTGATTTATATACTTTTATGTATTTTTTTTAACTATTGACATTTTCAAACACAATTACCGAATAGGTGAACAAAGCAATGTCATGGCCTCATGGGTGTAAAAAATATAGGTTAGATAATAGATATAAATAATTATTCTATTCGTAGTGGGTGTATAAAGTAATGAATAATTTTATTTTTTTTAAATATTTGATCTCGCTTGATTTGTATTGTCTTGAAATATTTAAAATATGAAAAGCCTTCTATTCATCATGTTCTCCGTGTAATTTAATTGTATTTTAAAATATGTAACTTGTAATTTAATTATATTTTGAAATATGTAATTTATTTTTATTGAAATATCAACTCGTTTACTTAGAAATATGCAACTTATTTCAGTCAATTAGAACAACACGTTTCAGTATTAATAAGTTTTATGTTTCTGTGAAATAAATTGCATCTTTAAAAATTCACTTAAATTGCATGATTCAACAGTTGAACATGAGACATACTCTTTAAATTATGATTTAAAAAGGGCTAAATAATCAAATTTAGCACATACTTTTGAGTTTTTTCAATTTTAGCATATTTTTTTTCTCTCTCCAAATTTAGCACATACTTTCATTTAATACTTAAAATCATCTCGACTCACCATTTTCGGCAATTTTCGTCTGATGTGGTAATCGGAGTTAACTTGTCTTGCTGATGTGTAAATATTAAAATAAAAAAATAAAAAAATAGTGACCCGAGATATTTTTATAACTCGCATTTTTTTAATCTCATGTGGTGATATTTTTTATTTTTTTATTGTAATAATTACACGTCAACAAGACAGGTGGATTCCGACGAGTTATTCAGACAGACCTTGTCGAAAATGGTGAATCGGGATGTTTTTAAACATTAAGTGAAAGTATGTGCTAAATTTGGAGAGAAAAAAAATATGTGCTAAAATTGATAAAAAACCAAAAGTATGAGCTAAATTTAATCATTTGGCCTTTAAAAAGAGTAGACCATGACACACACATCAATAAAAAAAATGTATGAAACAATTTCATACATGAAAAATTGTACAAACTATTATAAATTAATATTTACCTTTTTTAAGAGTTTAAGCGCCACACTCATAATATATTTCATCACATCGCAAGATTGTCTCACGCAAGTATGAGTGGACAAATGGTAACTCGAATTCATGATCTCACGACATAAGTAGTGGTGTTCTAACAACATGAGATCCCCAGCTTCGTCAAAATCTCTATCACAATTAATGCCCCTTATGATTTAATCAGCTAGTCCACCTCATAGTAATCACTACTACGCAAATAATTTAGATCAGCCTACTATTATAACATTTATTGCTCTTATTATTTGAGCTAGCTCACTTCATCATAATCACTAATACACATTTAAATCACCCTAATAACCTACCGATAGCACATGTCAACATAATCAATAATATTCCTTCACATTTACTATTTTAAAAGATAAAAAGCACATGCAAACCTACCGTTAATATTGCACCGATCATAAATTTTGTATTTTTCATTTGCGCACAGTTTATCTGTTGGTCCAAGTCATTATGGATCAATTGTTATTCAAACTCTAAAATCAATCCTTCAACAATATATTTTTATTCATAATAGAATATATATATATATATATATATATATATATAGTTCTAATATGGAGCATAATATTAGACTCCTTATGGAGCCTAATAGCTTATGTGACATTCTCAAACTAAGCCCTAAACCATAAACAGTAAACCCTAAATCATCAACCGTTCGGGATGGGTAAACCATGAACCACTTGGGCCGGTTTTGAGTCGGGTTGAGTTGGGTTCGGACCGGAAAAAAAAATCTATTAGCTCATGCTTGAGCCCAATATTAAACTCCATATCAAAATATATATATATATATATATATATATATATATATATATCCTTCTAAAAGAAAATAAATGGAATTCACATGTATGCAATATTTGTCCCACACATCATTCGGTCATTTATTTCAATTTCATATTATTGTTTATCATGAAATTGAAACAAGACAAAAGAAATGTCAAACATTGTATTATGTCTAATAAAAAATGAAATCAAATATTTTGCTTCCAATAGGCAATACCAAGTGCAATCCTGTTGGTAAAGAGATTATAAAGAGGTATAACCATACACTAATTGAAAGCAATTCCCGGCATCACAAGTGATAATTTCCAACAGAGAGAGTAGTGAGAGAAAAACATGGAAGGTGAAATCAAGAACTCCATTCTTGTATGGACTACAATTGTAGCATGTTTATGCTCAGGGACGGACCTACCTTGGAGCGAGGGGGTCACTGGGCCCCCCTGATCCCACTTGAATTTCTTATATATATATACTTATAATTAAGACACACCTCTATGAGACAGTCTCATAAAAAGTGACAAGATAAATTACAGATAACGCTCTAATATTTTGGAAGAATGAAAAGTATTATTTGTGTTATAGATTATACCCTATATCATGTATAAAAACTATCTCATACTTAATGTCATCTCCTTTAAACAAAGTATTATGTGCATCATGTTCATCAGACACCACTATTATTAATCTTGTAAAAATCAACACTCTATAAATAAAATGTTGATTTTTAGGTGAGAAAGGGATAACAAAATAGAGAAAGAATATGTATAATTCACATTTTCAATATACATATAAATGTATTCGACTCTGTTAATATAAAGATGTTTAGTCCAAATAATTTTTGAAAATATATAAAAATTCTAAAGTCGTTTTATTTCTGTTTTTATGTTATAAATTAAATTTTTTTCGGTAAAATTTCTGGGTTCGTCCCTGTTTATGCTACTGCCACACCGCCACCAAATTCTCCACCACAGCTATTTCCAGGCGCCTCTCAATCCTCCCAATAGCATGCCTATTTTTGCTCCTTCCACTCCAACTCACCTCCATACACATAGGTGGTGTCACCTCTTTCTTCATAGCTTGGCTTGCAAGCTTCAAACTAATACTCTTTGCCTTCAAAAAAGGCACCTTATACTCAAACCCACCGCTCCCACTATCCCTCTTCATTCCCTTAGCTTGTTTCCCCATCAAAATCCAACACACCCCACCCAAAAAAACCCGAAAACCCCGCATAAATCTCGCCGCCAAAATTACCATCTTAGCCCTTCTTATAAAAGGATACACCTACAAGGAACATATACATAAAAACATCATATGGTCATTTTACTGCATCCACATTTACCTCATGCTCGAGATTATACTATCCCTATCCGGAGCCCTATCCCGGGCTTTTATTCGGGCCGAGCTCGAGCCCCCGTTCGACGAGCCTTACTTATCCACCTCCCTACAAGATTTCTGGGGCAGGAGGTGGAATCTAATGGTTTCAAACGTCATGCACCCTACTGTCTACCGGCCCGTGAGGGGGGTTTCGGCCCGTTTGGTGGGAAGGAAATGGGCTGCGATCCCAGGAGTTATGGCGACGTTCTTGGTTTCGGGCCTGATGCACGAGCTGATTTTGTACAACTTTGGGAGAGTGAAGCCGAGTGGAGAGATGATGAGTTTCTTTGTGGTACATGGGGTGTCTTTATCGGTGGAGATTGTGATAAAAAAATTGTTGTGTGGAAAATATTCGTTGCCTGGAATTGTTTCCGGGCCGTTGACTTTGGGGTATGTGATGTTGACCAGTTTCGGGCTGTTCTTTCAGCCGTTTGTGAGGGCGAAAGCGGACCTTAAAGGGTGCACCGAGTCTCTAGCCTTCCTTGAGTTTGTTCGGACTCGTCGACTCGTTAGCCCCGATGAAATTGTCTGTCCGTTCCTATAAAGTGTAGCATATTTTGATACGTATATTTAATTAGAGTAAGTTTTGTGTGACCTGCATGCGTAGCCTCCCAATGAGAGGAGGCATAATTTAATGAGTGTTAATTTCTGATAATTTATAAATTATGTCGCACAAATTTTTGCTGTTTAATTATTTGTGCAATCATCTTTATTTGATTTGATGTATAAGAGTATGATGGATCCAGCCTTGAAATACTAGTTTAGTTTAGTTTACTTGGACTTAGCAATTTACAGACTAAAATATAGTGGCGAAGATCACGAGATATTCATTTATTTAACTTGTGTATTTATAATAGTCTTTCAGTCTCAAATATATAGGCTTATTTGACTTTTCATACAGATTAAAAAATTGTATTAAAAAAATAAATTAAACAAGTCAAATTTTTATTATATCCCTATTTAATAATTGTTATAGTTTCCAACATAATTAATACATAAAATTATATTAGTAAATTGCCTAGAAAAAGTTACTTTATGTAAAAACAAGCCTATATAATTGAGACGGATAGAGTATTAGATAGGTTGGGACCTCATCTTTTAACTAACCTTTAGCTAATTGATCATACCAATGCTTTCCACGAATTCAAATTATATTAATAAAAATTTGTATAGACTTAATTCATGCTAAAAATTTTATTTTTAATTCATGTCATTTGATCCTATTCATGATATAATATAGGCCAAGTTTTGTAATTTAGAAAAACTTGTTAAAAATAAGTGAAATGAATTAAATAATTCAAATTCAAAATATACACTTCATTTATGGGAGATCAAACCAATTATATTTTAGGTGTGTTTCATAACTTTCGTAGTTGGTCTGGACCAACGTGTCACCTGGTTGTGCTCAGCAACTCGTGGGTAGTTACACTTCAACCACCAAACAACTTTTTGAAAATAATAAACGTGACTAACACCCCAAAACACTAAAATGAAGATAAAGTTACAAATGGTCCAGCAACATTCGATATATTTAAATTTTGGCCGAAACTAAGCATGTGTCAAGCACGTGACCTCCGTAAATTGGGGATTTTCTAATTTTCCTGTGATTCCATACACGTGGACACCAACACATGAACTCATTTCTGCTACTATGCAAACATGATTTTATGTACAATAAAACTAACTGACCTTTCCCTGATTCGTGCAGAATCATCTATCAGGATTCTCAATCTTCAAACCATATAAGTCACAGATTGAGTAATCACATAATAACTACTTATGAATCTCTTAAGTTTTTAAATTTGTATCTAATATTTTTATCAACTTAGAATTAAAACAATTCCCGTGTATCCCAAATTAAGCAATCCCTACCAAACAAGGATCTTTAGTATGAACTCTATTCTTCATTTGGCCCTCAAAAGACACATTTTTCAGCCTGCATGATTGCTCCAACATTAGTTTATATGTTGAAGGATACCTCTGAGCTATTAGGGAAAATCGGTCCCTATATTCTTCGACTCCCTCAACCAACAACTGCCAAATTAGAACTCCAGCCCCTGCTCCTCTTTTCTTTGCAGACGCGTAGATTTTCTCGTAGGCAACCTTCAGTAAAACGTCTCGATCATATAATCCTCCTGTCTGAATACTCAAAGGGGCTCCCAATTCTGTAAAAAGAACCGGCTTCTTCAACACGTTTTCGCTATCAGTTATATGAGCATCCACCCAGCTTGAAAGATACTTTACTTTTGCTTCTAAATCTGCCTCTGGGATCCTATATGATCACACACAAGATTAGTAAGGGACCGTTTGGTTCAAAATTCTTCAATGAGATAATTCAGGTGGTTAATGGGAATGAAAGATGATAATAAGACTCAAAATAAGTTAATCATTACCCCCATTTTAATTTACTACTTCTCTTCTATAATCTTTTCTTCGCAATCATTCTACTATTCCTGAACCAAAAATTATTTTCTATCCCCACTTATTCTTAAATTAGAACAAAATACTAACAATGTCACTATTCAATAATTTATCATTGTGTTGCAAAATTTGAACTAAACGCTTGGGGTAATTAGTGTTGTGATGCTAACCAGCTGTGAGGGTAAGCATGAACTGAAGCAAAATCAATATCTTTAACAGCTGAATTGTTAATGAAGTCTGATCCAAGTGATGCAGCCCAGAGCCCCGGATTTGGTCCATAATTCTCGGTCGATTTTGAGCTGTAAAACCCTTCAAGTCCAACCGTTACAAGATGTTTCCGGTCCAAGCTTTTCACATATGCAGCCATCTCTGTTATCCAAGCCTGTGCACATTGTTATAAAAAATGTATTCAAATCTTACTGTGACATCCAGAGATAAGCTAAATGACAATTAACTCTGTTTATGTGCAATTATATCAATCCAACAGGTATGACAGAGAAAAATTAATCACTATATTTGTATCACACTCATTGCTTAATTGATAATTCTTTCCAATTTTTTATTAGACATAATTATGTGCCTAGTCTGATTTTCCACCAACATTAAATTGAAAAAGGCATTACCTGAAGAGCAGAAGCAGATGAAATATATTCACAACGAGGCTCATTGATGAGCTCCCATGCAAGTATGGATGGTTCATCAGAATACCTGACTCCAGTGTAGGAATTTTTTCTACCTAAAATAGCCTGCAATAATCGATAAAAGAAATGATAATTATGGGCCAAGTAAAATTAAGGACTACTCTGAATTCAATTTTCTATACTTGTTTCAGAGAAGAATGTGAATTTACACCTTCACATAATTTCTGTAGTAGCCTTTTATAATTGGGTCTGAGAAAAACAAATCACTATTAGAAGAAACATTGATTCCAGCTTCTTCTGCCCAACGCAGATACTGCGCTTTTCCACCATACGCATTCAAATTGTTCACAAGGCTCAGTATCAATCTTATCCCCTGTTTCCTTGCTTCCACTATCACGTAATCCAACGCCTGAACACAAAATTAAAATTCCAACACTAAAACATAGTACCAACGCCTGAACACAAAATTAAAATTCCAACACTAAAACATAGTAATTTAATGGGATTACGACTTTGCTTCGTTTTGAAATTAGTTCCGATTGTTTTGACTTTTTGATTTTAGTCCTATAAATTATCAAAAAATTTGAAACTGATCTGCAGCGGATCACCAAACAGATAATAGTCACCTGTATAATTATTTAATTTTTTTTTCTTTAACAAAATTATTAGGATTAAATAAGTTCGTGCTTAATAAAATAATTACACACGCGAGCGACGATTATCTGTTTTAGCAGGTTGAATGATAAAAAACTTACATAACTAAAATCAAATAGTCAAAATAATCGAACCAATCAAAACGACTATAAAAAATTTAATCCTTAATTTAATTAATTAATTTTACAAAATAAAAGAAATAAGGAAAACCTTGAAGAGCCTTTCGTTGAAGACACCGGGGCGGAGCTGAAGAGAGTTTGGGCCGGGCCCATCACTGAAAGCCCAAGTCCTGCAAACGGTCAACCCCATTTGGGCCCCACTCTTGAGCATTTCAGAAACCTTTTTCCTTGATGGCTGCCCGATGCTCTCCTCCATCAACCAGTACGAATTCCAGCCGTTGATGTAAACTTCTTTCACGGGCTCCGCAGATTGGTCATCTAGGAGCACGAATCTGGTGTGGTTGACCCCTACGAAACCCATGGTGGGGAGGCTCCAGAATACGACGGGGAATTCGAAACTGAGATCGCCGTACAAGTTGAGGTACGTGAAGAAGAAAAGGGCGAAGACGCCGAGAAGTGGATACAGTTTTTTCTGCTTCCATTCTGAGTCCATTGGAGTTGCACCGTTTCCTCTTCTTCCGCTTTTCTGTTTGTTATTCTTTCTGGGGCCATGACATCATCATGGTATTGTTGCGATGAACGTGGATTTTTTTGTGTCGGTGCAGTTGCTCAGTAGGTTCTAGCTGACAAAAGTCAATTGCAAGTTACGCTATTCTCTCCTTCAATCTCTCTCCCATTTGGTATTTTACTAATTATTAATTTAAAAATTGTAAATTTAAAAATTATAATTAGATAATAAAATCTTATGAAAATCAGTTTTATTAAACAATTAGTTTGTATTGTCGTTAATTGTTTTATTGAAACATACTCACTTTGTCCCCTGATAACTTATGTACCTCAAAAATATAAAACCTTTCATAAACTACATTCATACAATATTCACAATTTTATATAAAATAACATTACTTTTAAATCACTTATTTATATAATTCAACTCGTTTTTTTTACTTTATACATAAAAATTTTATAAAAATACCTCTCAAGATTCTATTTATTATCACTTTTTTTAATTTGTACGCCCACCAAATTTGCAAATTAATTCGGAACGGAAAAAGTATTAATTTATCATAATTAATTCATTGTTACATTTGTTGTGATGGGATAATTAGGGTAACCGCGGAGTCAACACTTAGGTTTATTTCTCTATTTTATATTAGGCGAGCTATCAATTAGGATCCTCAGCGACCTCAGTAAATCACTGAGGGAAGTCCAAATCCGCCAGGTCGAGATAAGGAAGGGCCATATGGTCGCGACCTATCGAAAAGATCCTTGGGACACGACCTCGAGAAAGCGCGATTCCCCAATGGCGGCGCCTGCCCCAGAGAAGACTTTCCCTTTGAGGAGCCTGCTCTTGGCCCCTAAAGGCCGCCAAAACAGAACATCCGAATAAGGAAAAGTCAAACGAGCGACCTCGAGTTTCGGGACAGCGACCTCAGATGCTACTCCGGCGACCTCGGGTGCAATGCTAGAGAACCTCCGGTGAGCGGCCCGAGGCCAGGAACTTGGTCTACAGTCCCACTGTAACACTCCATCCAGCCATCAAAGTCGGCTCCATTTAATGCAGCCTGAAGGTCATTAAATGCTTAGATCTTAGATCCCTAGAAAGGCTATACCCAAGAGTTAGTAGTATAAATACATGTAATTAAGACTCATTTAAGGATTCGAACTCTCACATTCAATACCAAGGTTTTATTAGCCAAAAAAGAGGTCTCTGGCCCAAATATTCTTGCAATTTATTGCTTTCACATCTTTAAACAATCAAGCATCAATTCACATGTTCATGACATAGATGAGAAACATTCTTTTTGTTCTCCATTAAACCCCAACTACCTTAAACTCACAAACAAGTTTGGTACCAACAAGAGCCACATTAATGCCTTAATCCACTCATCATATTTTTGGTATCAACAACATTCAAAACTATTACTAACTCTTATATATAGAACTATATTATAAAATGATAGTTGTGATTCAATTATACAATTAAATGGTTTTTTTTGTAATACCAACTCTTATAGGAGTAATTAAGAGTGTGTTGTTTTGGATCCAAAGTCCAAACCACACTTTTAGGTCTAGAATCCAAAGAATTAACAAAGGTGTGCGGGTGAACTTACACGAACGGTATGCGTGAAGAAAAATAATTCAGAAGGTGTGATTCACATATTAGAGCATAGTCACACTAATTGTATACCAGTAACTTTTTCAGAAAATAGAATCGGAAGTATACATCTTGATCTTTATTCCGTTTCATTCCTCTGTGTCATTTTCTCATGTTCCAAATATGTCCCACTTCCTGGATCTTTTACATATGGACCCAGGATTATGGTGGACCTTTGGATAATATTTTAATCTCCACTTGTCATACATTCACAATATGGAACATGTAGTGGAACACTGAAAGTAGAACATATGATATCATTCGTCTTTATTCGCCTTCGCTCCAAGTTAGTATCCATGTACGGGTAATTATTTGGAAAAGTCATCACCTCACAAATGATTGCAATCAGGACCCATTGATGTACCATAATTAAAATGGCTGAACGTAGTAGTACTATTGAGTCTTGAAAAAGAATAAAAGAAAGGTGAAGCAAGAGCGTTCGATTTCCGGATTCAGATGTCTGATCATCATGTACGAAGAAACAACAAATTCAATTATAAGCGGAGTGAAGTTCAACAACCAAGTTCATATTATATGCAAGACCTTAGTTGTCAGACTGAATACTATACTCTCTATGGCGTGCAATTAAATACAAGATTAAAGTATGATGCGTTATACAAATCAGCTAACTTGAAACCTCACCTAATCCATCTGTTGTCTTGGTTCGGTCCCGCTGTCCCCTCCCTCATCCATTTAACAATTGTCTCACCATATGTAAATAAATCTCCAACGGCATTCAGCTTGAAAAGCGGCACCATGTTCACAAATCAATTGCCTTCACTATTAAATTGGACTTCATTAAATTAAAACGTACAACAGCAATTGACACTCTAAAATATGTTGCATGTTTCAATTTTCTCTGTACTTTGCAGGGGGGAGAGATAGGTAGGGGTCCAAACAACACAATGCAGCAAAGCATTTAACTTAAATTTACCATCTTACATAATCAATCACATAAAGGGGGAAATTAAAAGTTAGGTTCAAATTGAAGATATAAGCAAGTAAAAAGGATTAGTAATGAACTTAGAGAATATATGCAGATGTACCTATGATTATTGATCTCGAAGAAACCTTTGCAGACACTGGAAACCCAAATGCTCAGCACAGAACCTCTCCATTTCAATCCCACCACCTTTTTCATTGCAGACCTCCTTCTCAATCCCGGCAACAATGTCGTCCCAATCCCTCAAATATCCATCCCAATGCTCCGCTCTAGTATCCGAAACTGCATCCAGTATCTCCTGCAAACCCACAATCTTGCGGCTCACGTGCCTCCTCACCTCCCTTACATTGGGATCAAGTCCTGGCACTGAGTCAAGCCTTAACAACAACCCCATCAAAGCCTCGTTGATCCTAATCCTTTCCCGCTCACTGTTCCGTACAGCATCAACTGTATCCTGCTTATGATATTGATATATGATTGAGTTCCAATTCAAATTCAAATAAGGATATAAAGCATAATAAAGCAAATCCTCTGTACTGGAGTAACACACAGCATTAAGATCCGTATGAATGAACTAACAAAATTGACCTGTAGCATTTAGGTTAAATTTTAAATTCCAGCCCTAAATTCATACATAGCAACCAATTGCTCAACTAATTGGGGACGAACAATTTAATAAATTAAATTATCTTCCAGCACTTTAGAGATTACCATATACAATCACCGAATCGCGAATTGCTATTTAACTAAATGAAAAAACTAGCGATCAATAGCATCTTAGTGATGTAATTTATAAAAAGAGATGAGAAATTGAAATCGTGCCTGGCGTTGGATGATTCTCTGCCAGTAATTAGCTTCAGAATTGACGGCGGATATCTTGCTAATAAGTGCGCGGACTACGTGAGATCTGTAGGCCGACTGTATCTTAACAGCCGCCGACGATTCTCGGGATTTGAGATGAACAGTTATCGGGATAGGCTCCGTCGGTTTTCCATCGGAGGCAGAACCGATGGGGATTTCGGTAAATTTGGAATCGGGCTCAGGGGCAGAATGGTCGTTCTGGAAAGTGTATACGACGATGGCGGCGGAAGCGGCGGCGTCGGGGGATGAGAAAAATCGAGACCTGCGTGTGCGGGAGGATTTCATTTTTTACCGGAGCGGTGGAAAGAAGGAAAAAGAGGAAAGGGGGTGAGAGAGAGAGAGTGACGTTGCGGAGTGGAGACGTTTCTAAATTTTTATCTTGGCGCGTATTAGGCAGAGGCTGAAACACTGTCCGTTATTTGCGGGCCCAGGCCATATCTTTTTGTAATGCCCATCCGTTGTGTTTAGTCGGTTGATTGCAATTTATTTCTTTTCCATTTTCAACATTATTTTAATAATGAAAGAAAAAATTATGATACTTTACAAAAAAAACTGTTTATGATAAATTCTTGTATCCAGCAACTTTACGGGAGATCTATTCAATTATTATTGCTTTTATTTATATTGACTTGAGTTAATTTATACCTTTCAAATAACTATGTATAGATTAAAATTTTAAAATAAATATAATGGGGTAAATTATGACAACCCCCTTGTGATTTGTAAAATCGATGTCAAATTTCTGTGCAGTAAAATTGTGTAAAACCCCCTTGTATTTTATAAATATGACGTGAAACCCTATGTAGTTTTTTAATATGTCGTGAAACCCCATTTTTGTTGAGATAAAGAAAAATATATTACAAGCTTGTTTTTTACGGTTGTTTTTTCACTTATTTTTTTAAACAAATGACAAAATACCCTCCATTAATTATATTAAAAGTGATTTTGGTGTCAAACCCCCATTTGATATAGTCAATGTAGGGTAATTATGTCATTTTCCAACAAAAATTGTGAAAAAAATACTAAAAAACGAGTGTGTATACACTTTCCATTATATCAATAAAAATGAGGGTTTCACACCATATTTATAAAATAGAAAATTTTACACAATTTTTAAAGCACAGGAGAGTTTGACGCCGATTTTTCAAATCAAATAAAATTTTGGCACAATTTACCCAAATATAATATGAGACGATTCTCATGATATTGTGTATCCATCTTAGCTGGTGTTTTAAAAAAAGAATCTTAGCTGGTAAAAAAAAATGATTCTGCTAGCATTACATTTATTTTACTATTTACAATGCGTCCTTGTTGATTTAAACCGACTCGAGCGAAATAAGTTTATTATCAGCTCAACCGTAAACGCACCTATATACTAATTATATTTCTTCTTGATTTATTTTTGAGAGGATGTCCATTACCTCCTCCTGGCTTGATGATCATCTTTACTCTTTATCAAATCAAAGTCCTCCATCATTTTTTAGAGGACACCTGCTTCCCCTTGACAAGATTTAGGGTACACGTGAATGGGGTAGTGGAAGTGGCAATGGAACCATCGCTATTAATATTCTTTGACAATTTTTATACAATCATAATAAGAATATAAGTAATTAATTGATTATTCTATTACTTAATATTCTTTTTCATATGATACTCATTATTGATATTTTAACCAAGCAATAACAATATAATTAATAATTTCATAATGATTGACTCTCAATGATACTCATTAAAATTATTATCATTATTGTTCACAAGTCATACCAATTAAGTCCTAAAAAGAACAAACTAATTACTACAATCAACTTAACTAGTACTTGCATCTGACGTCAATTGATATAAATTTATTTGTTGAAAACCCTTATAAATTTAGGTTAAGTTAATTTAATGCATTCAAAAGTTTCAATCTATAATACAACACAAGAAACACTTATTTTTAAAAATAAGATAGTATTTTGAAACACTAACCGATTCAAGAAGCACTTATTCTTTTAACCAGGTGGCTTAGCCCACCTGGCCACTGGGTTCCTCAATTGAGTGGGAGACTCAGGTTCGATTCCCTTTGGGAACGAATTGGAGTTTGGGAGTTATAAGATGGCTTGGTGAATTTCTGGAGTGTTTGGGTGCTTGGTGTATTAACTACTAACATCTAACAACTAACTTTGTCCGATAAAAAAAAAAAAAAAAAAAAAAAAAAGCACTTATTCTTTTAGTAAAGTTGGGTCACACTTAAAGCCTGTTTTAGAACACTAATAAATAGTGAAAAATACTTAAAATTTTAAAAAAAATGAGTCTTGGAAATTTGAAAAAAAAAAAAAAACACTTATCACCTATAAAATAGAGAGTGCAAACACACACTTACTTTCAAAATAAGTGCTTCTGCATTATTCACTTGTGACTTAAAATAGACTAAGTTGGGTCGCGTCCGCTTAAAATAAAAGTACTGTTTCACTATAGATTAGAGGCTGAAAACAAGCCTTTATAATTTTACGTTAATTTAACTTAAAGCATTTGAAAGTTGCTAATGATTATGATTCATAATGTTTCCAGAAGGATGCTGGTGATTATGATTCATATAATATTTCCAAAAGGTTGTGTTTGACATTGAATAATGCAGAAAATGAAGGGGGTTGCTGGAGGAAAAACAATCGTCCCCCTTGAATTTTAATTTTTTTTATTTTTCAAACTATAAATCTAGATTTTGGCAAAACCTTATGAACCCGAATTCAAGTAAATATTTTTTATTTCAAGTATCATTGTTGTGCACACAAAATGTCACTTTTATGCATAACAATGATGCTCATTATGCATAATAATGACATTTAAAAAATATACTCATATGCACCTAAATTCACACTTCGCAGGAGGTGTACTCATAGATTTTTTAATATTTTGACTTTATTTTGTATTAGTTTCTCGCCCTTAAAGTAGCATTATAGATCCGTCCTTGATCTTAACCAGTAACATACAAATATTATCCACTAATGACACAACAAATACAAAAAAAAAAAATTAAGGCATGAATCCGTTACAAAACCATAATTTTTGGCCCAACCAACATAGGGGGAGGAGCCAGTAGATGAAAACATGTTCTCAAGGTAGAGATGGAATAATTTTGCCAGAGCACTCTCCAAATCCGACATTGTAACCATCTCCCTGCATTCAAATCAGATAAGTTATTGTTGAATTGGGCTGAAAAATACAATTAAAGATAATTAATTACGTCCATAAACCCCTCAACCTTGCAGCAGCCACTGAAAATTACTTCGTCTCCATCTTCCAAGAATGTACGAGTAGTTCCACCTAAGGATAAAGGCTTTTGTCCGTTCCAGGTTAGCTCTAGTAAGCATCCATAAGAATCGGGTTCCTGCAAATTAAGACAGTATAAGGATTTGCTGAAAACCCACGAATACAATTTTTAGCTATCGTAATTTCGTTAATGAAAGACAAGATAACCTTACTGGGCCACTTATAGTTCCAGTCCCAAGCAGGTCACCTGTCCTTAAGTTGCAGCCATTGATAGTATGGTGAGCAAGTTGCTGAGTTATTGTCCAGTACCTGTAATACAGATAGCAAACACGTAGTAATAATTATCCCATCACAAAAAGTCTACCTTCATCAAATCATGTAAATGAAAGAAATCATCAAACTAGAAGACGGCAGATAAATTTATACAAGTGTTTGAAGTTGCTTCTTGTGACAACATTTGCATCTTCTTGGCCAGCTGGTACAATGGAAACCTGGTAGGAAAAAAACCATGTTCTTCGATTATAACAGATATTCTGGGGGATTTCATTAGCATGTGAAGCCAATTGCTTATAATTTGCATCATGTTTGTGTGAGAGAGAAATTGAACAAGAAGTATTAGTTTGCAGGGTTGCACGGAGGAGCTAAACACCTGCAAGGAAATATCATAGTTTTTGGATTCTTTCTCAGTAAGATACGGCAATGGAGGAGGACTCTGCAATTAAAAATAATGCAAACAATTATATTTATGGAAATAACGAGCAAACATTGCAATCCAAAATAATGGGCAGATTATGTGCCTGCTCTGGAGCATCTGAAGCAAATTGTTCCAAAGCATCTAAGGTCACAATCCACGGGGATATAGTTGTGCCTGCAGTGGATAAATTAAATTAAGCTTCTGCTACCATCAGACAGGGCAGCAGATTTCTTCATAGTATAAACGTGATTATCATTGCACTAAGTGACTACCACATAGCATAAATTAATTACCAACATTCATTGGTATATTAAAAAAAATTATAAGATTTTTCGGTAAAATAACCATAACAGAGATGATTTCTTACCAAAACTTTTGCCCAGAAAAGGACCAAGAGGCACGTACTCCCATGCCTGAATATCTCTTGCTGTCAAAAACAAAAGCATAAATCAAGTGTACATGTTTGTATTTGATTTAGTGTGATGAGTTAATGAGATACGAGATGTTTATTCATACCACTCCAGTCATTCATCAGAACAAGTCCAAATATATGATCTGCAGCCTCATTGACATCCACAGGCTTCCCCAATTCATTTCCACGACCAACTATAGCAGCCTACGAGCATTTTGAACCAGGAAGCAAATATGGAATTCAATATTAAAACTATTAGACCATGGTAATATATCTATTGCAAAACACAACTAAAGAGGAATAGTAATTGACTTGACCCAAGACAAAATAGCCTATTTCTGTCAAAAGTCTTACCATTTCCAGTTCAAAGTCCAACTTGCGAGAAGGTCCAAAATAAGGAGGATTATTGGGAGTTGGATGGCCTTGCCCTCTGTAATAAAAAACATCCACAAGTCATGTAATATGCTTCTCTTTTTCATAAAAGCACCATAGTAGATAAATGGTTTCTGCAAAAGATTCTAATGCATCAGCATACATGGAACTTGAAAATCAATAGTAAATCTTTATGGACTTGGAGGGAAAGGTCAATACAGTGCATGATTACTTCTTTCCTTATAACAAAAATATTTTTAAAGAACCATGAGTTTCAGTTTTGTTCGCCATTAAAACTTCACTCTCTAGTAGACTAGTAAACAAATGTCTGGTGTAATTACATGCAAACTGTTAAGATGCAGATGTTATTCTTAATATCAGGAGATCATAATGAATAGTGAAGCCATCGGGCATTTTAGAATTGATTTGGCCAAGTTCTGTAACCTTGGTCTGATTATATCAGTGCCAGAGATGACTATTGACGAAGCACGCCCATGGTAGGCTATAGGCAGGTGGAACCTGAAAAATATGCAGTCAGAAAGACGTATAAAAAATTTGTGTGAAAGGAGAGATGGTTCAGTTATTTTCAATGAGATTGTAAATTGCCAAACCAGTTTGGGTTGATGGCGTTTTCTGGGCCTCGAAACATAAGTCCGCAGTTCCTCGCATGATGCATTGATGCAAAGAAGTCAGTGTAATCCCCAATTGCAATAGGAAGAAGCATTTGGACCTTGCCCTGACACATACACATTGATTAAGAAAACAGCCAAACAAAACTTGGATCAATTATGCAAATACAAAACTGTACACAGGCTTACCATAGGCAGAAATGCTTTCTCCCTTAAACTTGCGTTATCACGCAATGTGGGTTCAGCAGCTGCATTATGACAAAGCAAAACATGAAACTAAACTTACTAGATACAATAAATGCTTTTGTTCTCTTAGATGCAAGTTAGGATGATATTTACTCAAATCATGTGATCAAATGTTTCAAGTTTGAAGACAGTGAACTGGAATACTTAGGAATCCATGATATCCATCATAAACATACGGAAAGCAATATGAGCAGCCAACCTGATAATAGCTTTTGCAATGTTGTATGAGCTTCCTTCCATGCCGGGCGTCCCAATTCCATGAACTTATTGAGAGTAGGCTGTGGAATACGTCATTTCCAGCATTTAGTAGACTTCTTTATAATGTTTCTCTACTATAGTTTGTTTAATAATTTTTCAGTGTTGGAATGGAAATTGTTGTTTCCACCCAGTCAGAGCAAGTGAAGTGAGTACATTCAGTGAAGCATGCCTAACTATTTTTCAACAATTTAACTTCCACTTGACCAATTTTAGGCCACTGCTTTAAACTATCTCAAAAACCTGACAGCAACAACAAATATTGTGTTAAAAATACAATCAAAACAAAATGTGCAACTCTCCACTCTCCAGTTCAATTAATTTACATTTGTACTCCCGAAATTATCTGTTACTATTAATTTAAATAAAATCTCCTTAGATGATGTAATTGCTCACAGAGGCCGCATGACCTTAAACGAAACACGTGTTCTACCACAGCAGTTAAATTCAACTCAAATTGAAAACAGTCTTCTCATGCTTCGACAATTTCTAATTTCTAGGAAAAAATCTAATGCATCTGCTTCAACACTTAATTACGAAGCTAAAATCATGTTAAAAAAGTAGGTATAAAGACCTGATTGAAGCAATCGGAGTTTCCAAGACACGGACCATCGAAAAGTCCGGCCGCAGCAACCGCGGAAAGGTCGAGCACATAATCTCCGATGGCAACGCCGGGTCGGGGCTCCGAACCCGGTTCGCTCTTGAACACGCCGTACGGCAGGTTCTGAATCGGGAAGTGCGAGTCCGGGTGGACGTCAATGAATGACTTCAGCGCCATTACAAAGCAACCAGGGACGAAACGACGTCGTTAGAAGCAACGGAGATATGGAAGAGTGAAGGCCAGCAGAAGAAAAGAAGAATTTGTAGAAAGTAGAAAGTGAAGTAGGGGATGAATTGACGGGTAGTTGGCGATGGTTTCGGGTAAATATGAAGTCATTAACTTTAAATGTGCGGTTGCGTCTATGAATTTTAAGGGACCACACCCGAAGGTTTAGTGCAACGCCACCGGTACCTAAACGGAGTCCCGGAAAATGGTTTTTGGATGCGCTGGACCCTTCGGTAATCCAATCTAGATAATTGTTGTTTTTGTTTTGTTTAAATGTTTTGGCAAAATTATCGGCACAATATATACGACACCTATTAATCATGATAGCTTTATAAAATTGTTGGATGATAATTGATATGTGATGTCAATTATAAATAGATAGATAGCACCATATAATTCGCAAGTAATAAGAGACATACTTATGTGAATCATGTTTACATGATGAATTTTAACTCAACATGACTCATTTTGAGTGATGGATTGATTCGAATTTTCGCTCCCAATTTAATCATTTCAATTTTTGCTTCACGCTGTTGTTCTCGAACCGCTGCATCTTATTCCACGATGCATAGCGCCGCTACATCACATTCCACTGCGTAATAATAATATTTTTTCTTCAAAACTGTGATAATTTATGTGTGTAACACTGATACTTAGTATATCATATAGTGACAATGATAGTTTTTCTTAGTAATAGTGATAGTTTTTATGTGTTTTGGTGACAAATTCATTATTTTTTGTGCATGTCAGTGACAATTTAATAGCACTACAGTGAGAGTTTTTATACATAACAATGATAATTTATGTGTGTATCAGTGATACTTAGCATACAGTGACAGTGATAGTTTTTTCTGAATAACAGTGATAGTTTTTATTTGTACTGGTGATAGTCATTTTCGGCGATATCATCAACAACAAATTCCACCAATAATTAAAAAAAAGACTAACAGTGAAAAAGACGAACCTCAAATGATGGTTTTTAGCGGCGATTTTCAGCAGAGGTGTTTCCGATCGCGATTCGGAAGATGAAATGAACTCAAATGATAAGTTTTCGGTAGCTTGAGAGATAGTTTGAACATTGAAATGTAGCAAGTACACATATCTAAAATCTATGCATCAGGTGCATGTGCAGATAAAAAAAAAATGCATCAGGTGCATGTGAGACTTGATGTTTTTTTCTTAACTAAATGTGTACCTTTTTATTTATATCAATAAAATGTGTTCGAATCAATTTCATTTTTTATTCTTTTCTCCAAAAAATATACTCCATTTGATTGCATACAAGTGTATTTCATTTCTTTTTCAAATTGATTAAGCAATTTTTAAATATTTGAAGATTTCCACAAATAAGAAAAAATGTAAAAATTAATCTCGAGAGTACAAATAACCCGCACCCTAAATACAACAGTGGAGGGGGAGAAGGTGGGCTTACTATCATTTTCTATGTTGCATTGAACAGCCCATAACTCAAGCATCGGCCCAATTAGTAAAATCGCTAATTAGGAGAAGAAGCGTTATTGTCGACGTCACTGATCGGGGGTGCAATGACAACTCCACCTTCCTCTCCCCTGTATAAAGCACCGAGCGCGATCCGTTACCTAAGCCCTCAATTTATTACATATCGGGGTCGAAGAGTTCTCGACAAAATTGCACGAATAAAACGCGATCTGGAGTCAATCAAGGCCCAAAATACGAATTCGGATTTCTCGGTGATAGGAAACCGCTAATCATCGTTCGTGAAGGTTGAATTTTAAGACTTCATTCCCGGTTTGACATGACTTTCTACACCAATCATTTGGAACCCTAGTTTCGGGGGGTTTTGATTTCAATCAGTCGTAATTGTGATTTTCTTTTAATATCAAGGGCGCTGGTGTGTGTTGCAGGGGAGTTGGGAACAAAAGAGAGAAAAGGAACAGAAGAATGTCGGCAGATTTGATATTGAAGCCGTCGTGCGGCGGTTGTGGATCGACGGTGGAACTGTATGGCAGCACGTGCAAGCACCTGACGCTATGCGTGAATTGTGGCAAATCTATGGCTGAAAAACGCTCCAAGTGCTACGAGTGTGGCACCCCTATCACTCACCTGATTAGGGTACGCTGTTAATTCACAAATGAAATAAAGTTCTGTTGAATTTTTTATCAACGTTGTGATGTGAACATGCATGGAATTGTGGCAAATCTATGGCTGAAAAACGCTCCAAGTGCTACGAGTGTGGCACCCCTATCACTCACCTGATTAGGGTGCGCTGTTAATTCACAAATGAAATAAAGTTCTGTTGAATTTTTTATCAACATTGTGATGTGAACATGCATGGAATCGCACATATTGTGTATGTCTTATTGAAAATCAGTGACATAAGCTGCAGGTTTGTTGTTTTATGTCAACTTGACTGCTCCAAGTAATATTAAAGATTTCCTTCAGTTATGAACAATTGGGACTCTCAATTTAATAGTATCAGTTGTTGTCCTTCTGGAGCAGAAGGTTTATCATAATTGGAGTTAATTAAGTGTGAGATGCTAGCTGGTTGGATTAAGTTTGAGCTTCTTTGCTGATCAGATTGAACTTTTGTGCTTAGTTTCACTGTTCGAGAACTTTTAAGTGGATGAGGGTTATGTAATATATGAATAGTTTAGCTTACATATGTTCCTGTCGAAAGAGATTTCTTTTTACTCATGTTTATAATTGAGCACATCTTGGAGAATATTTAGCCATTTATTAATCATGTGTTAATCGTCCTGCTTTAGGTGTACGGGAGTGAGATTATTTGGTTTTGTTGAATGTAAATTTACTTGTAATGAAATATAGCAATTTCGTTTGCCAGCTGATGTGCTATCGCAACTGAAGTCAAAAATGAATTTTTCTGTTGTCAGTTTCCCATCAACTTGTTTTACTTCTATAATCTGTCTGGCTTGTAGTTATTAGAGAGGTATAGGTAGAAGTATTTGAAAGGATATAAATAAACCATGTTTGGGAGATATATTCTACAAGTATTATTCAATCTAATCACATTTTAAAGTATGTTCTAACTTCTAATACATTAACTATTTTTCAAGTTGACTTCAAGGTGGTTATTGTATGTTGTATATAGGAATACAATGTCCGGGCAAGTTCCAGCAATGACAAAAATTACTTTATTGGAAGATTCACCTCAGGGTTGCCAAATTTTAAGAAGAAGAATGAGAATAAATGGTCATTGCAGAAAGAAGGTCTGCAGGGGCGCCAAGTTACGGACACCTTGCGGGTATTGCTCTGTCCTTAAATGTTATCTCCACTTTCCACTTTTCATATTTGCTGAATTCATTATATACTTGGGGATGCACGTGTTCTATAATTCTCCTGTCACACTTGAACCTCGTTTCTCGATATGGGATGGAGTACCCCATGTTCTTCCTTATTAAAGATTTATGATATGACATGTAAAAAATGTCATGTTGTGTAGGAGAAGTACAAGAATAAACCTTGGCTGCTGGAGGATGAAACCGGCCAGTTTCAGTATCAAGGGCAGCTTGAGGGCTCACAGTCAGCAACATATTACCTTCTAATGCTTCAAGGAAAGGAATTTGTTGCTATTCCTGCTGGTTCTTGGTAATTAGTGTTACTGTTCACCCAAATTGTTACTTGTTTGCAAATCCGCTTCATAACTTTTTTTTTTAATTATTTGTATTACTCTAGGTACAATTTTAACAAAGTAGCACAATATAAGCAACTCACTTTGGAGGAGGCCGAAGAAAAAATGAAAGGTAGAAGGAAAACTGCTGATGGCTACCAAAGGTGGATGATGAAAGCAGCAAACAATGGAGCTGCAGCCTTTGGTGCTGATGCTGAGAAATTTGAAGATCGGGAAGGTGCAGCTGGTGCTGGAAGGGGGCGTAAAAAAGCAACAGGGGAGGATGGTGAACCAAATGATTCAGATAGGGGAGATGAAGACGAAGAAGAAGAGGCAGCAAGAAAAAATAGGTTAGGACTCAACAAGAAAGCTGGAGATGACGACGAAGAAGGACTTAGAGGCGGTGACCTTGATTTTGATGATGATGATATCGAAAAGGGTGAGAATTCACCTGCTTTTTATTTTGTTGGGTTCCTTGACGGAAAAATCTCTCTTAGATATGTAGTTGGAGAAGCGGCTTTTTTTTTTTGCTCCAAGTCTTCCATGTGCATTTTGTTTCATTGGACTAGTGCATTTTTGGAATTCCCGTATTTCTTTGTTGCTGAGTGATGAATGGTTATGATCAATTATTCTACCTAGTACTTATTGTTACCCACTATGCTATCAGTTAGCAATGCCATGTGCTGCCATCCCATCTACATCATTCACATCCTTTCCTTTGCACTATGTGTCACATATCAGCAAAGGGTCATGTGGGTTAATGTCTCATACTCAAACTTGTCTGGTCACTATTATTCCCTTTATGAAAACTTCAGAGTAGGACTCAGTTTGGCTGTAAATTAGAATAAATAGCTTGATTCCACAAATTGGCAGCCCTTACTTTTAATGAGAATATTGCAAAAGATTGTCAAAACTCGCATCTTTTTTAGATCTTATTGAACGTCCATATGGTGGGATGCATAAAAGTGAGACAAAGTGCATAGCTTTCTAATCTCTTTCATTGTCTTTAGGTGATGATTGGGAGCATGAAGAGATTTTCACTGATGATGATGAAGCAGTCGGAAATGATCCTGAGGAGAGGGAAGATTTGGCCCCTGAAATTCCTGCTCCTCCAGAAATAAAGCAGGTAATTTATATATTTATTCAGCTGTTCAAATTTTCATGCCAAATTGAAGTATTATGACCAGCCTGATTGAAGCCCTGTTATCTGTGGGCTAAATTATCTGTTGGGGCACTTATAAGATCTTAGGTTCTCTCAACATACAGCATTGAAATTGATGGGCAGAAACAATAGATGATGGGAAATTCCTACATCTTTTTTTTTTTTTGGCTCCGTATTTTCCAAAAATATTAGATATTGCATCAACCAGACAGTGAGTTCTGGGATATTCGTTGATACTTTATGTACAAACCAAAACAGATGTCTGAAGAGTTTTGTTTCTTGGAAATTTCATTGTAGACATTGTTAGCTTGTATTTGAAATCTATTTAGTTTCTCAACCTTAGAAAACCTGGAGGGCAAGCTCTGACATTTTCTTTGTTTCCTACCTCCTAGTAAAAGCACATTTGTGCAAGGGAACGATGTAATGGAATATTTTTGAATGATAAAGCAACTCTGGATGCTCATTGAAAAGATTTACGAACTTTGGTGTATGTTGTGAATCTGCTGGACTGTGAAATCTAATAAGACTAGTCACCAGTCTGATTGGATATTCAAACTGTGTTGGAAATGCTTACAAAATCTTGTATTTCCCAATTCCCATCACATTATTTGACAAATGATCACTCTCTGTATTCGTTTATTTCAGGATGAGGAGGATGAGGATGAAGGGGATGAAGAGGAGGGAGGGCTTAGCAAATCTGGAAAAGAGCTGCAGAAGCTGCTGGGGCGATCTAATGGGCTAAACGAATCTGATGCAGAGGATGACGACGACGACGATGATGTATGTTCCCTGATTGCAAATTCTTAGTTTTAAATTTGACTTGGTTTGCCTAGTAATGTGTTTTTTATTTTTATCGAAGCCATTCCTTCCTTCTCCATCCTTTCTCCCAAAACACAGCCAAACACATTTACATTTCTCAAAACAGTTACTTGCGTCATTCTTTTCAAATTTGTACACCTAGGAACTCTCCCTTCATATCCAAAAGTCTGTAAAGCCTTGCAGGCATAGCCAAATATTATGGGAAGCATAAGAAAATTCATGTTACTCTTTGTTTATTAACCTGTGTTGTTATATAGGACTTGTTTTACGGTTTATATATTATATACCTACTAGGTGTTGAAACTTTTATGCATTAATTCTTTCTAAGAAGAGTTATTGTCCCTTTGTTTTTTTAATAACCTTAAATCTGATATTTTTTCAAACATACAAGCTTGTCATATTTTTTTTCTATATTGCTAGACGGAAGAAGATATATCGCCTGTGCTTGCCCCGAAGAAGGAGGCTCCAAAAGAAGAGCCAGTAGATAATAACAGTCCCCTTAAACCAACAACTTCTGCTGCTAGTCGTGGGACACCATCTACTTCAAAGTCTTCAAAGGCGAAAAGAAAAAGTAGTGGCGAGGAATCAAAAACCACCCCTAATAGTGCACCTATGAAGAAAATGAAAACAGAAAACGTGAGAATTGTAATTTTATTTAACAGCCTTTATATACATATTCTTATGTCTTTTGAAGTTTCTCTGTTATTTGTTGGTGAATGTTCTGTGTCCCTTTTATTTTACTTTGTTCCTTAAGATCCTTTTCTTGCGATATCAGGACATAAAGCCCGTGAAGGAGGAGAGTGCTCCATCCTCCAAAAGCAGTGCGCCTGCTAAAGATGCAATACCATCAAAAAGTGGAGCAGTCACGCGGCCTGCACCAGCTACTGAAGATGAAATCAGGGCTGTCCTGTTAGAGAAGGGTCCAGTGACGACACAGGAACTTGTTGCCAGATTCAGATCTAGACTGAAGTGTAAAGAGGTGAGAAAATTCTGCTTGTATGATTTATCTGTTCCCTTCAGTTTTTGTTTCGCAATGCCAATTTTTTCCTCTTCTTTCTCTTAAAGTTCTTCCTATTCACTTAAAAGTCTCTAGCGAGTTTAATTCTTGGAAAATTAGGAGTTTCTCACTGGCTGACTGAAGATTATATGTGATATTGGTCTTCTCTTGTTACTTTTTCATTTCCGTGAGAGAGGGGTGGGTGAAATTTGAAATTTACAATGCATTGAAAAAAATAGGTTAATGACTAATGAGTTAAGAAATTATGTTGGTTCTTTTTTGTGAATTGTATATTTCTTCTCCATTAGCCAATAATGTATTACCTTACATTTTCTTTAAGCCTAGATGTATTACCTTTCTTCAATAACTATTGAGTTTATAATATCCTATGGCTCCTCCCCCCTCTCCCTTTCTTCCCGGTTTCTTAGGCTTTGGGTTTGTAGTTATAAACCTTTATGAGCAATTATTTGGTCATTGGTGGTACCTACAAGTTCACCTGAAAGGTCTTGTGAATCTCATTATATTCCTGAGAGATGCAAAATTCTCCTCCTGGAAACATGGAAAAAGAATCAAGTTTTAAATCTAACTGGATGATCATATGCTAACAGCCTAACACTGACTGAGCTCAAGATATGCACAAACTTAAGTCGGGCACAAGAATCAGCTACCGATCACTTATAGTTTCACCTTCATGTGCTTTATGCTCCAACTCCATTGGTAACAAAATAAGTAGATGTCACTTATTGAATTAGTGGATGGTAATATATGTGTGCATCTTATTTATGGCCATTGATGGCTTGTGTTCTGAAGGTGATACTGGTGTTCATGTTTATAAACTATTCTAAAATACCCTCTAAATCCACTTCTGCTATTTATTCATGTATCAGCATTGCTCAGAGTAAGTTTTGTGAATGCAGGACAAGGATGCTTTTGCAGCCGTATTGAGAAGGATGTCTAAGATTCAAAAGACCAATGGAGCAAACTACGTAGTTCTGAGATAGAGATAACTTGTTAACATTTGATGGTTGTACCTAATGTACCTGTCACTGCATGTTTCCCAGATTGCCAAACTGAAAACCATTTGGACCTCAATTGCATTTCCTTGTCTTGAATAAAACAGTGCAGGTTAGTATTTCCGGTACTTGAGCGAAGTGGGAAAAGGAATATATATACAAAATTGGTCTAGTATTCTGCGATCGAGTTCCATATAAGCATGTTCCTTTGATGTTACAAATATAACTGTAGCTGTAAAGTGTGTTTTCAGAGTCTCGGGTACATTAATGTTGATGGAAAACACACTTGGCCATGAGATGCTTGTTAAAATGTCTTCGGGCCTGTTGCGTATTGTAATGATATAGTGTTGTACCCAGTGTTCATTTTTTTGAGCATTTTATCAAAATTATTGGGCATATAAATTTTATCCCTTGAATGAATTAACGTACCTGAAATAATTCTTATCTAAAAGTGTTCTCATACTAATGTTTGAACTTGTAGAGGGTAGAGAGGTGTGAAATTAATTAGTTTATATTATAATGGATTCTCTTATTCCATAATCGGAAGAAGGCATGTCTAGTTGACAATTTAATAAAAGCGGAGTTGCTTTCATCGAGAATTGTACCCAAGACGTAGGCTGAGGGAATGATATCATATGGTTCATATTTTTTGTTCCACTACATATTCTATAATGCAGATAAATGATACGTAGAATGTTTAAAAAAAATTAAAAAATCACCATGATTCTAGATGCATGTGTTAAAGATCCAAAAGGTGGAATATAATTCAAACATGAAAAAATGAGGATTAGATCTAAGCCAAAACCTTTTGACTATGATACTATGAAAAAATTTTATCTCATCGACAAATTGAACTTATAAAGAGATGATTCATTCATATTATTTTTCTAACAGTACCCTTGAACATTTATGCAAGTAACCCTTGAACATTTATGTGATGCTGGTCGTTCATCAGAACTCAGCGCACACCGACGTCAGAATCTCTAATTTTTCAACACTTTTAATATCCCACATACTACAGATATGCCCACCGACGTCAAAAATACCAAACATTATTAAAAAAATTTGAGATTGAATTTTGTCGGTCGTTGGGTGGCGGCTGTGCCAATTTCCCATGTTCAGTATACGTGTTTGGTAATAAATAGAAGGCAGCTTCAGTATACGTGTTTGGTAATAACAGTTTCAGTATACGTGTTTGGTAATAAATAGCAGGCAGTTTCAGTATACGTGTTTGGTAATAAATAGCAGGCGTGCAGCTTCACGGTGGATAATACCGTTGATGATTTTACTAAACCCATAGCAACCTTTATTCAGTCTGATTGATGATACAGTGATTATACAACAGAACAAATGCAAAGTTACAAGCCAGGGTTCGAAACGTAAAATACAATACTGAATTAAAATTCCAAGTGTTTGTAGCAAATGAACATAAGGTTCACAGGAGCCCTACTTGTAGATACTACTAATAATGCAATAACAGCTTATTGAGTAACAAAAGTTTATAGCTAGCATAGCACCATCGCTGCTAAAAATTAGCGTCTAGATGCCTAGGCAGTAGCAAGCCAACAACCCAGCCAACACCACAAAGGGCACAACAGTAAATTGCGCAGGGGCGGCCGACGGCTTGTGCGGGGGCGGCGGCTCGTGTGGCGGAGTTGGTGGCGTCGGCTTCAAGGGCGGGTATGGTACAAATGGTGGGGAAGGATCGTATGACGGGTCGAATGGGGGAGTGATTTCACCCGGGTAAGATGGGTCGTATGACGGGTCGAATGGAGGGTAGGATTGACCGGGTTCGAATTCGGATGGGGGGTTAACGGGTACGGGTAACTTCAACCCGTTTTTGCACATATCCGGGTTTCCACTGGTGAAGTATCTAGTGCCTTGTTTCTCCAAAACGACGTGGTTTAGTGGTTCGGTGTACATCCTTATTGGGTTTGTGAGGTTGCACGATATGAATTCTTCCAACCCACTCACCTCCACTATGGTGTCCGCTACTCCTGAATTTTTGAACCCTGAAAATCCCACACTTAACACATTTAATACTTTTTAACTAAATGAAAAAAATACAGACTTTTCAATTAGTTGAGTTTATATTAGAAGGAATTTCTAATTTAAAACAAATTTCATTTATCAGATTAACCACTTACTACTATGTTAAGATTTTTTTCCCATTTTTAAATTTTTGGGGGGTTATCTCTCCACTAGACTCTTTTTTTGTAAAGTAACCAGTGAAAAATACTCCGTAAAAAATACTCCAACCGTCTCAAATTTAATCCTACAATTTCTTGTTTTGAACGTCCCATACTTAAAACTAAACACTTTCTTAAATAAAAATATCCACTTTATCACCTTATCATATAAAATACTAAAAATAATTCTTTCTACCCCAACTTATCACTTTATTACATAAAATACTAATAAACAATTCTTTCTACCCCAACACTTTATCACTTTTTCTTAAAACCCGCGATACAGAAACCGTAGTGTTGAGTTCGGGACGGAGGTATAATTTTTTTTTCATCTGAGAGAGGACAAAAAGATAGAACAATTTTTTTGTCAGAAAATAAATATTATCATAAGCAAAAAAAAAAAACGACATATAGCTATTTCAGAGAGAAAAAGTAGCCTGCTTCCAAAAAAAATCAACACAAAAACAAAGGAGCCAAGCTGCAATTTATAAACCCCAACACAAAAAAGAACAAAAAGATTTCTCTTTTTGGAAAATTGTAATAGTTTCCAAATAAAAATAGCATGCATAGAGCGTGGGAGGAAACTAACATATTTTATCACCAACGGTGAATACCCGACCCGACAACCAAGAGTTAACATCCAAATCGGGTCCCCAACCGCCGACGACGTGGTGGGTCTGGGCCGAAACCCGAAGCGCCGCCAGCAGAAACAGGGCCAACGCCGCAACCTTCAACACCGCAGCACCCATACTTAAAACTCAGTCTCGCTCTAGAAGAGCATAAAAAGAAGCAGGTGTTGAAAAAGGTTATTTCAGTTTAATTAGTGAAACAAAGGTAATAGTTGAGTTTGGATGAGGAAGTGGGAGGGCCAAGTTTCCCATAAATAAGGGCTTCAGAGGGGTGAACGATCCGTGTGAGTGCACCTGTACATACATTCATTATTTTACTTTGGCACGTGGACACGTGCCCCTCCTCTTATTTCACCTACTTTTTTTACTTACTTTTTTTCTTTTTTCTTTTATTTTTCCAGAACAATGTTAAAATAATAAATACTAACGGTTCTAAAACGCAAACAATCTAGGTTTCGTTTTTGTTTTAGTGCTCCCACAATCCCACGTGACTTACATATAAATTTTACTAGCTCCATCCCAATTAAGAACGGAAAGTGTCACCCAAACTACATACTAAGTAAAATGAGTTTTAATAGATTTGAGTGAAATAAAATAAGAGTGTTGTAAGTGTATTAATATTATATTTATTTTTATTTTGAGAATATTCAAGTAATTTTAAAAAGTTCAAATAAGGCAAGTGTTCAAGTATTATTGGGATAAAGGTATTACATTTTTTTATTCAAACGTCATAAATAACTTGCACACCTTAAAAATAAAAAATTATTCATAAACCCCGACCATCTATATTTGCAGGAAATTATAAGTGATTATAGTCACTTAAAATTATATGCATAGTATTTCATTTCTCTTTTATTAAATTAAATGAACTATCAAAAGTTATAAGTTAAAAGTTGAAAGAAACATACTTTTAATAGCTTAATGAACATTTTTTTAAGTATTATTATCTTTTTTGCAAACACTATCAATTTTTCTTTGAATTTTTTGTATAAACATTAATTTTTACTATTAATTAATTTTTTATAATCTTTAATTTTAATCTCATCTTGAAAAGGATATTTTTTTGCAAACATCCATAATATTTATAATTTTACATCAAATGTTATTATTTTGTTCCCATACCGCCACACAATCCAACCAATTTATATATTTAAACATAAAATTTATAAAAATATCTTTTAAAATTCAATTTATTATTATACTTTCTTATTTTATATACCTATCAAATGATACAAGTTGTCATCGAGTGTGGATAACTCAAGTGGTTAGAGCTCCACCACCTTAGACCCTGAGGTCCCGAGTTAGAGACATGAAGAGGGAATATTTATTCCCTCTTGTGGTGGTCCCCCTGTTGTTCGGTTGCGGTGTGGTTGCGGTTTTCAGTTGCAATTTTGGGTGGTCCCCCTTTTGTGGTGATTGCGGTTCCGGTTTAAAATGGTTGTGGTTTCGAATTGCAGTTTCGGGTGGTCCCCTCTTGTGGTGATTACGGTTCCGGTCTATAGTGAGATGAAATGATGTTATCATGTGCCCGGTGGTAACTAAAAAAATTTATTGTAATTGATTATATATAGAGAACTATTGTAATTGATTCTCTTTTAAATAAAAAAAAATGATACAAGTTGTCCTGTGGGAGTAATATTTTAATCTCAACACTATTTTTCTAATATATTTTTTTGAAGCGTAATATTAACACATATTGAACAAGTGTATTTAAACAACCTACACACGTTTTAAATGTATCTCAAACACTATTTTTCTAATTTATTATTTCGAAACTTAATATCAACACATATTGAACAAATATCAAGTGTGGATAGCACAAATTATTAGAGTTTCACTATATGAGACCCCATGAGATTTTGGATTTGCGATACGGAGAGGAATATTTATTCCTTCTTGTGGGGTGGTGGTCCCTTTTTTAGGTCACGATTCCGATTGCGATTTTGAGTTGTAATTTCGGATTATCCTCTTGTAGTGGTTGAGGTTTCAATCTACATATTGCTCGTGTCCGATAATAGAAGATTGTAATTGATTATCTTTAGAGCCGGCAAACTCGGTCTCGGCCAGGCCCATCGGGCCAAGTCATGTTCATGGCTGGGCCGGGCCGGCCCATCATCTAATCGTTCCTACAAAAATGGATCCCAGCCCAGTATGGGCTCACGGGCCCTCGGACCAGCCCGACCCATGATTTTTTTAAAATATTTCATTTACTTTATAAAATTAATAATGCCTGCAGATTTCCTTATATATAAAAAGTACAGAGTTATGAATCTGATCAACTGAAATATTAATAAAGAGTATATGCAGTATTAGTTGGTTGCATAAAAACACTTATAGAAATGTGTAGCACTTTTGTTTGTTTACTTAGATTAGTAATATTGTATAGTTTTAATTTTGTAGTTTAGGCAGTTACCAAATTCCTGTATATTAGCCTAAAACTACTTGATTGGATGACATAATATGATGAAAAACAGATCATGGTATCCACAGATTTCTACCTAAAAAGTTATAAATGAGATGAAAATTAATTGAATTCATATTTTTTTTTTTTTTTTGGGTTTCACGAATTGTATTTTGTAATTCACTAATCCTGTGGTTGTTTAATATTTACTTAACTTAACTTTTGAAATTAAAATAATAATAATAATAAAAATGGTCAAGACCCCTGCTGCCCATCGGGCAAAATTGGCCCAACAAATTTAGGGCCTGCGTGGGCCAAATGAGTCTGGTCAAATAGGCCCGGCTCTTTTTGGGCCTCTAATTTTTGAGCCCAGCCCATACTTGAAATTTTAGGTTGGGTTAGAGGCCCAAATTGGTTCATTTCTAATTATCTTTAAAAAATTATCAGAATGAATTACCTTTAAATAAAACACATATTGAACAAGTGTATTTAAACAACCTAAAAACATTTAATGTAGTCCCTTTCTTTTTCTTTTAATAAACAATATTTCGACCTGAAAATGAATAAAATTTCGTTTTATCTTAATATAATTCTCAGCCTGGAATCGATCTAAACACAATCATGCTCAATATATGCTGCCAGAAATAAATATTGACAAAAACTCGTACTAGACGGTCTCATGCATGAGACGGGGTGCAACTTAACACAAATTAACATCCATTCCTTCTAAAGTATTAAAACGCAAATGCTCAAATTATACTCCATCTCATTGTGAGATCGACTTACACAAATCCGTCTCATTAATATTTGTTGCGAGTCGTTTTTTATAAAGAATATTATGTGGCTAATTTGATAACAACTCACAAACAAAATAAGTACGTGTACGATATACGGTAAATAACATGAAATTGTTGATCCAGTTCGTCAGTAAATGACTACTCTTGGGGCATTCCAAGCCAGGGATGTTGTATTGCGAGGTTTACATATACAGTACACAATACTTCTTCTGGGGAAAACTTCTATGAAAGAAGATGATTTTGAGAGAAGATGATTTTGAGAGTAAGTGTGTGAGTGCTAAGGATTTTTCTCAACGTATGAGAGTACTTGGGAATTTATTCTGAACCTAACCACTTTGGGAAATTTTTGTGAACCTCTTTCTTGTTCTTTTTTCTTCTATTTATAGTACTTTGACAAGTATGGGCTGGTTTGGCTAGCATGAGCTGGAGACTTTATGTCTTGCAAGAACTCATGTGATGCTGCCACGTTTTCAACTTCGTCTTCCTTGTTGACCTTTGCATTTACTTGTTTATAAGACACTCTTTTTGTCGTCCATATCAGCTTTTGCTCGACTGATTGCCCTGTTCGCCTCTTTGCCTATATCAATATTATACCGGAACACTGTCCTCATCGAGCATATCTGAGCCTTCAGGTTATCTGAGCTTTCAGGTTATCTGAGTCTTCAGGTTATCTGAGCTTTCAGGTTATCTGAGCCTTCAGGTTTATATGAGCCTTCAGGTTGTCTGAGCCTTCAGGTTACTCAGGGTTCTTGATTCCGCATACTTCTCTTCAGAGGACCTTGTCTGATCAGGCATACTGACACTCAGGCTCACTAAGTTCAGCTCTTCTGAATTCAGACATCCTGACCCTCAGGTCACTTGACTCAAAGCTATCGATTTCTTCTTGATCGATCCGATAAAGCTCGACTGATCAGATCAACATATCTTCAGGATCATCTCAGGATAGCATCAGGTCATCATGCCAGATTTGGCGAGCTGCGAACATACTTGCTTGGTCAGCAAGTTGGCGAGCAAACCTGTTTGCTTGGCAAGCTGGAGAACAAACTTGTTTGGTCGGCAAGCTGGTGAGTACATTTGTCCATCGAGCATGGTTATTTTAATAGTATTAATACACGTGTCGCTCTGACGTGTATAAATTAATCGAGTAACACAACAATATTTATGTTACCGTAGCTTAATAATAAAACATGTGTAATAATAAAATTTCGTACGTAGTGCGGCTTCTCACATGAGAGTAGCTTCATTTTGTGGTATTTGAGTATATATATATGTTTCTTCTTAAAACATACTAATTGGACTAAGACCTGTCTGCATGAAGCTGAAAAAAAGTCTAAAAATCATGTTATAACACA
This sequence comes from Stenogyne calaminthoides, assembly GCA_037126765.1. Taxonomy (NCBI): domain Eukaryota; kingdom Viridiplantae; phylum Streptophyta; class Magnoliopsida; order Lamiales; family Lamiaceae; genus Stenogyne; species Stenogyne calaminthoides. Next base: position 7,221,442 of record JBBCBC010000036.1, on the reverse strand, counting down.
ACTAAAGATGGTCAAAGGTTATATTTGATTTGCCCGCAGCAGAAATACTGGAGCAAGCGAAAAATTCCAATAAATTAAATTCAAATAAATCTAAATAGTCTCGAAACTAAAATCACATCACAAATACTGTAATTCTTCAAGTAGGAAGAAACTTTTTCCATCGATGTGAACACTATCTTAGATATTTCAATAAAGTTTTATGGAATTTTACGGTGATAATTAAAGCAACCCACCGATATTGACAATAAGTAACCACTACTCTAATTTAACATTTCTTTTATTACTAGTATTAAAAATACATATTCCGCAACATTATTAATTATTACAAATATTTCCGGATATTAAAGATGTAAAGATAGAAACCCAAGAAACTGAACCCTAAATAAATTGCCAATGCTGAGATACATGCATCGTTTACATAAAAACGTCAAAAAATTGCCAAGTTTGACATTTCCTAATTCCGAGGTAACATTTGGAAACGCTTCCTAAATTACCTCATTTTCTATGGACCAAAAATAAATTAAAATTATTGTTTTTTTGTAGGTTTATCTGAGCCTTCAGGTTGTCTGAGTCTTCAGGTTATTCAGGGTTCTTGATTCCGCAGACTTCTCTTCATGCGGACTTTGTCTGATCAGGCATACTGACACTCAGGCTCACTGAGTTCAGCTCTTCTGAATTCAGACATCCTGACCCTCAGGTCACTTGACTCAAAGCTATCGATTTTTTTTTTCGATCCGATCCGACCGATCGGATCAACATATCTTCAGGATCATCTTTAAATATGATTGAATGTCAGGATAGCATCGGTCATCATGCGATTTGGCGAAGTCATGCGACCATACTTGCTTGGTCAGCAAGTTGGCGAGCAAACCTGTTTGCTCGGCAAGCTGGCGAACAAACTTGTTTGGTCGGCAAGCTGGTGAGTACATTTGTCCATCTAGCATGGTTATTTTAATAGTATTAATATACGTGTCCCTCTGACATGTATAAATTAATCGAGTAATTGTATCGAACACAACAATACCCCCCAGCCGGGCCGCTTTGTATTTATCATGGGGGTCAGCTTTGATATATTGAACATGGGGGTGCCTTGTTGGATATTTAATTTTCAAAATTTTTAAATCCGCATCTATAAATACCTATTTTGCTTTTAGTTTTTTTTCTTTTCTTCATCTTATCTTTTTTTTCTCTTCACATTCCTTCCCCGAAATTTTCGCAAGAGCTTGATTATTTCGTCAAAGGATTTCTTGTTTAACTATTTCATATATGATTTTTCTTTAACTTCAATTATGACTTCTCATTCAAGCTCTTCTTCCTCCTCTTTTCGTTCGATCTCCCGTAGTGGTGCTAATGCGCCGGAGATGAATGCCTCGGGTTCTAGATCCCGTTGGCAAGTTCGACAGCCATTTGTCATTCTTTCATCGGATTAGATGATGCCCTAAATGAATTAGATAGGATTTAGCCCAGATGATTTTTTTAGATGATTCGGGCGAAGATTCTTTGTCCCAACCCCAAATTGGGTCTAGGGTTGTATATAGTCATGATGTAAATAGGGATGATGACTATGTGAGGGAGGAAATCCTGATGGCTGAGAATGTTGATGAGGCTGATATATTGGAGAGGATTGGTTTGTCTAACACGGAGCTCGACATCCTTGTTGGTCTTCCTCATAGCCCAACATATAAGCGAGTATAGCTGCTCGTTATAATTTTGATCGGCCCGAACAACCCTCATAGGACCAGGTTGAGAATGAATATCCCATGAGCAAAATTATGTTTAATTGATGTAGGTATGCTCGCCCAATTGTATAGAATTATGAAACCCCAAAAGATGTGTTTTAACCGTCCCGATGAGCTGAAACCAGCCTCCCCGAGGGTTGTGTTCTTTGTGAATTTAGACACAATGGAAGCGGGTCTTGATTCCCACTTCATTTATCATCGCTTGCTGGAGAATGGAACATTATTACACAACCGGGTTCGAATGGGTGGCACATGATTATGAGTTTTTAACTACGGCAAAAATCGTATTATCCAACAAGCAGAATCCTCTCGATTAGTGCATTTGTCCGACCCAAAGGTGAACATGGATGGTTGTTCATGCGGCGAATGCCAAATGTAAGGTCGTTCGAGGATGTTTCGAACAAGATTAACAAGATTGAAAGAAAATTTCGTTCGTCGGGGCGATTGGAAAAGCTTCCGGATGTGAACCAAATGCTAATTAGATATCCGGAATTTTGGGATTTTTGCCGGTTAGTATTTTTGTGTTTTTGCTCTTCACCATGAATGGATTTTAACTTATTCTCAATTTGAATTCAAGCAAGAAATAATGACAAAAGAGACCAACTATGGTTATTTCAAAGAAGATTCTGCAAATCGATCTCGAGGGTGAAGATGAATAATCAAAGGAAGAATGGAGGATTGCGTGCCCCTCATCATCTTTGTTGCCGCCAATTAGGATTGTTTTTATACTGCAGATGTGTTGTGAATTTTGTTCGCGGGTTTCTCTTTTTTTTTAATGAATTCAAGATCCATTAGCCAATGTCAGAAGCACATCCTTAAATGGCTCGAACTAAGAGACCTCAAGAGCTTGCTCAATTCAAGCAGAGAGATGCCCAATGAGCAAATAATAAACGAAAAGTGATTAAAATAAAATAGGCCGGACCGGCGAAGTTGCAAGAGGACAATTTCGATCGAAAGCAGGGGCGGCGAAATTCGCCATAGAGATCCGGATGGCACCGACGAGCAAAAAGATTTAGCTTTGAATTGTGTTATGGAGGCGAAGATATGTATTCGGCGGAATAACCGCCTGCGGGTCGGTCCAATTAAATCATCAAATGGAAATTCAAGAAATCTTCTCCACCTCCCCGGGATCGAACTCGACATAGTTGATATTCTCCGAAAGACAAATCATTTTTGGGATGGGACCTCGAGGCGGAGGTGAACATGTATGTTTCTTGTTGGAGTTTTTGTTCCATCTAAAAGCTTAATCACATTTATTTGCTCGGGTGGACATGCGGGTTGAACAAATTTGTGCCTCTCGAAATGAAAGATTATTCTCGCTTTCTCCAAGTGTTATGTCTCGCCTTCATAAATGTCAAGATGCGTGCGAAAATTCGAGCATGGACGACCGAGCTCGAAGAGGCCACTAAGGGTCCAAATTTTGGAAACCATGCGACTTGGCCTAGTGCACCATGACCAATCTTTGGGGAGAAAGCTTACGCCGAGTCGCCAATCTTCATGCTAACTGGAATATTTTAATTCTTAAAAGAAAAATAAGAGAGAGGTGGGACACGATTTCAAGATGAAGTGAAGGGTGGTCAAGTAAGCTTCAAAGGCTCGCTTCAAGAGGATGCACATTGGGAAAAAATCAGAGCTAGCTTTCGGAGGGACTGGACCGCAATCTTATAAATAGGAGATGATTAGTGAACGCCGAGCTCCCAAACTCGTAATCGCAATTCGATAGAAGACTTTTTCGCCCAACAATATTAGCAAAGACCAACGTTTGGGTCTTGAAAATTCAAAATTGCACAATCGGCGAGTATTTGATTCTATATCGAATTTGTTATATTGTTTTGCCGATGCCATCCTTCGCTAGACAAACACTTATCGCCGACTGATTGCCCCGCCAGAACTCCATCTCGAGAATACCGACGAAACCCCCGGATCGTTAACCTTCCAATATCCGATGGGCCGATCCGCGATTTCTCCAATCTTCACGATGGGATCGAGATTGATGATCCTATTTTGGATGAGGAAGATGATTCACGTAAATATTGAAGGTATTATCGATCAAGCTTGCCGAGCCGAGCACGGGTTTGATCGATGATGCTGTTTAACAAAGTGGTCCTCCCGAAGACGAGCATAATGTGCTACCTGGCGAGCAGACGAGTTATGATGATGCTGGGGGAATTGCTCTTGAAGGGGCCGAGCAAACGAGGCAAAATTTGCTCGATACAACTCTTCCGCCCACCCCCAATAACGAATTTGTTCCTTAATTTTGCTTTTTGCTGAATAATTTCTTCTGAACTTCCGTGTAATTTGTCTTCTTCTTTCTTGTTTGAACAATTTTGTTGTTGAATGGTTGAATTTGCTTGTTGAAAAATTTCCTCTAACCTGATCGTGGAGGATGAATTTTGTTGCTGATGAACGGTTGATGTTTGTTCTGCTTCCTAGTTTATGCCATCTTTTCTTCTGAATGAATTCGGACATGATATATGTCCTTGATCTTGTATGTTTGGTCGTTAGCGCTTGTTTTTCCGTATAAGAATTGAACAATCTGATGTGTCTGTGTTTGACTTGACTTCGGTTTATGATTGGCTTACGTTGGTGCAATCATGAAGGTTGGCTTATTTAGGTGCAACCCTTTTCGCGACGCTTTACGAATCGGGCGATCACCGCTCGGGTCGCCTTATTTATGGCGCGACCTATGTACTCACGCGCGGCTTTGTTGCGAGCATGGTAAGTACACATTCTTTCGCCAAGCAAACACAAACTCTGCTCTGTCCGATTCTTGTTGGATTCTGGTCATCTTATTGCGATGCGACCCGATTGGGCATATGGCCAAACAAACTAGATAAATGAATAGACACCACGCAGGATGTTTTTAATCTTTGAGGCTCTTATCCACACTTGTTAAAACTCCTTTTTTTTTTGTAGACAAGACTTGCTTACAAATTTACACTCGTGGTAATAACCTTATTGATGTCTTGATGTCTTTGCCTTTTCACGGCCGAGCGAGGTTTTCAAAGTTATGTGTTCGACACCCCTTGCTTCGGCTTTTTGTGGTCGGTCCGCTTGTCTTGAGCGAGTAGAGTTTTTTGACCATGTGCTCGTGACTGCTTAACACAAAGCTTGTGCTCAACCTTGGTGTTTCATTGCGCGCCACCACTATCGATAATATTTTTTTCAAATTTGACGATTCCATGAAACAGAAACGGAGTTCCATCTATTGTCTCCAAATTGTATGCTCCATTTAGAAAAGTCGAGAATGATATGGGGCCTTCCCACGCCGACCAACACACCACTGGGACCCCCATTGTCATTTTTGTTTATATATGGCATTCTTGAGGTCGGCCTCAGATCTTTTTTTTTTCCTCCAAAAGTCTCTGCTAATAGTGTCGTTGGTATGTTCGCCAAAACACATAGTTCGGTGGCTCAGATTTTGACTTCACGGAATAACCGCCTGCATAAAAAAGCTAAAACGAATGGAGTCTCACCCGTGGATGTTCTGAAAGTGGTGCGGTATGTCCACAAAGTTTTGGGTAGTTGCCTTGAGGGTATGCTTGATGATTTTATTGACCGCTTCAACTTGTCCGTTCGACTGGGGATAGTATGGAGTGGAATAGTGTTTTTGATTCCCCAGCGAGCACAATTCTGGCGAAACTCACTCCCGTCGAATTGCTTGCCATTGTCCGTCACTAGCGATTGGGGTAGCCCGGCTTACATATGATGTTTTTCCGCATAAAATTCTACATTTTTGTTCCGTGGCTTTTCACAATGGCTTCGTTTGCCCATTTTGTATAGTAATCGACGGCGACCACAACAAATCTTACCCCCGATGTGCAAGTGGGGAAAGGGCTGATCAAGTTGATCCCCCACTTGGAAAATGGCCATGAGCTATTCTTCTGGCGGACTATGAATAAGCGGGGCATATGCCTGACAATCATGACACGCCAAGGAAAGCATAGACGAGTTTAATCTTTTTAAGTGTGGGCCAAAAATAATTTTTGTCTCGACGAAAGTAGGCTAGAGCATGTCCCTTCAGATGATTCCCACACATGGAGTGAATTTGCATGAGAATTGTAATGAAGTTACACATTTTAACAACGGAAAGAAAAAACTTCGCTATACAATGCCCGGCCCAAAATGATGTAGCGAAAATTTTGCAAACGAGGAAGTATTTTTGTGCTTTGTTCTCCGGGAGGACCCCCTTTGCAAAAAAAATTTTAAAAACCGGATCATCCATGTCTCTTGTTCGACCTCTATTTGGGCGATATCGCGAATCTCGGGATGGATGGCGAAGCACGTTAGACGATCACAACATCTATTAAATTAGATACATCTTCAGTAGCCAATCAAGCTTAAAGGCCCCGCAAATGAATTCTCCATCCCGGGAGTCGTTTGATATATATTGCTCAAATTGCTCGAACAATTCTTTGGCCAAGAATTGATATTGAGCCATCCGCCGCCTCGAGCCTCATATTCGCCCGTAAACCGATAGACGATTACGGGAATCACTATAAATCATCAATTTTAGAACACCCATTGCCATAGCCATGTGTATCTGTTGATCGAGCTTCATACTCGCCTCATTGTTGGTGGCGCGGAAGAAAACGAATGGCCGGGGAAAGTTTGTTTAGTTGACCGATGAGCACCACCCTCGCTTCCATCTTTTTTGTGCTCGTCAATTTAACCATCGACGTACACGTGCCATGGCTTTTTTGATCGCTGCTTTGCAGATGTGATGCCAAATCGCCTAGCTCTACAAACCCTTTTTTAGTAATATTACTATCAGATTGGCCGATGCTTTTTAATGCGGGAAATGGTAAGAACTTCGACAGTGGTTGAAGAAATAAGGTCGAGTTTCTGAACGCTCATAAATAAGAGCATCTGCTTGGACGAAGACACACCGATTAAGGACCTCGGGAGAGGCGCATGTACCAATGCCTTCAGATGGGTTTGGACAAAATTGTCCGTGATATGAATCGGTTCGAGAGAAACCAAACATCTCGCCGATCTTTTGAACTTGCTTTACATTTCGAGCTTGATGTCGAAAGCATAGCTTGGATCTTTGATGGATTCGCCCGATTCCCCGTCAATCGACCATATGTCCGAGGAATTTTCCTTAATGAACCCCGATCTCGCATTTCTTGGGTTTAGCTTCATATTATATGCCGGGAGGATATCAAACACGTGTTAGGTGGGCGAGGTGGTCTTGTGCTCGCTTTTTGACCACAATGTCGCCGATGTACCTCACCTCGACCGTCTCCCCTATGTGTTCGTCTAACATCTTGTTCACCACTTTGATATGTTGCTCCAAGCATTCTTTTACCGAAAGGCATACGTTTCCAACAATACCTATTTTTTCCGTTCTTTAACGAGGTGCTTTTCCTCGATCGTCCGGGATGCATAGGGATTTGATGGTACCCGATAAAAGCATCCATGAACGCTATAAGTTTCATGCCCGATCTTATCGACTAGATAACCGATGTGAGAGGACGGAAAATTATCTTTGGGGCACGCCTTTGTTTAAATCGGTAAAGTCTATGCACAACCTCCGTGTTTCATTTTGGTTTTAGGACGAGCACATGGTTTGCTAACCATTCTCGGTATTTGACTTCCTGGGATGAGCTTATTGTTGAGCAACTTTTTAACTTCAAAGATTAGAGCGTCTTCATTTCTCCGGATTGAACTTTCTTCGTTTCAATTATTGAGATTTCAGGCCGGGTTGATATTGAGATGGTGGCATGCATTTAGAGGATCGACGCCATGCCCTCATGTGACCAAACTAACACATCCAAATTTGTTCGGAGATACGAGATCATTTGGTCCAAAGCGGTTCCGGAGTTCCGCCGATAAAAATTTCCAAGTCGTCGATTATCGGGCCATGACGATGCTAGTGTTCAATAGGTGTTACTCGTCTTTTTTTTTATTTCCTGGGGGATCTATGTTCGATCCCGATTGCTCATCTTCGACCTCCATAGGTCGATTCCTACGCGAGGTTCTAAGTCCCAGAACCCGCAATGATTGTTTCAAGGAGATCTATACTCGTGGGATCGGGGACTGTCTCGGCCACTCCGTCTTTCATGTGAGGAGTTACATCCGCCCGAACGACTATTTCGTTGGCTTGAATCTCCGACTTCCCATATTGGTTCTACCATGCTGACAATATTTTATCTTTCTGGTACGCACGATAGCAAACAATCTCGAGCTTTTTTCTGATCGTCCTTTATGTTGTCCGTTCCATCAAAAATAGGAAATTTAAGACAATAAGTCGAACAAGCTGCCTTAAATTCCTGGATAAACGGGCGACCTAAAAACCCGTTATAGGTAGATGGAGCATCGATGATTACAAAGTCTAGCATTCTAGTTAGTCGGATCTCCAGATTTAAAGTTGACTCTAGCTCGACTCCTAACCTGATCAGACTATAGGGTCGGGTTATAGATTCCCCGAAACCCATGATGGTGTGATCACATAGTTCTATATACATACTTAAATCCCCAACTTTCTTCTCCATTTGGTGCAGAGTGTTTACGAACAGAATGTTCGCATATGCTCCGGTGTCAACCAGGAGGCGATGCACCTTCAAACCGAGAAGACGAGCACTGATGGTTAGAGAGTCATTATGGGGGGTAATTATGCCGTCGAGATCATCTTCCGAGACCATGATTTGGTGAAAGTGTTGGGATTATACTGAAAAGTATGCTTTTTACTTTGTATAATCGAACCCAATTTTCGGATTTATTTTTGAAATAAATTATTTATCACCGATGCTTTAAATATGATTGAATGTTATAGATATTTCTTGATAAACTGTTCAATAATTCAGACGTGTTACATCAGAGTTAATTTAGTGATACCGGATCACGAAGATTAAATTAATAAATCTCTTGTAACTAAAAAGTACGCCATTCACGACCTAGATGGAAATGAACAACCATCGCGAAAAGGTTGAGGTGTAAGGCTCGAGATTGGTTTGTCTTGACCAAGAGATTACACTAGTGCATGATCGATCGTACTGAACAGGACCTCTGGGAGGATAAATTCTTTTAACCGAACAAGGAAGAATTAGACCTCGATGGTTCGTTGTTTCTTAATCTTCGCCCCTTAAATAGATCATGGGATTGGTAACTATTGCTTTGACTTATCATGGGTAAATAATCGCAGAGATTCAATACTTTTTATCTTGGGCAATATTATTGGTCACATGTGATTGCTAAGATTTAATACGAAGAATCGAGTGAAAAGACGCTTTTTGATTTGCCCCTGGGAGGTTCATAAGTTTTATCATACCAAATCTTGCAAGTGGAATTAGTTTCGAGATGGATAATAATGTTGAACCGTTTCTACGACAAGGACAAAAGATATTAATTAACGGAAAGCTATTTCAAAGTGGCTTGAATTAATTAATGGGCTAGATAATCTTAAACACGGAAATAATGACCCGGAGCCATATTGACCGTAATATGGGTTAAGATGGATGGTGCAATATTAATTATGTAGTGAGATTAATTAATATTTATGGGCTTGAATTATATTGTGGCTCAATATTAGATATTCAAGATCCATTAGAAGTCTAATCTTAATTCTCCTAAAGGCCCCTCGAAAGTAGCCCAACATATAGTCCAATAACCGAAAAAGATGATTAAAATAAAATAAATATTGTTTTTATATTTCCTCTAAATTTTGAAAATTATGGATAAAAAGAGGAGAAAGATTTTCTTTGAATTTTGTTATGGAATGAAGATATGTATTCTTGGAATACAAGATTATCTCATTAAATTCAAGAAAATCTCCCACTTGGTTATTCATAGTGATATTTCGAAATTTTTTTGAAAATAGAGGGCAAGAAAGATTTTCTTGATTTTCTTGAAAAGATATTATGGAAGATATGTATTTCTTGAAATACAAGAATATCTCATAAATTCAAGAAGATCCAAATCTTGGATTCTTGCACTTCGTATTTTTGAAAATAATGCCATATAATGAGGTGGAATTTTGTGGAATATTTTAATTATGGGAAAAAATAATATATGAGATATATTCAAGATTTCTTGGTGATCAAGAAAAGTCTTTTCCCACATTGGAAATATCACTAAAATTTCGACCCACCTCCCTCTTATAAATAGGGGATGATTAGTTCATTCCCAAGTACAATTCCATGTCTTTGGAAATATTAGCAAATCCCATAAGTGGTGCAACAAAGTTTTTATTTTTTCCTTTTGTTAATTGTTCGCGAGTATCCTTCCACCGGATTGTCGAGCAAGGGCTAAGGGAATACTTGGGAAGTCCTTTTGGTTAGTCCGTCCGACCAAAGCCTTATCCCGAGGAGCACGCGTTCACGTAAAACCCGTAGATTTCGCGCGCAGAGGTTTTACGTGGCTTTTTATATGCATGATTTGTTGTTGCAATTATTATTTGAATTAATATAGGATTAATTCATGCTAGTAATAATTAATGAATTAAATTTGTATTTAAATATTCACCCAGAATAGATCTCGTGTAAATCATTCCCCAACAATCCGCATCGAGCCACAAAGACTCAATTTTTTTTAAATTGTAATTTAATTAAGTGGATATTAAATTTTTGAAATTGGATAGTTGAACTTGTTAAATCTTTTTTGCGTATCCAATTGACGGATTTTAATGTTTATTTTTGCCATATAAATTTGGTTTTTAAATGAATAGAAAATCTTAGACTAGATTTGTTTGATTTTCAATCTTAGTTCAGATCAGGTTTATTTATTTTTGTAAATAAATTGTTAAAAACGTTCATTAAGAATTAAATGAGGGGCGAAATTGTAAGACTTTGCCTATAAATTTTGAGGCTCGGTGTAATAACCTTATTGATGTCTTGATTTTTATCTCGAACCATGTTTTGTCTTGTTATCCGAAGACATTTACAGGTTTTCTTGGTGTTATGTGTTCGAGAATCATCCAACCTTGCCGAGGTGTTTGTGAACCGGCCGGATCACAAGCGTGGCTTGTTTGGCGAGTGGCGGTTCGAGTGAGTTAATTTTTTTTTTGAGATTTAGCAGTGGGGAGAAATTCGAGACGTGTTTCTTCAAGATCAAGTCAAGAAAAATCAAACCCCTTGGATAATTTGTGCCCAATATGTTTATTTTTTCATGCTTTTGCTTGATTTATTTGTGTTATCTTATGCTTTATTTAATTTGTTTAAATGTGTTTGCATGAGGGTTGCCAAATGAAAAAAAATCTCAACTTCAAAATTACTAAGTATGTTTAAATAATTAATTGACAATTTTATTAGGATAATAAAATTGAATTAATTTTGACCTCCATGATTTATTTATTTGTGAATTCTTTTGGGGAAATTCCTACGGGAATGGTCAAAAGATAGGTTTCACATGAATGAATTCCAAACGGATGATTGTGGGTTATTACTAGTGGCATTCGATGACCTCCCCACGAGGCTCGATCAAAATTTAAATAGTAATCAGATTTAATCATGGTTATTACTTAGGTATAAAATTGATATGCATATCTTCCCTCAAGTCTCGGCTAATTTTATATTGGTCGGGGAGCCAACTATTAATCTGGATATTAAAGGTTTGTAATCGTTTTGTTTGTAACCGCTTGAATGTGTTTAAATAATGACCCACCCCACATGGCTTATTTAAACTGTTTTTGAGATGTTGGTGATGCATGTTCATATTTTTTTTTTGAGATTTTAAATATGATGAATGTGATCGAACCTTGTGATATACTTGTCTTTATTGCATATAGTTGTTTATTGATTCAAAGATGTCGTTATTTTTAATCCTTTGTTATTATACTTAAAGTCAATACGATATGGAAACTATAATGATTGGAAAATTATAATTGTCCTAATCGAATAAAAAACAAGTGGATTTTTGACACACAAAAAATCGATGAGCCAACCGACGAGTCAAAACACGCGGGACTCGTCGGATCACCTTATGAGAGATGTCCGCCGAAAATGGTGGAGGAAAAACCCGTAGTAAGGATTACGTCCTCAAAAATAGATGGCCCATCCGAACAAACTTGAGATTCGAAAGTGCAGATTATGATCCGGAGACTGGATGAATTTGGTACTTCATTTTTTGAAAAAAAAGTTTTTGAGCATTTTTGGCCTCGCTAGCTAATTTGTTGCAAACTTTTGGACTCGGCAGAAATGATGATAAGGGCACCAAACTCAAGATTTTTGACGGCAAGTGGTCCGTCTTTCATCTTCTAGGCCAAGGGTAGGCAAGATAAAGAAGAGGACCAAAGGCCATAAGCAATAAAAACTCAATTGTTGCCAAGGGCAATGGTAAGATGAGGAATGCTTGTTGAGTCAAGGAAAATCCAAAAAATGGCTGCGGTGAGAGAGGACAATGGAGGTTTTTTTTTTTTTCCAACCCCAAAAAATGGACGGAAAGAAAGGTAATTCTCACACACTAGTTGTTGAAACTTGTTTAGCGGCGATACTTTTCATTCGTGGGTGGTTGATACGAGATCCACTAATCATGTTGGCTTCCACGGGTTCTATATGATCCCAAGAACGTAGTGGGAGAGTGAGATCCTCATCACATCGGGCAACGTTTAAAGTAGAAGACATTGCAATGCTACGTAAAGCGGCACATATTCAATGCTTACGGTAGTAACGATTATTGCAATACTACACAAGTAGCGCAGACATTGCAATGCTACATGAGTAGTAGTTAATTGATGGGAGAAATGCACCTATCTTTTGAAGATAAAGTTTTTGAGATTATCTTTGTGTTCCATTTTAGAAAGAATTCACTTTCGGTTTCTAAAATTCGATTGAAGGACACTAAGTTTCTTCTAATAAGAATGACATCATTTTTGAAATGATGAGTGTATCTATTACTGGGACATTGATGGAAAATCTCTATACAATTAATTGTGCACACCACTCACTTAAATGTATCCTATAACACATCAACTGCTTTTCGAGAAAAAAAAAACGTTCATCGCGTGAGAAAGAGACTTCTTTGGCATCTAAGATTAGGTCATATAAATCCAAAGAGGATCCAAAGGTTGGTGAAAGATGTTTCAATTGATGTCTCCAAGTTGAATCGATTCCAACGCGAATCATGTTTGGAGGGTAATATGACCAAGAGTGCATTGGAGAGGGAATAGGGCCAAAGAAGTTGTTAGAAATCGTTTACACAGATGTGCCTAGTTCAATGTCAACCAAAGCAAGAGGAGGTTATGAGTAATTTTATTGATGATTACTCAAGGTACATTTTCCTTATGAAGCATGAATCGAGACCTTTGAGAAATTCTAAGAATTTAAGGCTCAAGCAGAGAATCATGTGGAAAAACATATCAAGTCTCTACGATCGATCGTGGAGGTGAATACCTCGGCGATGAGTTTTTGAACTATTTATCCGATGAAGGATTATATCCTGTACTCAAACCTTTAACCCCTCAACAAAATGGGGTTTGCAGAAATGAAGCAACATAATTCTTTTTGAAATGGTTAGATCAATGATGAGTTATGCGGATCTTCCCAAGTCGATTCCGGGTTATGCCTTGAAACTTCTTTTGAGCTTACATTACGAACTTGGTGCTATCCAAATCGGTTCCCAAAACTCCCAAAGAATTGTGGACCCGGCAAAGTTCTAGTATGAGACACATGAGAACTTTTGGGGTGTGTCCTACTACATGTTGCATGCAACACGTAAGTTGGATCCTCGATATAATTAAGGTTGTTTGTAGGATACCCCGAGGAACAAAAGGGTGTATGTTCTATAGTTCAAGATCAAAAGGTGGTTAAAGATCCACTTTAGATTTTTTGGAAGAAGACTATATGAACAAAGGGGAAAGATTGAGATTACCTTAAATGAGCTTTTAGAGGGCAAACCTCGGTCAAAGATCTTAGATGATATACCAAACGATACGTTTTTTCACAACCGAACCTCGTTATAGTGGGAGGGTTGTTAGATGAACCCGAGAGATTCATGGGAATAGGAGAGTCCTCGGACTTGATTCCCGAATCGACCTATGGACATATGACGAGGCACTCCAAGAAAAGGATGCAGATTCTTGGCAAACAAAGAATGAAAATTTCAAGTGGGTTCTATATTTCATAATAGAGTGTGGGAGCTAGTCGAACCACTTAATGGGGTCAAACCCATTAGATGCAAGTGGGCATATAAGAGGAAAAGAGGATCGGACGGGAAGGTTGAAACCTTTAAAGCAAGACTAATGGCAAAAAGGTTATACTCGAGAAAGAAAGGGATCGATTATGAGAAAAAAAAAAATCGCCGTAGCCATGCTTAAGTCCATCCGTATTCTCTTATCGATTTCACAAGACTTCGACCTTGAATGGCAAATAGATGTCAAAGATGCTTTTCCTTAACGGAAGTCTTGATAAAGAGATCTATGTGCAACAACACCAAGGTTTCATTGAAGCAAGGCCAAGAACACCTAGTTTGTAAGCTCAAGAGGTCCATTTACGGACTCAAACAGCATCCGAGCTTGGAACCAAAGTTTTGATCATGTTGTAAAGTCTTATGGGTTTGATCAAAACGAGTTTGAAAGTTGTGTGTATAAAAAAGCGTGTCAAAATCGCATTGGTATTCTTAAGATTATCGTAGATGACATTGTGATCATCGGGAACGATGTGAAGGTGTGATCGACGTAAGGGCATGGTTTTCAAAAACAGGTTTGATATGAAAAACTTAGGGAAATTCGGACACATCCTTGGGATCAAGATCACAAGAAAGGGATGGTCGGGTTATCACAAGTTTCATACATAGACACCGGTTTTGAAACGATTCAAAGATGCAAGATTCCAAGAAAGGATTCAGACCTTTCGGACTTGGAATCCATCTATCCAAGAAAATGTTCCCTAAGACGAAAAGGAGATAGATGACATGAAAGGTATTCCTTGTTTAATTTACCGTCGGAAACCTTATGTATGCATTATTTTTGAGACCCGAGGATATCAAATATGGTAGCAAGATATCAAAGAACCTGTGGAAAGCGCATTCGATTTACGCTTAAAAACATTCTCGAGTGTCCGAAAAGAACTTCGGGATAGAATGTTGATTTATCGATCGATCTCCAATCCCCATCGGCCACCTTTTTTTTCGGATTTCCAATCGATATAGATTTTGAAATTATATTTTTTCGGTTAGTGTGTTTCCATTTGGGAAGTGTAGCCATCAAATGAACGAGTGTGAACGTATAAATGCATCAACGACCAACCACGGGATTTTTTAAGTAAGTAAAATTCAATTGTTGAATATATGGAAAGAACCGATTGGGCTCTAGATCTTCTTAGTGGACTTGGATGGTGTTCTAATTTTGTTCAGCAATATCTGCTAGTAAAAGCATTCAAATTCAAGAGAACCAAGAGTCCAAGAGTCAAACAAACACTTTAAAGGAAAGACATCTTATACGAGAAATCTTTAAAGAGGAGATATAGATGTGGCAAAGATAGTGAAAGGATTAACCTAGCGATCCATTCATTAAAATTTGTTTAAATACATTAAGAGACATGTGAGTGGAATGGGTGTCAAGACAGATTTGCCGCTAATCTGCTTTGAGTATAAGTGGGAGAAATTTTTGTGAGGTGACATTAGATGTCACGGACTACTCGAGACCGTTGTAGTATACTTATTTGATTTTGAGTATAAGTGGGAGATTGTTGGGATTATCTTTGAAAAGTATGCTTTTTACTTTGTATAATCAAAAGAATTTTATAGACTTATTCTTGAAATAAATTGTTTATTCGATGCTTTAAATATGATTGAATGTTATAGATATTTCTTGCAGATTTGGGTTCAATAATTGAGATGTTGGTAGTTAATTTAGTGATAAAAGATCACGAAGATTAAATTAATGCCCTCTTGTAACTAAAACTACGCCACATCTAGATGGAAATGAACAACCATCGCGAAAGGTTGAGGTGTAAAGGCTCGAGATTGGTTTGTCTTGACCAAGAGATTACACTAGTGCATAGACCGATCTGTTGAATAGGACCTCTGAGGAGGATAAATTCTTGAGGAATCGAACAAGGAAGAATTAGACCTCGGTGGGTTCGTTGTTTCTTAATCTTTCGCCCCTTAAATAGGATCACGTGGGATTGGTAACTATTGCTTTGACTTATCATGGGTAAATAATCGGAGAGATTCAATACTTTTTATCTTGGGCAATATTATTGGTCACGTGTGATTGCTAAGATTTAATACGAAGAATCGATGCAAAGACGCTTTTGCTTGATTTGCCCTTGGAAGGTTCATAAGTTTTATCATACCAAATCTTGCAAGTGGAATTAGTTTCCGGTATGGATAATAATGTTGAACCGCTTTCTCGACCAAGGACAAAAGATATTAATTAACGGAAAGCTATTTTGATTGGCTTGAATTAATTAATGGGCTAGATAATCTTAAACACGGAAATAATGACCAAGGAGCCATATCGATTGTAATATGGGTTAAGATGGATGGTGCAATATTAATTATGTAGTGGGATTAATTAATATTTATGGGCTTGAATTATATTGTGGCTCAATATTAGATATTCAAGATCCATTAGAAGGTCCAATCTTAATTCTCCTAAAGGCCCCCCGAGTAGCCCAACATATAGTCCAATAACCTAAAAGGTGATTAAAATAAAATAAATATTTTGCTTATATTTCCTCTAAATTTTTTGAAAATTATGGATAAAAAAAAGGAGAAAGATTTTCTTTAAATTTTGTTATGGAATGAAGATATGTATTCTTGGAATACAAGATTATCTCATTAAATTCAAGAAATCTCCCACTTGGTTATTCATAGTGATATTTCGAAATTTTTGAAAATAGAGGGCAAGAAAGATTTTCTTGATTTTCTTGAAAAGATATTATGGAAGATGTGTATTTCTTGAAATACAAGAATATCTCATAAATTCAAGAAGATCCAAATCTTGGATTCTTGCACACTGTATTTTTCGAAAATAATGCCATATAATAGAGGAGGTGGAATTTTGTGGAATATTTTAATTATGGGGAAAAAGAATATATGAGATATATTCAAGATTTCTTGGTGATCAAGAAAAGTCTTTTCCCCACATTGAAATATCACTAAAAACCACCCTCCCTCTTATAAATAGGGGATGATTAGTTCATTCCCAAGTACAATTCCATGTGCTGGAAATATTAGCAAATCCACATAAGTGGTGCAACAAAGTTTATTTTTTCCTTTTGTTAATTGTTCGCGAGTATCCTTCCACCGGATTGTCGAGCAAGGGCTAAGGGAATACTTGGGAAGTCATTTTGGTTAGTCCGTCCGACCAAAGCCACCGCCATCCCGAGAACGCTCACGTAAACCCGAGATTCCGCGAGACGCGTAGGTTTTACGTGGCTTTTTATATGCATGATTTGTTGTTGCAATTATTATTTGAATTAATATAGGATTAATTCATGCTAGTAATAATTAATGAATTAAATTTGTATTTAAATATTCACCCCGAATAGATATGTGTAAATCATTCCCCAACAGAAAGGGTGGCGTGCTAGCTGATGTGCTCACCACATTCACCTGATGTGCTCGTCTGTTTGATAGGGAAGACACTTGATAGCAACCCCCACCCAGGACCATGGTTTGGACGGATCATGTTAATTTCTTGCCCCTCCCTTCCTTTGTTCGTGGTTGGGGCCTCTTTCTTTGGTAAGTCCAGCTGTCGGCGGAATTCCTCCTGGTCGCTGTCGGACACCTCTTCCGCCTTACGCTTTCTCTTCTGATCGCCCGACCTCTCGCGCTAGGTTTCTCTGTTCGGCGGCTTCTTAATATATTGGGCAAGACGATTTTCCTCATATAATTTCCAGAGCTGTCGCATGAGGTTGCGACACTCGTTTGTATTGTGCCCGATAAACTCATGGAACGAGCAGAACTTGGAAGGATTTAGATGAGTTTTATCCCTGAAAATACGTCGGGGTTTTTCCAACATGTCAAGATCCTTGATCTGATTATATAATGTCTCGGCCGAGACCCCGAGAATACTCTGAAACGCATGTGCTTCGGCCCCTGCTTCAAATGGTTTGAAAGATCCTGGGGGTTTGTACCTCCCTTCGCCTGTTGGTTTCTTTTCGGTGATCACCTTCCTGGTCGCCACCTCTAGGCTTTGCTTTGATGATCGTTGGAAAGGTGTCTTCATCGTTATAATCTTGGTCGCGCTCACGAATTCGGCATATGTGTTTGGCCATTCTTGATGCATGGCCTTCCACATGTCCGATTTTTAGGTCGGCCCGACCACCATGAGGATCTTGGCATCCTCTTCGACGGAGCCCCATCATACAAACATTTATCGAACCTTTCCACGTATGCCCGATCCGACTCTCCCTTGAGTTGGGAAAAATGTGCTAACCGTTGTTTCGGGGCCTGGCGAGCACACATAGATGAGAAATGGGACAGAATTTCGTCCCCAATCGGGCGAAAAAGACGTGATGGACACTAGCCGGCGTAGTAGAAAACCACCTATGTGCTCGATCACCCAAAGTCATGGGGAATGATCGGCAGATCGGCGTTGCATCAAATGGCACCAATTGCAATCATATAATCCGAATATTTCTTTGAGGTGAACATGTGGGTCAGACTCAGCATCGAACATAGGGATTGGTGGTCGGTTTTTTACCATTTTTTCTTGTACTTTGGCTGCCATGATCGCCGGTGTTAGTGGCGAAACACGACGATGTCTTTCGCCCGAGGAGTCCTTTCGTTCTTGGCCGAGGTTGGGCTGTAAGCCCTCGATTACTTTTCGCATTTCTATAAATTTCGTGGAGGCGACAAACTTGGATCTAATTTTTGTGTCCCATCATGAGGACCCGGGGTCATGCTCGTGATGGGGCGATCCCCTTTCCATGTTCGGTCCTGACTACCCAATCGATGATGGATATACAATTTAGTTCCAGCCAATTTTTTTTTTTTTTTTGTCTTTTCGGGATCGCGGGCGATCATGTGGAGCTGAAAGAGCCGGCATGATCGTCGATTGTTCCTTCCAGGATCCCGCGCCTATGATCGCCGATTCGGTCTTTATCAGAGAGCCTCAAACGTCCAAACACCGATTATGCGGACCTTTGAGGCTACTCGTCCGCTCGACATA
This sequence comes from Stenogyne calaminthoides, assembly GCA_037126765.1. Taxonomy (NCBI): domain Eukaryota; kingdom Viridiplantae; phylum Streptophyta; class Magnoliopsida; order Lamiales; family Lamiaceae; genus Stenogyne; species Stenogyne calaminthoides. The sequence goes on along the minus strand of JBBCBC010000036.1, from coordinate 7,202,644 downwards.
TCAACAAATTTTTTTGCCGCCCGCTTCGACGATTTTCATCTTAACTTGCTCGCTATAAGGTGTATGCGAGCGTCGATCATCATCATCTTGAACTTTCAACTTGGCCAACTCCTTTTCGACCCTCTCTTTCTGTGCTCGCAACAAGAAAGTGATGGCCTTTGTTGTGGCCGTCGGATCGTTTGGCGATATCTTCAAGATTGATGGTTTCATGGGTCCGATTTTTTTTGTGAGGCCGACATCGAGCCTCTTTTTCGAAGCGTGAGGTCGGCTCATCCGACCTCTCCGTCGAAAGTATTCCTAGATTGAGGCATTATATTTCTTTTTTTTACGCTTTCATTATCTACGGGATTGTGTATGGGTTGGTTTTTTCGACCCTCCTTCTAGCGTCAATTGTTGCGAGTCATTTTTTATGGAGAATATTATGTGGCTAATTTGATAACAACTCACAAACAAAATAAGTACTAAGGATTTTGAGAGAAGATGATTTTGAGAGAAGATGATTTTGAGAGTAAGTGTGTGAGTGCTAAAGATTTTTCTCAACGTATGAGAGTACTTGGGAATTTATTCTGAACCTAACCACTCTGGGAAATTTTTGTGAACCTCTTTCTTGTTCTTTTTTCTTCTATTTATAGTACTTTGACAAGCATGAGCTGGTTTGGCTAGCATGAGCTGGAGACTTTATGTCTTGCAAGAACTCATGTGATGCTGCCACATTTTCAACTTCGTCTTCCTTGTTGACCTTTGCATTTACTTGTTTATAAGGCACTCTTTTTGTCGTCCATATCAGCTTTTGCTCGACTGATTGCCCTGTTCGCCTCTTTGCCTATATCAATATTATCCGAAACAACTTTCCTCATCGAGCATATCTCGAGCCTTCAAAGTTATCTCGAGTCTTCGGAAGTTATCTCGAGCTTTCGAGTTACCTCGAGTCTTGAGTTATCTCGAGCCTTCAGTTTATATGAGCCTTCCTTGAGTTGTCTCGAGCCTTCGAGGTTTCGAGCCTTCAGGTTACTCAGGGTTCTTGATTCCGCAGACTTCTCTTTAGCGGACCTTAACCGATCGGGCATCTCGACACTCGGGCACCGAGTTCAACTCTTCGAATTCAGACATCCCGAAATAAAAAGATCACTTGACTCGAGCTATATCGATTTCTTCTTACCGATCGATCATTTCGACCGATCGAGATCAACATATCTTCAGGATCATCTCGGGGATAGCATCGAGGTCATCATGCGGTTGGCGAAAGTGCGAACATACTTGCTTGGTCAGCAAGTTGGCTAGCAAACCTGTTTGCTCGGCAAGCTGGAGAACAAACTTGTTTGGTCGGCAAGCTGGTGAGTACATTTGTCCATCGAGCATGGTTATTTTAATAGTATTAATACACGTGACCCTCTAACGTGTATAAATTAATCGAGTAATTGTATCGAACACAATAATATTTATGTTACCGTAGCTTAATAATAAAACATGTGTAATAATAAAATTTCGTACGTAGTGCGGCTTCTCACATGAGAGTAGCTTCATTTTGTGGTATTTGAGTATATATATGTTTCTTCTTAAAACATACTAATTGGACCAAGACCTGTCTGCATGAAGCTGAAAAAAAGTCTAAAAATCATGTTATAACACAACTAAAGATGGTCAAAGGTTATATTTGATTTGCCCGCAGCAGAAATACTGGAGCAAGCGAAAAATTCCAATAAATTAAATTCAAATAAATCTAAATAGTCTCGAAACTAAAATCACATCACAAATACTGTAATTCTTCAAGTAGGAAGAAACTTTTTCCATCGGTGTGAACACTATCTTAGATATTTCAATAACGTTTTATGGAATTTTACGGTGATGATTAAAGCAACCCACCGATATTGACAATAAGTAACCACTACTCTAATTTAACATTTCTTTTATTACTAGTATTAAAAATACATATTCCGCAACATTATTAATTATTACAAATATTTCCTGATATTAAAGATGTAAAGATAGAAACCCAAGAAACTGAACCCCAAATAAATTGCCAATGCTGAGATACATGCATCGTTTACATAAAAACGTCAAAAAATTGCCAATTTTGACATTTCCTAATTCCGAGGTAACATTTGGAAACGCTTCCTAAATTTCCTCATTTTCTATGGACCAAAAATAAATTAAAATTATTGTTTTTTGCAATTTTTAAGCAATTTAACGTGTGTTGGTCTACCGTCCATATCCACAATCATTATTTTTCTTTTCTAATTGGAATCTGCAATAAATGCTAGGAAATTTAAGTGAAATATATAATACATGTATTACTCTTCTATATAAAAAAACCGCACATTTTTCAATGAATAAGATTTGATGTATCGAGGTAGCGTGGGCGGGAAAAAACAGCACATTTTTCAATGAATAAGATTTGATGTATCGAGGTTTGACGGGGGAATTTTTTTTTATTTGTCTCCGTCAAAATTGGTTCCATATTTACATGTATAATTCTTTTGTTATGAATAATATTTTTTCTATAGCAAAAAATCATATTTTTTAATTATCAAGATTAATATTTTTTAATAATATAAATCATACTTTTTATAATTCAAGTAAATTTATAAATTTTTCTGTAAAATTTATTTGCCTCATACTTTATCTTTTTATTTTATTTTTAATACTTTAGGTGCACTCTGCCATAAAAATATATTTTTTAAACCGTTATTGTTTAGTGAGGAACAATTGTAATTGTTCTGTAAAAACATTTGATAGTATTATTTTAAAACCTTAAATTGCAAAGTACATGAGAAACTTTTTTTTTTTTTTTTTTTTTAAGAGCAGCAAATAATCATTAAAAGTAGCATAAAATCAGTCAATATTGACTATTGAGTGACGAAGTCTGTTGGGAACGACCAAACAGAACACTACAATAAGAAACAACGTTACCGCACAAAATTTATAAACAATTATGGCCTTTGGGCCGATTTTGTCAAGTTAATACGTGTTGGGCCTAGTTTATTTCTTTTCTTTCTTTTGACATTCTTTTTACAATTTTGCTCTTCGGCTTGTCAACATATCAAAATAAAAAATAAAAATAAAAAAGAAGAAGAGAAATGGTCAAAACTCAAAAGCGAACTAGAAATTAGAACTACAAATTACACATGGAGCTGAGAACACCAAATTAAATTGATCAATACCCAATCCTTTTTTAATCAATAATAATGGAAAAAAAAAATCATCTCATACATAAGACGCGATATAAATTAGTACAAATCAACATTCACACCTCCCAAAGTGTAAAAGTGTCACATTCAAATTATGTCCCGTCTTATCATGAGATCGTGTCATGCAAGTTTTTTATAATAATGTGTAGAATATAATGTTTGCTTCGACGTAATTCATTTACCGCCGTAATCACAAACAGAAATTACTAGCAATATTCGCACCACTTTGTGGAAGCGAATTTACACTAGGTCTGCAAAGGGCTGAAGCCCAGTGTGGTATTTTCAAGAAATTTCTCTATTCCAATTTATTTTTATTCTTAACTGGGCCCAATCTCCTCCCTTAATAAATTTCTCTATCCTAGCACATTTACCAATTGAACTGACGAAACCCAAACCAGAAAGTCATGTCGTCACCAACTTACTTTATTATATATATTAAAAAAAATTATATAAAGAGTTTGTGTTAATTAACTGTAATTTGGTATACAATTATCTTTAATTTCTTAAATTTAATCATTGACCGCGCTCGATAGCAGGACTAGATATTTCAACAATCAAATTGTGAAGAAATGCACTTTGAATATATTGATAAAATTGTGGGCGAGTTTCTGGGAAATGGTTTGATGATATTGTACGGATTTTGTTGACAATATACGTATGATTTTAAGGTTTTGAAGTTTGTTGACTACAACCATTGGAAAACATAAAATTTGTACATGAGTTCATATATGTTGCAATTACAAGCGAATATTCATTCTCCATCCCTTTTGCTAAAGTGCATGAGGTTACATATGTTGCAATTACAAGCGAATATTATCTTAAAACAGTCCGATTCATTCATACGTCATATCAACAATGCAACACTCTATACATGACATCATCGTAATTTTACGTGCAAAATCAAAATACAATATAAAATCTAGTTAAGCTATACATTGTGACAAGTAAATATAGTTAAGATCCATTATTGGAATCATAATCAATTCAAGCATCATTTATAGAACGAAATGTTTCTTGTGGGGTGTAGAATACGATCATATGATCAACTTCGACTTCAGGCAACTTAAACCTCACCGTCTTTTTCCCCGACAACCCGCCCCGTCTCAAACTCGACTTCTCTGAGACGTCGTGCTCATCTGCTCCACCATATTCATCGCTGCTCGTTTTCGGAGTGTAGAAATGAGTATTATCGAAATCAGGGGAAGAAGAAGGATGAAAATTCTTCGAAACTGAGATTTCATCAGCCCTGATGCCACGAGGATTCAATGCAGGAGAATTGATAAGAATATCCTCCAGGGTCATTATAGTACTTTCACCCCTAGTATTATGTTTAGGCTTTCTAATTGCATTCCGTGGCTGATTTTCTGAAGTTGATGGCGCGAAGCAACATAGCTGTTGTCCCATAACTCGATCATCGACCTAAAATTGAAAATTAGTAAATAGAAAAAAATTGTTGCATACAAATATTATTATGGAGTGGAGATTATATAAAACAAAATTAGCTAGTTTCGTCCACGATACAACCCATGAATCTATTATCGGATAATAAGATGCACGCACGTCTATGTATTCGGTAGAAACTAAAATGGTACTTGTTAGAATCTTTGTGTTTCAGTAAATTGGTATCTAAATATATAATTGAATTTAAACTTAATTAAATAATGATGATGCACACAAGGACAAATGCTTCCATATTTTTTATCAAGTAAACTGGCGCTGGTGACAAAAGTGGCGATATGATACAACGATTAAGAGTTTATCTTTAAAAATCTTTACAAACGATTTTAGTTTTAAATATTTTAAGGGTGCACTAAACACATCCAAAAAAAATTATATATACTCTTTATGCATCTTACGGCCAAAACAGACATATGTAATATTACATTTTTACCCTTATTTAAACAATATATAGCAACAAAATTAAAATTCTCATACTTTTATCAAACTATTTCAAATAAAACAGAAAAATATTAATTGAAATTCATGCAATTCATTATATTAATTACTACCCGTCCCAATTATATGGACTTATTTTTATTTTATTAATATCCCAAATATATAAATTTATTTTTATATATTCTTTTTTAATTAATTTATTAATATAACTCTATACATTAATTGTGTTGAAAACTATAACAATCATTAAATATGACTATAATATAAATTTAATTTGTATAATTTATCTTTTAAAAAAAATTCTTAATTTATGTGCAAAACTCAATCAACGTATATAATTGGGACTAATGGAGTACTAATATATATATATATATATATATACACTAGTTCGTATACCCGAGTATTACGCGGGGTTGAAATATATTTTGAATGTTATAAAAGAAATTTTAATATTTTCATTTATTTATTGTGAAAGATTTCACAATTCAAAGAGGTAAATCAAATTTTCTCTAGTTGTGAAGATCAATATTTATTATTAATTTTTTTTGAAAAATCTAGTTGTTTGATCATATCTGTGTAAGATTTGATACATATATTTTTTTTCAGACAAATATTTAACAAAATCTTTAAAAATAAAATCTAATTGTTTATATATTTTACAAAATCTATAAAAAAAATCTAATTGTTTGAACAATTTTAAAGAGTTATAATTAATCACATCTACGTAAGATTTGATATATAATTAAGTAATCTTTAAAAAATCTAATTATTATACTAATTAATTGATATATAAACATAAAAAATATATCTTCATGCAAAAATGATGTACTTGAAAATTTTAATTTATGATTTACTGATTATTGGGGAAATTGTAAAATTATTTCAATATTATAAATAAAAAAATATTGTGATAGACAAAAGATAAGTTAATATGAAATATTTAACTTTATGTAAATGAATAATATAAAATAAACAGTATATTGAAGTTGTTTAATAGAAAGTATCGAGATAAAGTTATTTTTATTTTCACACCATCTGGTTTAATTTATGTAAGTTGTAGAATGAAAATCAAGATTTAAAAGTCTAGAGGAATTTTTTTTTTGAAAGTGTGTAAGTTACAGGACAAAAATCAAAATTATAAATATAGAATCAAAATAAAAAAGTGACAAATCTATCTTTATTTTCCCTTAACATGTAGGAAAGATGTGATTTTTAACAACTGGGAATATTATGATATTTCGTTTGACGATTTGGACAAAAAGTCTGTAAGTTACAGGACGAAAATAAAAATAAAAATAAAAATAATCAATAGGACCAATATCAAAAGTGACAAAGTTATGGGGAGGAAAAAAACAACTTCCCTTAAATAAATAAATAAAATATCGTGACCAGATAAACAACACAACAAATATTTGTAACTGATATGATTGTAATATCAATGAGTTTGATGAGAAAAATGAAGCAAATAAAGACAAAACTCTAATACAATCATCAAAGTGGCAAAAATGAAGCAAATAAAGGCAAAAGTCTAATACAGTCATCAAAGTTGCAAGAGGTTTGCAATTGCCTACAAGACTTTCTACGCTATCACCAATACAAAAAAAATATTCATCTAAAGGCAAGTGTCTGCCACATTCAATCAGGGCAATCTACAAATGAATATTCTTAACGAATTCATAACTAAAATTACTTATCTCAATACTCGCTGCAATATATACAAAACGCGAATATTAATCGCTATGAACAAATTAGAAGAAACTCATCTACAACTAATTTAATATTTAAATTACTTACCTCAATACTCTTTAAAATATAAAAAAAAACCCCATACAATATACAAAATAATTACATAATTGCAATAAATATTCATAACAAATTCATAACTCAAATTAATTACCTTAATATTCCCTGTAATATATACAAAACGTGAATATTAATCGCTATGAACAGATTTGAAGAAATACCTCCACAACTAATTCAAAACTCAAATTACTTACCTCAATACTCTGTGCAATATAAAAAGAATTCCCTACAATATACAAAATAATTACACAATTGTAATAAACATTTATAATCAATATAACTCAAATTACTTACCTCAATACTCCCTGCAATATAAAATAATAAAAATCAGATCAAATATAACATATTAGAAGAAACTCCTCCACAACTAATTATCAACAAATTAGAATAAACTCACCCACAACTAATTCAAAACTCAAATTACTTACCTCAATACTCCGTGCAATATAAAAAAACTTCTTGCAATATACAAAATAATTACACAATTGCAATAAACATTCATAACGAATTCAAAACTCAAATTACTTACCTCAGTATTTCCTAAAATATATACAAAATGTGAATAATATTCAACACTCAAATTACTTACCTCAATACTCCGTCCAATATAAAAAAATTCCCTCCAATACAAAACAATTACACAATTACAATAAATATTCATAAAGAATTCATATCTCAAATTACTTACCTCAATATTCCCTGAAATATATACAAAAAATGAATATTAATCACAATGAACAAATTAGAATAAACTCCTCCACAATCAATTCAACACTCAAATTACTTACCTCAATACTCCATACAATATAAAAAAACTCACTGCAATATACAAAATAATTACACAATCACAATAAACATAATAAATTCATAACTCAAATTACCTTACCTCAATACTCCCTGTAATATAAAAAAATAAAATCAGATTAAATATACAACACAAAATTAAATTTAAAAAATCGTAAAATTTAAAAAATTGTTCGGCTTTAATCACAAACAAAAGAATAGAAGAAAAATCATAAATATTGATCTAAGAATGCCATAGAATGCATAAAACTCTCGATAGCCTACTCACAAAGCAGTATAATGACAAAGGGCAAGTTAGAATTTCATGATATTATATAATTATATATATAATGATATGTGGGTAAGCATATCTTCATAAGTAGGGCTTGAATATATAATGATATATTTGTAAACATATCTTTATAAATAACTCTTTGCAATATACAAAAAGAAAAATTATTAATTTAATTACACAATTACAAAAAATATTCATAACCAATCTAGAATTCAAATTACTTACGTCAATACTTCCTGCAATATACAAAACAAAATCAAATTAATAAATTCACTAAATTAGAAAAATCGCTACAAACAGATAAAAGAAGAGACTCATTCATAATTAATTCAGAACTCAAATTACTTAATTCATCAAATTAGAAACATCGCTATAAAAATAAGAAATTCATTCATAATCAATTCAGAACTCAAATTACTTACCTTAGAACTCTCTACAATATACAAAATAAAATAAATTAACAAATTTATCAAATTAGAAGAACTACTATGAATTAAATTACAACCGCCGAAAACTAAAAAAAAAATATGCATAAATATCCTCAAAAAAATTCACACTAAAACATCATATGAACCGAAAAAGAATAATTAAACAAACAATCCCCTTAATTGAAACTCCAGCTTGACCTCAATGGCATATGGACGCTTTCCACCATCTCCATAATCACATAACAACTTCGCAGCGTGAATATGGACTTTTTGGGGGTGAGGATCTTTATATATGGATCTTTGTATATAAATATGATAAAAATAAAGATTTAATTTTATTAAATATATTAAAATTAAAATTAATTTTCATATTTGTAGCACATTTAGGCGTGAATGTATATATGATGATATATGGAAAGCATATCTTCATAAGTAGAAGTATTTAATTTAGAGAAGGTTTTGTGTGAAACTGGTTTACAGGGCACCACTCATACTATAACTTATAAAAACTAATAATATAGCAACTATAGTATTAATTTCTACAAGCAACAGTATGAGTGGTGCACGGTAAACCAGTTTAATATGAAACTTTATTTTTAATTTAATAATTTAACTAATTTTAAATAGCTTTTAATAATACCACTATATCAGCATATAATAATTAAAATTAATATTAATATATATATATATATATATATATATATATATAATCTCTATAATGCAAAATCTCCCTAAGATGATGTGGCAAAGTCTTAGGCCTTTATTTTTAATCTCTCTAATCTCATTGATTTTGAGTTTAAGTTAATCTCAATCACTGATTTTTACATACATTTTCTATAAATTGTCACATTTCACATTCATTTTTCATTCATTGTCATTTGAAACCCTAATCATCTACTCTTCCTCTCATTGACTCTCGCCCAAAAATTCCAATCTCCATAATTTATAGGTAATGATTTTTCTTATTTATTTGAAGGTAATGATTTTTTTAATTCCTCACATTTATTTGTAGGTAATAATTTTTCTAATTTTTTTTTCTATACAAATCGATGCAGACAACTGTTTTTTTTTTACAACAACAGGATGAGGAAGCTTTGGTTTATTTGTAGGTAATGATTTTTCTAATTCCTCTCATTTATTTGTAGGTAATGATTTCTAATTTTTTTTTCCTACACAAATCAATGCAGACCATTGTTTTATTTTTATTTTTGCAGCAACAGGATGAGGATGCAGACCATTGTTTCTTTTCATATTTTTTATTTGTTTATATTATATGGTTCCAAAAAACTTTTTTTTTTTTTGGTTGCAGGTATCTAATTTATTGTGCTTACGAAAAAAATTAGTAGCAAACGAGAAAAAAGTTATATATTTATCATCTTATGATGAAGAGTGTATTTAGAATTTTCTTCTAATGTTTAGTGTGTAGATTTTTATATCGTAAGAAATGTATCTCTTTAGTCATTGTATCGTCGAAGTTATGAATAAATTTTTTTATTTATTCATCAGATTTATGTATATTGTATGAACGAGAATAACATTGCATGCAAACAATGACAATTAATTTTGGTGTAATTTTATAATGTAAATTGTTGTAATTTTTCAATATCTGATACTTTTGTATAGTGCATACTAATACTATATGTATTAATCATGTAATTTATTTTTGTATATCAATATTCTTGCATTTATTAAATATATAATATGTAATTAGTGACATTATATTTATATAAATATTTATCAAAAATATCAAGTTGACCCAAAATTAATGGGATTGAGTTAACTTATTAATTAAGTATTTAATATTACAATCTTGAACAAATCAAATTAATGGGATTGAGTTGACTAATTAATTAAATAATTAATATTACAATCACATACAATCATTCTCTAAATATTCTATATTTCCTACTTTTATGAAGTTTAAATTGAACTAATTGTTAATAATTTTTTAAAATATATTTGTTAAATTAATCATAATATGATAACATTGGTGTACCAAATATTGGTTCAATTATATTACATTGCAAAATTTACCCAAATGTGTTAATTAGTTCAATTATGTGAAGTTCAATCAATTTTATTTTATATATGTACGTATATTGCAATAGTTTAATGTAAAATTAATTGTTTATTAATGTTTTGGTGTGCTTTCAATATTTTAATTTTGGTGAGTTTTTTGTGTGTGTGTGTTTAGTGTGGATATTAAAATTTTGAATAATTTTATGGATGAATAATTTATGGTTTAAAGTTTTATTTCGAATTCCAATTTGAATATGATTTTCCTTAATTATATAAAAATTGATGTGATAACATTTAATTTGTGTTTTATGGTATGATAAAAAAAATTATTAAAAAAGTCTACAATTATTTTAGTAAATGAGTATGTTGAAATTAATATATATATATATATATATATATATATATGTGTGTGTGTGTGTGTGTGAAATTTTTATATAAAATAGTAAATATTAGGAGTTTTATCAATTCTGGGCCCGAAAGATAGTAAATCTATCAATTTAAGGGCTGAAGGATTTTTCCTATCGATTCAAGGCCTGGAAGATAGAAAATTATCATTACAGGGCTTGAAAGATAGAAACTATTAATTCGAGGCTTACACATTTTAAGGTCATGTTTGACACTAAACCCTAAACCATGAACCGTAAACCCTAAACCCTTAACCATGAACCCTAAACCCTGAACCATGAACCCTAAACCCTAAAAAAAAAAAAAAATAAGGACATGAAATATATGTGTCAAACATGACCTTAAAATGTTTGAGCTTCAAATTGATAGTTTCTATCTTTCAAGACTTGTATTGATAGTTTTCTATCTTTCAGGCCTTGAATCTATAGGAAAAATCTTTCAAGACTTAAATTGATAAATTTACCAGCTTTCAGGCCCTGAATTGACATTTTTCTATATTACATAAATTATTTATGAAAATATAAAATAAAAACACAAAATTATGTATGATATGTATGTATAAAAATATTTGTCAGTTTATATTTATGTATTGAATTTTTAATGCCATGCACAGTCAATTAATATTTCTTAAATATTTGGATTATTTATTAGTATATGTTGGGTATAATGATTGCTTAATTGTTTAATTTGTATTTATATCAATATTTTTGAGTTAATTAAATATAACGTTTAATTATTATTATCATACTTTTATCAAAAATATCAAGAATTGTTTAATTTGTATTTATATCAATATTTTTGAGTTAATAAATATTAAAGATGTTATCATACTTTTATCAAAAATATCAAAAAAATTCATATACAAACAATATATTAAATATGTTCAAATATTTTAAAAATTTATTATACAAGATATGTTATTTTTAATTTCAAAGTATACCAAATTACTAACTAATGCAACCTTATTTAATTTAGGTCATATAAATGCTATAAATTTAATATTTAATTTTTAATTATCCAAGTCAATATATATATGAAGAATTGGTTGATATGAAGAATGATTATATTTTCTTCATTTACTTTGATATTTTTTTAAATTTATTATAATAGTATATAATGTCATGCAAAATGACAATAGAAGTATCTATGTATTGATCATAATTTAAAAATAATATCTTTGAATTTATCTAATATTAATGTTCATATTGGATGAAAAATTATGTTGCACGATTCATAGGGCAGAACAAGACTTCAATTTTTTTTCGTATCAATTATATATCAATTAGCATGTTAAATACTAATTAATTGAACGATACACAATTTAAGATATAGTTTCATGTATCGATTTTAGAGCATTACCTTTTGAAAATAACATTAATCATGTACTTATAACTAACTATTGACATATATTATGCAAAGTCATACAAAATCAATTGGTTAAATATATTAATATACTTTATACGATTAATGACATCATTTATGCAATCAATAAAAAATATATAAATATATTTTTATTAAATTAAAGTTTTTTTATTTTAATCTACTTCATTACTCGACTAATAAATATATATTTCATTGCAATTTATAAGTCAACCAAATACGTTTATTAATGAATACACAAAACTGAGTATGACTATCACATAATTTAAATTGATTCATTATTTTAATGGAAATATTATTGTCATATATGTTTATTGGATTATGTTACATTTAGCTCCAATCAACATTTTTGTTTTACATCGATATCCATTATTTTAAAGTTTTTGAGAGTATTTGCTTCACAAATATATATATGCTAAGATTTATTTTTAATTTTGTCTCAATAAATAGCAAAAATTATGATAATTATTTTAGTTGACTTAATTAACAATATATATATATATATATATATATATAATTACTTAGGTTATTTATCATTTATTTTATTTTAGTATAAAATATAATTTAATTTTAAAGTAATATATACAATTTTCGTTTATTATAATGAAGTTACTATCTTATATTCCATCCGTCCTATAAATTCTTGCACCGGTTTGACACACAAAATTAAAAAGCTGGAGTAATGAGTGAGTCTTTTAGGGGTAATTTTATAAATTTTTATGTATAAAATAAATAGTTTGAACTGTGTGTATTGTGGTACAAAAATAATGATATTTTATGTAAAATTATAAATATTGTAAGCATGAGTTCATGGGATTTTTTATTTTTAAAGTGTGCAAATTATTGTGGGACGTCCCGAAAAGGAAAGTGTGCAAGAATTTATGGGGCGGAGGGAGTATAATATTTGGTAAAGCTGATTATTCAAATATTGACAGTTAATTTAAATTACAATTTGAAAAACATAAATTCCCAATATTTCAGTAATTAATCGCACACTCTATTGATGTATCTCAAAAATATTACAATTAATTCTATTATGATTTATATCTTTCAATTATCAATAAAATAATCTCTCTTATAAAATAAAATGTGGTAAATCAATAACAGCTCTAGATTTTTTTTTTTTTTTTTTTATCTACATCCTAATTTTAAGTAAACTTATTAACTAATTTCATATAATTACTCTGATTGAAGAAAATTAAGTTTTATCTCTATTATTACCCTGATTGATTAACAAAGGTGTTCTCAATATTTCAATTAAAACTGATTTACATGATTTATGCAAATAATAAGTAAATATATTTTATTGTCTATACACCCGGGTATCTAATTTTTGCAGAGTAGTTATATTGTGTGAAACAATATAAAATTTCATTTTATCTTTTTTATTATATTTATTAAGTATTTCCTTCACAAATATGATAAGGAATATATTCTTAATTATATCTCAATAAATAGAAAAAAATATGGTAGTTGACTTAATTTGTTAGGAATTAAAGCAATTATAGGAGAAAATAATGGAATAACGAATTAAGGAACAAACAATTTGATTACCCAGTTCGTCAGGAATGACTACGTCTGGGGGCACTACCAAGCCATGAGAGATCTACTATATCGTATAAGATAGTGCAAGTAGTGCAAGATACAATGGGGGAGTCAGGGGAGTATTTATACAAAACATCGAAACCCTAAAAGATGAAACTGGGCCGAAGCCCTAATCCGCGTCTCGGCCTCCGGAATCGCTCGACCATGGCATTTGGTCAAACGGTTCTGCTCGATCAACTATCTAACTCGAGCGCCCTCATGGTTTGGATAGGGCGCCGACCAGCACAAGTGCTCGACCTCGAAGCATCGGTCGAGCGCTTTACGCGCCCGCATCTCATTTCACTCAGCTCCATAACCCAACAATCTCCCACCGAGATCGACATCAAGCGGAAGTGCACGACCTCAACCAGGTCGAACGTCTTGTCCTCCCTCGACTCATTCCGCAACTCGACTCCACCACCCAACAATCCCCCACCGAGATCGAACTCGAGATTTAATCGAAGCGGAAGTCTAAGCGCGACCTCAACTAGGTCGAACGCCTTGTCCTCCCCGGACTCATTCCGCAACTCGAGACTCCACCACCCAACAATCTCCCCACCGGAGGCCCGACTCCAATCAGAAACTCGATTCCCAATCTCTCATCGGTAGTAAACCACGACTTTGAGCAATGTCCTCAACGCTCGACTTGAATCCACACTTGATCCAAGCAACGCCCCACAACATCCTTCTCGAACTCGCGATCATGCGGCCCATTAAGACCGCAAAACGGACCCTCACGCCCATTCGATCCAAGCAATGCCCTCAACATTTTTTATTCTCACCAAAACCAAACAACGCCCCACAACATTCCTGAATCATTCGCCACCGATTAAAAGACGATCTAGGCACGGTCAAACGCCCATCTTGATCTTACATGAACCGACATAACGATCTCGTGCACATTTTAACGCCCATCTTGATCTTGCATCCAACCCGATACAACGATCTCAACCACGGTCAACGCCCATCTTTATCTTGCAGATCCAACCCGACATAACGATCTCAGCCACGTGTCGTCACCATCTTGATCTTCAGATCCAACCCGATATAACGATCTCTACCACGTGTCAACGCCCATCTTGATCTTGCATCCAACCTCGACATAACGATCTCAGCCACGTGTCAACGCCCATCTTGATCTTCAGATCCAACCCGACATAACGATCTCAGCACACGGTCAACGCCCATCTTGATCTTCAGATCCAACCACCTACTTCCAAGCTAACGCCCATACTCTGCGAATCGCTTATGGAACCCGCCGACAAAGGGCTTTGTTGAGCGGTTCGCTTTCGACCAACCAGCTTGCTTTGGCGCCAGGCGTTTCGGACGTTCAAGAGTTGAGCCCGCCAAGATACCGAACGACAACCAAATTTGTTCCATCAAACTTCTCAACAGTAATTTCCTTCAACCATCATAATTTTCTCCACATATCCCTTTAACCCGATGCTCTTGATACCGGTTGTTAGGAATTAAAGCAATTATAGGAGAAAATAATGGAACAACGAATTAAGGAACAACAATTTGGTTACCCGGTTAAATTGTCAGAATGACTATACGGGGGCACTACCAAGCCGAGAGAGATCTACTATATCGTATAAGATAAAGGCAAGTAAAGGTAAGATACAATAGGGGGGAGTTAGGGGGTTATTTATACAAAAACCGAATCGGGAAATCGGGCCAAAAAACTCTAGATTTGGCCCATCCCGCCGAAACTTTATTTCGCGCGTAAAGCCTCGAACCGCTTCGACCAGGCCTTTGGTCGAGCGGGTTCGCCGAGCTCACCTTCCGGTCGGAGCTTTATCTTATATTTGCACAGATGGGGGTGCTCGACCGAGCATAAGTGTTTCGACCACGAAAGCACTGGTCGGCGCCCCGCGTCTGAGATTCGGATTTCGTTCAGGCTCCATAACCCAACATAATTAACAAATAAGATATAAATTTTATAGAGGTAATGCACCTTCAATCATGCAATTGATAATGCTTAATTGATTTAGTTATTTATGTAGTTGACCAAATTTTAGGTTGTTTTGACGATTATCTAAGTACATATAGATGTGTAATTTTTGAATTTATTCAAATGGTACCAAATTAATATTCAAATATAATCAAATTTCTGAAATAATAAATATTCAAATTAATACGTAATTTCTGAATTTATTCACATTTTCTAAAATACTAAATTAATATTTTTAGATTAATATCAACCACTTTATTCTTAAATGGGTTCATTGTGTACTTCATAAATTTAGCCATGGGTGTAATATTTGAAAATGTAACAATATAATTGAAACAAATGTAAAAAATGATGTGAATAAAATAAAAATAGTCCATCATGAAATATAATATTTGTATAATTTAATTAGTATGTATTATATGACTCTCTAATCACTATTTGGTATTGAAGATATGTGTGCTGATAATATTTTTAACAAATATTGATCAAAAGGTTGAGTTGTGCAAAGAGATTGATTATTACTAAGCTGGAAGTCATGTTCTCGAGGTTGGTATCATTTCTGAAAGGATCCCTATGATTGACCTTGATCACTTCAGATCAAATATCGTCGATTAATTTTCAAATGAGATAATTTTCAATCTTTTTCTACTTCCGCAATAACGATAAATATAAGTCAAGGTCAATCACTATCGATAATAGGTGTGTACCTTTTCAAGCCAGATTTTGCATAGAGTCAACAATGAGAAAATATTATTTTAAGGCCCATGACTTAGGGGAGTGACAATTTAAGGACAATAAGTTTCAGTTTTGTAAATGTTGGATATTAACAAAAATAGGACATTAATTATTTACTAAAAGTCACAAAATCGCGGCTTTCATTTCGTTTTTGACATATTTGTACGGAAAGGTAAATTAAGTATGTTTATGAACACAATTTTTTTTATCTTCATCGTCCAACAATCACTTGATTACTCAAGTTATCATTATATTTTACTCACAATCAATTATGTTATTCATAAATGGACTTAATTTACCTTTTCGTGCAACATATCAAAATTAAATGAGCACAATTTTGGTGATGAGGAGGAGATTTTTTTAGCAAATTCAGGTCACTTTTTTCACAATCGACGCGCCTAAATCTGCATATACTTAAAACTTATGGGCCTACTTTTACGGAAACTTAAACTTTACCGACCTATATTTGAGTAAACTCAATATTTATATTTTTTTTTTCAAATTGAAACTGTCAAACCTACATCTACATGTACTTAAAATTTATGGGTTTACTTTTACGGAAATTCAAACTTTACCGACCTGAATTTGAGTAAACTCAATACTTATATGTCTACTTTTTTTCAAATTGAAACTACCAAACCTACTTATTCCAAACAAAAATTTATTGTCCTTAAATTTCCACACCTATAGTTATGCACCTAAAAAATATTTTTCACCGTTCAACTACATAGTGTCTTCTCAAGAGTGAAGAGTAAAGAAGATTAAAGACACTATTTTGATTATAATGGAAAATTATGCAAACTATGTTGTCTACAAATATTTATCTTTTATAAATTTTTTATTTTAAATATTAATTACTACTAATAATCTTTTATTTGGTGTCAAATAATTATATATTTTTATTTAATTATACTTCTAAATTTCAATTTAATTGTAATTTAGATAGTACACTTTTTTTTTTTGGTATTTTACATATATAAAATATGAATTTGAAGGAAGGAGTGCCGATAATGCTTCTTTAAAATATTGATAAAAGTTCAGGTTTCTACAAAAGCACGATGTTGGTAGCCGCAAGACTTGAAAATCATATTCTTAAAGCAGAAATAATTTCATGAAGAAATATTAGGAATAAGGTGTTCGTCACAAGAATGACATTGAACAAATCGGAACAAACAATGTTTTTAGAGTTTAAAAGAAGACAATTTTCAATTCTATTATGTGTTGCGATGACAATAAATAAAAGTCAGGTTAATCTCTTTCAAATGTAGGTTTATATCTTCCCAAGTCGATTTTTCTACACTAACAATTATACGTGTTTCGATTTGGATGAGAGATCATATATATAAGTATACAACAAATGTTGTTTACAAAAAAGTCCTTTGAAATTTGTAATTTGAAGTACTTTTTTTTAAATGTATATTTGTGCACGCATTTACTTTTTTATATAGTCATCGAGTATAAAAAACTTAATTTCAAATCATTTATATTTGAATTATATTTTTATTTTTAATATTTTATGAATTACAAAAGATTTTAACTATAAAAAATATAAATTATAAAAATAATTCAAGTTTTATTTTTTATTTTACATATACATTTTTTCTTTCAACCCGCGAGGTTCGCGGGGCTAAGCTATAGTATATATATATATTTTCTTGAATCTATTTATATATATCTTTATAATTAATTTAATTAGATAGATGAGGTAAAAAAACAAATCTTGTGTTAAATAAGAGAATTTGGCGTGAACCTATATAAGTACACATGACTAATTAATTAATTTAATTAATAGATAAAAAATTTATTTTAAATAACTTTTAATGAGAGTTCACGATTTTAAAAACGAAATAATCTGATTGAATTGAGCTTTACGCAGATTAACGTGGTTTCGCCACATAGACTGAACCAGATTTACCAATATATAATATTAAGATTTAGATTAAGATTAAGATATATATATATATATATGATTTTTTTTTCATATTAATTGAGGCTGGTGTATTTTTGCTAGGTTTAAATTGTAATATCCAGCAAAGCATTATCAATGAGCATCAAGAGTGTTGAATTTGACTTTCAATTTGACTATTTTGACCAATATTATTTGACTTGTATTATCTCTAAAATTGGGAATAACCGATAAGTGCAACTTCGGCTGCTATATATCTTCATATTTATATAGGACGTATCTAGACTAGAAATTGGACAATTTCGTAATCTACGTAGCAAAAAATTAAAGGAAGAAAACATTTCCACTACAAAGTCACCTCCAAAAATTACAATCACGTATTAGGTGCAGAAATTTGAACTAAAGTATCGATTGCATTTTTGTTCAAATTTCTACACTTTGTATATAATTGTTATTTGTACTCAAATCTTGTATCTAGTTATAATTTTTTCAAAAATTAATACTAGATTTTATCTTATTTCCAAATGTACGAATATTGCAAATATCAAATTGAAATCCGATTATAATTCATCTAAAATTCTAAACTTAAACGAGAAAAAATGCAAATTAATTGTTAAGAAAAACTCCATATCTTTCGTTTTCTTTTTTCCGCCTAACACATCTTTCAGGTTTGCAATAATTAGATGATCAGAAGTTGTAATACTAAAGATTCATTGAATATGGACAGAGTTTAGGTTCAATGAACCTGGCCGTTGCATTGAACTGAGGCCTCGAGTCTCCGCGTCACGTACCCAAATCGGAAATATAGAAGAAAAACGAAACTAGCGGAATGATTTAAAATGAATCTAATTAGATTCATGAAAGTCAATTAATAAAACTCAAAATTTGAGCAACTTATCAGATCCATCATAAATGAGTGGGTCTAAATAACATCAATAGAATTATATATGTTTATGAATTTGAAAATCAAAGTTAAAAACCATGAATGCAACCTTATTGAAAGAATTTTTTCTCATCTAAAAACTCGAATTTATAGAGAGATGTGAAATTAATTCGTTTATTTAATTTCTTCTGAACACTCTCATCACTCGAAGTGGAATTTTAGAAAATTTTTACGCCTTCACGGGCGAGGCCCAATCGAAAGTATACAATTTTAAATGGATAAAGTGATTTTCACGGGGAATCGAACATTCAGGATCATGAATTGAGTGGGGAGGCTCGATGATCTCAGAAAACAGATTAAAGAATTTTGTCTCATCTACAAGTCCGAAAATTAAATAAACGAATTAATTTCGCACCTCTCTGTAAGTTCGAGATTTTAGATGTGACAGAATTCTTTCACAGATCGTAGTCTCGGCCCGAACAAAACGATCCCGCAAGAACTCGACATCCTAAAGTCGAGAGCTCGGCCGGATCTTAGTTCGATTCCCGGAAAGACTCCACCCATTTAAAATTGTCCAAACTCGTTAGGCCTCCTCGACATGATCGCTAACAAAAAGTCCAAAGAAAAGAATTGGTACCAGTCGAGAAAGAGAAGTGTTGAGGAAATTTGCTCCCACCATTCCAATGGAGTCATGTATTTTTAATGGTGATTATGTTGGGAAAATTCATGTGTCAGTATCTATCGGGATGATCTTGTAAAAACAAATTTAAATTAACAATTATTACTAGCATGAATTTACCTAAGTGAATTCAAATAATAATTACGCCAACAACGACATGCAAATAAAATCACGTAAAAAGTCCTAAAAGCATGCGAATTCTAGAAAAAAAGAGTTTACGAAAACGCATTGTGATTTGGAGACTCATAAAGATCCGAGCAGATATTAACCAGGAGACAGCAGATCGGGTAACATCTACCAATCAAAAGTCCTTCTCAAGATTCCTAAAAACCCTCGGATGTGAAACGCTCAACAACCCGGTGGGAGGTTCTCCAATGAACGATTTATAAAAACAAAGGAAAAATAAAATTGTTGCACCACCTTTATGGATTTATGATATTTCCAACACATGGAATTAGTGTGGGATGAATGAATTCATCCCCTATTTATAAGAGGGGGTGTCGAAAATTAGGGTCCAAAATTAGGGTTGGAAAGATCTTTTCTTGATCTCCAAGAAATCTTGAATATATCTCATATATTCTTCTTTGCATGTGTATTTTTTTTCACAAAATCTCACACCCTTATTTCCCCATAATTTTTGAAAATTTTAGTAAAGAATTAAAAGATTGGATCTTTCTTGAATTTATGAGATATTCTTATATTCCAAGAATACATATCTTTTTCCATAAAATCTTTCCAAGAAAATCTTTATTCCCTTTCTTATACTCATTATTTTCGAAAATCTCATAAAGAAGGCCAAGTGGGATATTTTCTTGAATTTATGAGATAATCTTGTATTCCAAGAATACTTATATCCTTTCCATAAAATATTTTCAAGAAAAATTATTCTCCCTCATTTTCTCTATTTTTTCGAAAATTTGAAGAAATATTAGGCAACAAAATTTATTTTATTTTAAGCATCTTTTATTTATTGGATTATAATTTGGGCTACTTGAGGGGCCTTTAGGAGAATTAAGATGGACCTTCCAATGGACTTCTGAATTTCAATATTGAGCCACAATATAATTCAGCCCATTAATATTAATTAATACTAGTATATAATTAATATTGCACTATCCAATCTTAACCCATATTACGGTTATATCCATATTACGGTTATATGGCTCCCGGTTATTATTTCACGTGTTTAAGATTATTTAGTCCACTAATTAATTAAGCCACTGAAAAACTTTATTAATTAATATCTTTGGCCTTGGAGCAAAAAGAGCGATTCAATTTTTTATTATCCATCTGGGAAAATTAATTCCCTTGCAAGATTTGGTATGATAAAGGTTCCGAAACCCACCAAGGGACCAATCACGAAGACTTTTTGCAAGCACGATTTCTCAGATTAATCTTAAAGAATCGTCATTCAATTAATATTATTGCCCAAGATATAGGGTATTGAAGTCTCAATGATTTTCTTCCCATTTATAAGTCAAAGCAATAATTACTAATCGCACACGGTCCTTATTTATTAAGTGTCAACGAGATTAAGAAATCAACAACCATCGAGGTCTAACTCTTCATCCCTTAAGTCAAGACGTAATGAGTTTATCCCTCTTTGTATGTCCACTTCAAACAGATCGAATGCACTAGTGTAAATCTTGGTCAAGACAAGTCAATCTGGGGGAGACTTACACATCAACTTCTACCAATAGACGCTCGGGTCTATCTAAGTTGTGAAACACGCACTAGTTACGCGGGACACGCCCATTTAACGTGATCTTTCGTGATCCCGGTATCACCACGTTAACTACAATATAACATGTGCTTTATGAGCGGTTTGCAATAAATATATATAACATTCAATCATAGTTAAAAAGAATAAATGGTTGATAAATAATTTATTTCAATAAATAAGTGTTTAATACATAGGTTATACAAAGTAAAAGCATACTTTCACGTATTGTTGGGGAACGAATTTCCTGGATCTATTCGGGATGAATATTTAAATACAAATTTAATTCTAACAATTATTACTAGCATGAATTAATCATATATTAATTCAAATAATAATTCAACAACAAATCATGCGATATAAACGGTTCACGTCAAAAATCCTACGACGCGGAATTACTACGAAGTTTACGTGAACTTACCTCTTGGAATGGCAATGGACTCGTCGATGAAAACACACCAAAAAGTCTTCTCAAGTATTCTCTATTCCTTGCTCGACAATCCGGTGGAAGGATTCTCGCGAACAATTAACAAAAGGAAAAATAAACTTTGTTGCACCACTTTTGTGGATTTACTAATTTTTCCAGCACATGGAATTGTACTTGGGAATGAAAGAATCATCCCCTATTTATAGATGGGTGGTGGTCGAAAATTTGGGGAAAAAACCAATGTGGGAAAATCTTTTCTTGATCTCCAAGAAATCTTGAATATATCTCCTATATTCTTTTCTCCATAATTAAATTATTCCACAAAAAATCCCACCTCATCTGGTTATGGAATTTTCGAAATTAAGGATCAAGATTCCAAGATTTGGATCTTCTTGAATTTATGAGATACACTTGTATTCCAAGAAATACATATCTTCCATAACATCTTTTCAAGAAAATCAAGAAAATCTTTATTTCCCTCATATTTCAAAATTTTCGAAATTATCACTATGAAAAAACCAAGTGGGAGATTTCTTGAATTTAATGAGATAATCTTGTATTCCAAGAATACATATCTTCATTCCATAACAAAATTCAAATAAAATCTTTCTCCCTTTTTATTCATAATTTTCGAAAAAAACAAGGAAAAATAGGCAACAAATTTATTTTATTTTTAAACACCTTTTTCAGTTATTGGACTTTATGTTGGGCTACTTGGGGGCATTTAGGAGAATTAAGATTGGACCTTCCAATGGATCTTGAATTATCAATATTGAGCCACAATATTATTCAAGCCCGTAAATATTAATTAATCCCACTACATAATTAATATTGCATTATTCATCTTAACCCATATTATAGTCAATATGGCTCCCGGTTATTATTTCCCTTGTTTAAGATTATCTAGCCCATTAATTAATTCATGCCACTGAAATAGCTTTCCATTAATTAATATCTTTTTATCCTTGGTAAAGGAACGGTTCAACGTTATTACTCATACCGAACTAGTTCCACTTGCAAGATTTGGTATGATAAAACTTATGAACCTCCCCCAAGGGCAAATCGAACAAAGCGTCTTGCAAACACGATTCTCGTAGATAAATCTTAGCAACACATGTGACCAATAATATTGCCCAAGATATAAAGTATTGAATCTCATTGATTCTCTACCCGTAATAAGTCAAAAAGCAATACTTACTAACCACACGCGATCCTATTTAAGGGGGCGAAGATTAAGAAATAACGAACCATTGAGGTCTAATTCTTCCTAGTTGATTCTTCAAGAATTTGTCCTCAGAGAAATCTCTTCAAAGGCACTAGACATGCACTAGTGTAATCTCTTGGTCAAGACAATCAATATGAGTGTTACACTTCAACCTTTCACGATGGATTGTTCATTTCCATCTAGGTCGTGAATGGTGTACATTTTGTTACAAGGATTGTCAATTTAATCTTTCGTGATCAGATCACTAAATTAACTACAATGTAACACGTCTTATTTATTGAGCAGTTATGCAAAGAAATATATGTAACATTCGATGATATTTACAATGATCGATGATAAACAATTTAATTCAAGAAAATAGTCCGAATTTGGTTTGATTATACAAAGTAAAAGCATACTTTCCAGTATAATCCAACACGTATAACCCCAACAGATTAAAAATCAAAGTAAAGTAATTTTTTACAATACCCCTTATAAGTTATAGAAAATGCTACTCCCTTCATACTATTTTTTATTATCCGATTACTGTAGACACGGAGATTAAAAAAAAATAGAAATAATAATATTAAATGGTGTAAAATGGGTAAAGTGGGTTTGGTGAAGGGAAATAATAATATTAAATGGTGTAAAATGATTTTGACGGAGAGAAATAATAGTATTAAATAGTATTGAAAGTTGTTTTATTTCCTTTTTAAGAAATTACCAAACAAAATTAGGACGGCTATTTATGAAAATTGGACAATCAAAATTAATTAAGACAGATGGAGTATTTTTTTTCATAATGCAATTAAACATATAATATGTTAAGCTTACGTATAAGTGAAAATAATAAAAAAAATTGGATTTACGTTTAGTTTGAGCACTAAGATGTTACTATATTGTTTCTTTAACATAGAATGTATAATTGTGCGTATATAATAGCACCAGTTTAATAGTAAAACATATATAATTAATTCTTGTGCACATAATAATATATTATATATATATATTGAACTTTTTATAAATCATTAAATCAATACAATTATTTGTATTATATTACAAATGTACAAATATTTTATACTAAAATTCACCATCAGATTCTAATCATTCTATGTACATAACTGTTGGTTTTTTTTTGCGAGTGTACGTGTAATGGTTAAAGTTGGTTATATATCTCTGCTATTTGACTAGTCAAAGAGCTTAATTTTGTGGTGCATCAGTATTTGGATAGCCTCATCCGGTGCATGGAAGTGTGCACCTCGACTTTTCACTCGACGAAGTCTCCATAAATATTTTAAATATGGTCAAGTCTTATATCTTGATGATTACGATTATCTGATATTAAAAATTTTTTTAAAGAATCATCGCAGTAAATTAGAATACTGTCCAAGATATAAAGTATCGAGTCACAATGACTATCTACCCAACATAAGTTAAAGCAATAGTTATTAATTTCACATGATCCTATTTAAGGAACATAAATTAAGAAATAACGAACCACTGAGGTCTCATTCTTCCATATTTAGTACTGAAGAATTTATTCTCGTTGTAGCTCATATTCAGCGCATCATAATGCATTAGTGTAATCTCTTGGTCAAGACAAGTCAATTTGAATCTTACACTTCAACTTTTCACGATAGATTGTTCATTTTCATCTAGGTTGTGAATTTCTACTTAGTTACAAGGATTTGTTAATGTGATCTTCTGTGATCTGGTATCACCACATTAACTACAATGTAACACATATTATTTAATGAACAAATATGCAGTAAATATATATAACATTGAATCATATTTAATGCAACAATGATAAATAATTTATTTCAGTAAAATAAATAAAAAATTCAGTTTGGTTATATATAAAGTAAAAGCACACTTTACAGTATAACCCCAATAATCTCTCACTTATACTCAAAGTTTGCTTTTAAGTATACTACATCATGTCTCGTGTCCTATGTGACATCTAATGTCACCTACACGAACCTAATAACATTTCTCCCACTTATACTCAAAGCAGATTGACAATGCTCTTGACACTCATTCCTTCCACATGTCTCTCGAATGCATTCTGAGACAGACCCTTTATGAATGGATATGCTAGGTTGTCTTCCGATGCGATCTTTGTCACCTCTATATCTTCCATTTTCTCGTATGAGATGGTATTTTCTTTCTATGTGTTTGTTGGCTTTGTGGGCTCTCGGTTCCCTTGAATTTGAAACTGCTTCGGCATTAACCGCACATTCATAATGCATTTTAAAATTGTGTAATTTATTATATTGAAAAATACAATTTATTTATATTAAAATATGCAATTATTTTTTTAAAATTAATAATTACACGGTTCAGTGTAAATAAATTATATCGTTTAATATAACAAGTTTCTTAATTCTAAAATACACTTTGATGGCAAGGTCCCATGATTCCAACTCTTTAAATATTTGTATCTTGCACTAGTTAGTTATACGGAAGTTGCAACTTAAAATATTATAAAGTTAGTATTCATAAGTGATCAAGTATTTTTGACAGCTACACAACAAATATAACTTGCCACATCTAACAAATCAATTTAAAATTTAAATAATCCATTAAGTATATATATTTTTATTATTAAAATGCATATATCGATCAAGTATTTGAAAACTACAATAAGTAGCACCCTGAACCAGAGAAAATATCACAAATAGTCCTGTAACTTTGTCCGATTTCAGAAATAGTCTTGTAAGTTTTTATTTTATCAATTATGGTCACTTTTGGTTTCAATTGTAGTCCTTTTCGCCGGATAATTTAAAATTTGATCGAAAAATTGACCTAACTTTTTATTCTCGATCACATCTAAATTAATCGTCACCACTTTCATTTGACATGTCTTTCATCAAGGAATTCAAAAAAATCCTCAATCAATTTCATGTTTTGATTACACCTCCCCGTGAATAAGTTATAGAAAAACTTCAAAATCACTTAATTACATTCATTATCGTATTAAATGGCTAATTTGAGAAAGTGATTTATGTTGAGGCGAGGGCCTAAACTTATACTATTCTCTTCCTTTCATTAAACTTCGTTATTTTAATGTTTTTTTTCGCATTATTTTTGTGTCTTTACATCATATTTCCGGCCATTTTAGTAAAACTAAAATTTTCAATTTTTATATTGAAAATGATTACAAATTTGAAACCAAAAGGATCACAATTGATAAAATCAAAAAACTTACATGATTATTTAAAGTTGGAATCTGCTATTTGCGAAAATAATTTTGAGGATCATTTGTGATTTTTTCCATAAATATTTTAAATATGGTCAAGTCTTATAACCATAAACCATGAACTATTAAGGTAGTGTTTTCAAACCCCACATAAGTTAAACACCTTAAGAAATCCTATTTATTTTTTGAAAAAGTTGGGGCTCACCAATTTAAAAAAGAAGTGCTTCTAACTATTCATTTTGTGTTCCAAAACAGACACTAAGTATATAAATTTAAATAATCCATTAAGTATATATATATAGAGATATAACATTGAACTCAAGAAAATAAATAAGAAAATCCGTTTGGTTATATAGGTAAAAGCACACTTTCAAAGATAACACACACTTATACTCAAAGTTTAACTATCGTTGTTATGTGTAAAAACTATCATCATTATGATAAAAACTTTCCTTTGCTTAAAAAATATAAAACATTTCCTAAACAAATGATTGTTTTTGTTCAAAACATTGATAGTGTAATTTTTTATACATTTAATTAAAATATGCAATTATTTTTTTAAAATTAATAATTTTGATGTAAATAAATTAATCGTTTAATATAACAAGATAATTTAAATAAATGGCAAGGTCCCATGATTCCAACTCTTCATTATAAGTGATCAAGTATTTTTGACAGCATAACAACAAATTTTGTCATCTAACAAATCAATTTATATATATATATATATATATATATATATATATATATATATATTTTACCTCTGCATTAAGTATATATTCTTACTATCACTCTTTTTTATTTTATAAACTCAGTCTTTTCCTATAACTTTGCATAACACCCTGAACTAGGGGTGTTGAGTCGAGGGATATAATTCTCTTCCTTTCATACCAAATGTTTTTTTTTTTTCGCGCCATATCGTTCTGAAAAGGAAATTTTCGATATCGAAAAATTTCATACCGTTAATAAATCGAAATTTCAATATATCTTGGTGAAATAAAATATTTGATTTTTTTGAACCATAAAATATTTTCGTATATTTAAAAAGAGAAATATTTTCCCAGATATATATAAAAAAATAATTTTTATATATAGTAACATGATATATTTTTTCCTATATGCGATAAAATTTTTTTAAAATATAAAACATTTCGAAAAATATTTAGGTATATCATAAAAAATATTTTTATTTCTTACTATCACTCTTTTTATTTTATAAACTCAAATTTTCTATATTTTCATAACACCGAACTTATTAAATTTTCAAGAACCATTTTTTTTCGCCATCGTATTAAATTTCGATATCGAAAAAATTTTTTCGCGATCGAAATATTTGCATAGAATCGAAAATTTTTCAAAACGGTATATTTTTCCAGGTATCCAAAAATATATATCGAAAAATTTTATTCGATAAAATCGATATTTTTGAAATTTTTGTAAGTCATGAAAGTATACCTAATTTTCGATATATTTTTCTCCACCCCTATTTCCTGAACCACATAATCTTATTTTGACTAAAAAGTACAATATGTTTTTTTATTAAATAAGAGCTTAATTATAATAAATTCTGTTTTAAAAAATTAAACAGTCAAACACAGTGAGTCATATGTTCTTTTCACGGGGTAAGTGTGAGTACTATGGCCCCCGTTTAAAGTTACTCCATGAATATTAGTAAAATATATATAAATATTTTAGTTTGCCCGCTGGATAATTTATCTAAACTCCTCACTGGTCAATTAAATTTGAATTAGTATCCAATATACCACTAATATTACATCTATACCTTTCTTTTTTGGTGAGTAGTGTTTTTAAATCCAATAATATATGTTTCTTAATTACATAATTATTTAGTAGTTTGATCACTAATAACAGCCTAGTGACAATTAGGAATGAATCTGGTCAGGTTTTCCACTCCACGTACATTGTCGCGCCATCCATACTCACAATGACTCCATTTCTCTGCACCATTGATAAAATGTTAACACCTTCTGCCATTATAGCGACATGAGTGTTAATTAGTCCAATCACCAAACACACACTTTTTCTTTCTCTCTCTATAAAAGCATATAAGGATCGTACGTCTTCGATTCCATCATTCTCATTCAAAAGTGGTAAATTATTCGAGGAATAAATTAATTGAAAAATGGTGCAGATTCCGGTGAAATTCAAGCGGATGGCGGCGGCGTTCGATGAGATGTCAAGGTTTAGGTCGTGCGATAGCAGCGGCAGCGAGCACTCGGCCGATTTGTCAGATCTCGTGAACTCCTTTTTTGAGAGAGAAATTAGGGAACAGAGATCGATTGAAGATTGTGATCAAGATGGGAAAGGAGCTAATGAGATTGAGGACGATGATGATGATGAATCTGATTTGAGCAATTCTCCTGATTTTGAATTGCAGGATTCTGTTCGGAATTTATTTGAAAGTGATCGGGATGATGAGGTTAAGAGAAGTATTTATACGGAGGTCGAGAAGGCGGTGGAAGGTGTTAGTTGCGACGGAAGCTCCTCGCCGGAATTTAAACGCCGGCTTATGGCTCGCTTGCGTAGCTCCGGCTTCGACGCCGGTGAGTTTCTGCATTTTGAATAATTTCAATAATTTAATTAATTATCATCATTCTTATTTTAATCAATTAACACAAACTTCTCTATGTATACAAGTTTCGTGATGCTAAACTAGATTCATTCAGTAATGCCTCAAAATTCATTCTGTAATACTACTATTTTTATAAACTTGCCATAATATTTTACACATAAAAGTAAAACATGTTGTACTATATGTGATATTAGTTTATAAGTGTAATGGTATTATTGAATGAATGCTATGGTATTCTCATATAATCGTACGCTTGAACAAGTTTCCCTAGAGACTAACTCATGAATTGATTAATTACAGGCCTTTGTAAATCAAAGTGGGAGAAAAAGGGGAGCACTACATCGGTAAGTTACGAGTACGTCGACGTGAACGCCGGCGGCGGCGTTCGCTACATTGTTGAGGTTTTCCTCGCCGGAGAATTCAAAATTGCCCGTCCAACGGGGTGCTACGCCTCATTGCTGGACGTATTTCCCCGCATTTACGTGGGAAAACCCGAGGAGCTGAAGAAGGTGGTGATGATAATGTCGAGGGCGATCAGAAAGTCGTTGAGGAGCGTTGACCTGAAGGTGCCACCGTGGCGCCGCCTGGAGTACATGCAGTCAAAGTGGTTAGGGTCGTACAAACGAACCGTTAATGAAATTCCAAGTGGAAAATCGTACAAAGAATTGGACGGCGAGAGACTGGTTGGTTTTTCGACTGCAAATGCAGCGGCTATTTCGTTTATTTGCAGAGATGATTTTGATGTCAAGCGTGGTGGCAGGGTGATTGGTAATTTGGCTGCGGTGTTGAACCAAAATGAAATAATACTCTGATCAAAGAAGAATTTTCTTCGGTCAAATTGGGAAGTAATTTTTCCAATATTATTTCATTTAAATTAAACAGTCGACTGCACAAATTAGTTCAACACGCAAGGGTGATTGCATGAGGCCATCATGTCGACTGCTGTAATTAAATAATTAGAAATATCATAGCGTGATTTAGGATTATTATTGTTATTTTTATTATTCTTTCCTGGCTTCTAGATGCCTATTGTAAAGAAAGCCTAGGATCTAAGAATTTTGAGGCGGAACCAACCCATATATAGTTGGATTGATTTTTAAGTGGTGTTGGTTATTAAATTTTAATTTTTATTGTGTGTAAGGATTAATATAATTAGTCATTTTAAGTTTTGTACAAGGTTATATATGACTTATGAGCTTGGTGACTGGGTCAGTCGTTGAATTTTAATATTTTTCTTTTACGGAGTAGTATCATAGAGCTTGTACTATTGAATTATTATTGGAACAAATTTCTGTACTGTTCCTATTTCCAAAAGTAGAAACCATGATTAATTAATTGTACCAAAGTATACAATCCGTCAAAATCCTTTTTCCTAAGTTTTGAAAATCATTCTTGGTCGAAAAAAAGTTTTGAAAATCATCAAAACTGTCCAACATTTTGAAATAAGTTTTTAAAATATGTACAAATAATAACGTTATCAATATATTTTTATTGTACTCTAAAATTACCTGAATACGTATGGAAGTAAAAGTGTAGATAAACGGGATCACAATCAATTTTCATTATGGGGTGCCGCCGTACGAAAAAAGTTTTGATGTATAAATGATGATTCACAACTATTACTTTATTATTTCATAGTAAAATAATTAATATTTTAGATGAAATTATTGATATCATTAAATTAATATATTTTAATAATATAATTGTTATTATTTAAAATTATGCATAAAATAAACCGCTTGTACGATAAAATTAATTTACAAGATATTTTACATTTCATAATGCTTTAAATTTTTTATTTTATGTCGAGTCATGAATTTGGAGAAAAGAATTTAAGTCAAACTTTGAAATGCGAAATATTAAAATGACAAATTTGAGTCTTGAATTTTTTTTATTTTTATTTTTTGAAATAGAGTCTTGAATTGAGAGTTGAGACATGAATAAAGTTAAAACCTATTTTAAAAATCAACCAAAAAATTGAGTCTTAATATATAATTAGTGGTTAAATCAATTAAAATTATTTTTAAAATTAGTTACTAGTATTAGTTAGTAACTCACTTAGTATTAGTACGTATTTGTATTAGTATATTAATTTTTAATTTGTGAGTAATATAT
Source organism: Stenogyne calaminthoides (assembly GCA_037126765.1). Taxonomy (NCBI): domain Eukaryota; kingdom Viridiplantae; phylum Streptophyta; class Magnoliopsida; order Lamiales; family Lamiaceae; genus Stenogyne; species Stenogyne calaminthoides. Next base: position 7,171,445 of record JBBCBC010000036.1, on the reverse strand, counting down.
TTAATTTAGTTGCTGGCATATAGCTAAAAAAAGGACGTCAATAGTAGTTGTACATCTAGCTCATCAAGTACCCTCACTAATAATAACATCCATAGTGACTCATCCAATGAGTGTTTAAATATTAAATTAATAAAAAATTGGTATTTAAAATTATTATTAGTGTTCTTTAGATTGAAGAGAGTGTCATACATCCAATGAGATGGAGAAATAAAATGTATTTTTTGCAACAAAAAAAAGTGAATGTGATAACATGAGAAAGAGAGTAATTTCAATCTTTTCATTATTCTATTTTCAATTTTTCATAAGCTTTTCATTGTAATGTTTTAGGAGGGTGTATTCAATTGGGATTCTATTGAATTTTTTTGGACTTTAAAAACTCTGTGAATTTAGAAAATCCATAGACTCCATGCAGAGTTTGGCTGACTTATTTTATTGATTTACATGAATTTTCAAAGACTTGACAGGATTGTGAAATACACTTTTTTTATTAATTAACATTGTTTTCCATAGACTTGGTAGCTATAACTATTGATGCAAATGTATATGAAACACACTTGTATATAAAAAAAATTATTCAAATTGTTTAGAAAAATACCAAAAATATATATTATTTTAAAAAAAATATTATTATTCATTATTATTATTCTCATCTTCATTCTCATCATCTTCATTTCCATCACCGTTGTACCTCGGCTTATTTCCCACATAGCATAAGCAATACTCGTTCTCCATGCACTAACTTCCGTTCTTTGTTGTAGCTGGCTTTAAGAAAGCAATCATGTTCTTTGTTGTAGTTAGCTTCCCTACTTGTTTAAATGAAAAGTATTACTTATTTAAATAGAAAAATATTATTTGTTTAAATAGAAAAGTATTACTTGTTTAAAAACAAAGTATTACTTGTTTAAAAGAAAAGTATTACTTGTTTAATTAGAAACATATTATTTGTTTAAAAGAAAAATATTACTTGTTTAAAAGAAAAGTATAACTTGTTTAGATGAAAAGTATAACTTGTTTAAATAGAAAAATATTACTTGTTTAAATAGAAACGTATTACTTGTTTAAATAGAAAAGTATTACTTGTTTAAATGAAAAATATTACTTATTTAAATAGAAAAATATTACTTGTTTAAATAGAAAAATACTACTTGTTTAAATAGAAAAGTATTACTTGTTTAAAAGAAAAGTATAACTTGTTTAAATAGAAAAGTATTACTTGTTTGGATAGAAAAATATTACTTGTTTAAATGAAAAGTATTACTTGTTTAAATAGAAAAATATTATTTTTTAAAATAGAAAAGTACTACTTATTTAAATAGAAAAGTATCACTTGTTTAAAAGAAAAATATTACTTATTTAAAAAAAAAATATAACATGTTTAGAAAAATATTAATATTAATATTAAAAATTAATTATAATTCTTTTAAATTATATGAATAAACTGGGATATAACCAGGTGACTTAGTCCACCTAGCCACTGGGCTAAGTCACCTCATTTGAGTGAGAAACGAATTTGAAGTTATGGGAATTATAAGATGAATTGATAATTTCGTGGAGTATTTGGGTGATTAGTGTACTAACAACTAACTTTGACCGATCAAAAAAATATGAATAAAGTGGGATGAAGTCATGGTGGAATCAATAAATGATGAATGGATGGATAATTAATGTATCATTTTAAAAATTTGTTTAAAAAATTAAGTAGTTAATAGTAGATAATGAGGAGACAAAGTGGATGAATGGATATTTATCCAACCATTGTAGATGCTCCAAGGGGGCATGTAGGCAGAGAGGCACCTCGGACATGTCAATACCATTTATAGAACTCAAACAACGCTTCATTCGGTTCGCGCATATAGTCTTTTAAGAAAAAGGCTGCCCTATATTTTCATGGCATCCATAGAAACCCGCAACAAAGCTCCTTTTAATGGTTTCCGTGCATTCTCCCATTTAGATCTGGTTTAACTAAAAAATGCCCCACGCTAAATAGTTGGTAAAAATGGCTCTATAAGCTGATTTAGAGAAGGCATGGCCAGATGTCCTCATTAAAGCCTTATGTAAACGGCCATTTTAGTTAGTTTGTATACCAAACTAATTATGTTTTGTATAGTATATTAGCATGTAAAAATGACAGAGCATAACAACTACGTTGATCAAAATTGCATTTGGATTAATTAAATTATATCTTATGAAAACTAATCTTCAATTCATCGTTCTTTTGTAATCCCCTTTTTTTATACATTTAACTGTCTTAATTATTATTAAAATATTGTTGATAATTAAAACTAGATTGGTTTAGTTGAAATATGTCGTTAGGGGTGTATGCATTACAAATTATCAAGGTATGCATTCACTTCACTTCTCTGTTTTCTTGTAGTCAATTACTCAGACTCATAACGGGCCATCCCAAGGTAAGCACCAAAACTCAGCCCACAGCTCATATAAGAAACTGATCCAGAAATGTATCTAACCCAATATTGGCTCAGCTTTGGAATCCGTTGATTTTTTTAATATACGAAATATTCACAAAATGAAATGATAAATAGAGTGTTTGAACGGATAATTTGATAAACAATTATTCATAAAATAAAAAAATAAGTTAAATTATGTACCGCAAAAGTAATTGTATTTTATTTTTTATGTAAATTTATGAATATTAGAAGAGTGAAATTTATTTTTAGAATTCATTTTTAGGTTGGGGACAAAATATTGAGGCATACCAAAGAGAAAAGTTTGAGCAAATTAACGAGACTAGTTAATAACTTTGTCACTGGTTAAAATGGTAATTAAAATAATTAAATAAAATCGAAAGAAAAAAGATGATTAATAGATTACGACGAACATCAGGAAGATAAAATTAGCACAAAAAAGATGTGAAAAAGAGAAGAATGTGAGAAATTCGGTAAGCAGATTAGTCGATGGGATACAACAACCGGCCAGATAACTTCTCCGTTTAATATTGCTACAGCCAATTTCGGCATATCAAGATCAAGGGTATTTTCATTCACCCTTCCTTGGAGTACATGTAGCTTTATTTATCATTTTACAAATTCGATGAAAATTAAAATAAACAAAATCGATGAAGAAATTGCCAAAAGACAATGTGTGGGAAAATAAAATAACAGAAGACTGCAGCTGCGCCTATGTCGAGAATGGAGGAGGGGATCTGTGATGAAAAAAGATGCGTAACCCTTGCCCCTATAAATACTACACGGATTAACCCTAGTCAGGCCCAACTACAAATTATTGTAGGCTAAACTACTGCCTGGGCTGAATTTAAAACTACTTACTCATTTATGGGTCTAATTTTTTCATTAATTAATCGCAAAAAATTCAGGCCCAACTATGTGTACTATTCTAATTCTAAGCTTATGAAGGCATGTTTGTTTTCGTCTTGAGGTGGATGGAGAAATCTGAATAAGGAAAAAAGGTAGATGGGGAAATTTTATAAATAGTAATCCTTGTTTTCCTGTAAATAGTAATCCCTCCGTCTTATTTTTGATTATCCGATTGCTGTAGACATCGAGATTAAGAAAAAGTAGGAGATAATAATATTAAATGGTGTAAAGTGGGTAAAGTAGGTTTGGTGGAGAGAATTAATAGTCATAAATGGTGTAAAGTGAGTTTGGTGCAGAGAAATAATAATATTAAATAGTATTGAAATTTGCTTTATTTTCTTTTTTAGAAAATGACCAAACAAAATTAGGACGACTATTTACGGAAAATGAATAATCAAAATTAGGACAAATGAAATAATATTTATTTTTTGTTGGATGTGGTAGGGATGGATGGAATAACTCATCCCTACATACCGTGTAGGATCTACCTCAAATCCGATTGTGTTTAGATAAAATTAAAAAAGAAAAGAAAAATGTCAATTAAGAGTCTGAACGATGATAAATCTATCAATTTAAGGTCTGAAAGATTTTTCCCATCAATTCAATACCTGGAAGATAGAAAATTATCAATAAAAAATCATAATTCGTATATCCATCGAAGTAACTACTCCAGTTTCTGTGTGAGTAGAAATAAAAATCTAGAATTCAAGTTAAAAAAATGAAGGATCCGATTCCAAACAAAATGTTACATTTCATCTGGTACTCCAAATCTCAAGTCCAAATGGAATCACAAAGAATTACAACAGTGAAACACCCAATTATAAATTAAAAATTCATGATACATGTTAAGATATCTAATCTATTGCTTTTCAACAGTAAAATAAACCAAAAAGAAATTACTCAAAGTCCCAACTCTAATTTGTATGATATTTGATATAAAATAGGATACTCTTGAAATGCATAACAAAATACCCGAGCAGCGATTCCATACAAAACTTTCACTCGCTGATAAGCCACTCAAAAACTATCAATGGCTCCAGCCTCCAGGTTATGATGCCTAGAGCTAGATAATGCTCTCTGCTATTGATAATCACTGGGGTTTTCTTTGCTTTGGATGAGTGGGACCCCATCTTCTCGCCATGTGATTCGCTCTTCGCATAACGCTGAGCATACCTCCACGTATAATTTATGCTCCTGATATATATCAGTATTGTGTCAACACGCGAACAATATTGAATGAGGTCCAACAAACTATAACTAGATATTTGACAGGTAAATTCAGGCTGTACGGTCGTCTCTTGTGAATCAGGTTCACGTGAACTCTTTTTTGTCGAAGTAATACTTTTTAGCATGTGAAGTATCATGTTTAGCAGACAAAGTATCACTATTTAGAAAATGTTTGATCTTATGTGTTCTTCTTTTTCTTTTTGAGGGAATTATGTGTTATTCTTCTAAAAACAACTAAATGATACTTCGTGTGCTAAAAGGTATTACTTTGTACGCTGAACAGTATAACCAAGTTCGCCATAAAACTTTCATGAACCAAGTTCATGGAAGTTTTGTCGTATGGAATACCTTGCGAAGAACTCTTGCAGCTAGATCCTCAGCTGTGTCCTTTGCAAGCACGGGAACTACCCTCTGGGCAAGGATACGGCCAGTGTCATAATGCTCGTCAACATAGTGGATTGAAGGACCAGAATACCTTTATAAAATACGCAGAGAATATAATTATAGGCTATACATTTGAGTTGTCACCTTCATAAAAGAATCTGAGAATTCCCTTTATAATCTGAGTTGTTTTGCAACATTAAAGAGATATATGCAATGACTTATCTACAAGCCACAAAAGCTCAATAACCAACACAGCACCATGATTATCAATAACATTCAAGCATACAGAAAAAATTACAGAAAGGGTTAGTAACTGCAAACTAGTACAGAAATCATTTCAATCATGAAATGCTCTAACTGGCTCTATGAGTGCATATATAGTGATGAATTGTGATAGCGCAGTGAGCCTTTTTATTTAGAATGTTATTAGTGCCCGTTTTTGTCAGGGCCTCGCACCAAATATAGATTAGATACTTTGGCATATTCTGGTAAACATTCAGCCCATATGTGGCCCTAAGAGATTTAACATGCAGTAAAATCGTCCAAGACAAGTTTACCAACCAGACACTTTTGGACTTATAATGGTAAAATCAGTTTGCCAGATATACCAAGGAATATAGTATCTTGTTGTAATGGGATTGAAATCATATACTCAGATGCATGTCAGTTAAATCTAACAAGTAGGGCCAGAAGTTCTACTATGTTAAGTCACCTCCTAAGATGCGCGAAGGATTTGCCTTAATTTCAACTTGGGTATCAGTTTCTAAAGAATTTAATCCACTGATTCCTCTTTAGCATTACCAGATTTAAGACGGTGACCCAGATTTGATTGGTTAAAGGATTATTATTGGTGTGCATACACATGGCATTAGAGGTGCATAATAAAGCACAATTCATATTTTGATATTTTCCAATTGCAAATGTCTTGACCAAATTTGTTGAAACGGGAAATATATCAAATCAATTACTACCTTAATAAAAGGAACGAGGAAGAGAGTAATGTGAGCTAATGCAAAAGAGTGAAAAGGGAAAAGTTTTCGATACCTTGCTCCGGAAGCAATTACGGCCTTATGCACCTTCATGCCATAATACCCTTTTCCACCAAATGCTGGAAGAAGTGATGGGTGTATATTCAGTATGGCCTTCGGATAAGCTTGTATCAGTTCAGCAGGAATGAGCTTGAGATAACCAGCTAAAAGAATGAAATCAACCTTATAGGATCTGTGCATAGTATAAAACAAAAACTAATGAAGATAAATTGGGAGAAAACAATCTACTGGATGTCGTATTGAAATGGGTGGAGAAAAGGATTATATTGATATAATGCAATTAGTATGTCAATCCAGATAAGCTGCAAATAAGATGGCAACATTGGAAGGAGGCATAAAAGTAGTGGGTGCGCTTTGCAGTATTACAAGAAAACAAATGATTCTAACAAGAAAACTTGTTAATCAGACCAGCCAATAGTTTCTTAATAAAGACTTTCAACTAAAGATCCTTTCTTAGGTCTTGAAACTAGAAGTTAAGAGCCGAAAAAAGATTCTAGTTCAAGTCTACTTGAATGTCCAGTAAGTGTAAAACCAATGAAAAGAAAAGTGATTATTAAAATACAATGAATTGGCAACATACAGGATAAGAAGCACTCATATCATATATATCAAGAGACTTGTTGTTTCCTTGGTGCTATATTTCTCAAGTGTTGCAAAACAACTCCAATTATCAAAACACATTAGATAATGCTTATAATAAAATACGACCTCAATGCAATTACAAGGTCTTCAGCAGAAAACACCTCTTGATTCTGTTTCCTTTAGGAAAAACAACAACAGGAATACCCTTCTCACGCGCAAATTCTGCACCTCCACAATCTGTATAAATGGTGCATTGTAGAAATACAGTCACTAAATCGAAAAAGGGATAGCACAATTCTCAATACTACTCTAGATTAACTTCAAAAAAAATTATTTAATTGCAATCAAGCTGAGAGCTTTTGCCAATTAACAATCATCCGAAACGAAGCTAAAAACACTAAAAACATAAAATAACATAAAAATACCATGCTTATTGGTGACGAGAACAACAACATCGCCGAGCACAGAGCCATTAAGAGTCGCCTCATAAATCGACCTGAAATTGGAGCCTCCGCCTGAAACAAACACTGCCAAAATTTTCCTTCTAATTTTTGCTTTTGGCTTATCTTCTTTCATATCAGAAACCCCTTCAACTTCAGCTTTTTTAACGCTATTTCTACACTGAAAATTTCTCCTAATAATTAAAGGATTTGAATGAAAAGAATAACAACTTTTCAGGGAAACCCCAGTGGAAGAGCTGATTTCAGATGAAAAGGATGCGGGTAAGTTTGTGAATAAATGGGTTTTTCGGGTTTGAACGGAATTGATTGCTCCGTGAATATAGCCCTGAAGATTGACAGTTTGGGCTTCCATTGAAATTGAAATTGGTAGAAATAATAGGTGCAGGGGTTTTTGCGCTCTTGAACTGGGTTTAACGCTTATGCTGTGCGAGTGACCGATAAAAGTTGTGTAAAAGCGTGTATTTATTTGAAAATCAGGATGCGACATTTACTTGGGAAAGTAAGTTCTGATTCCAGTATTATCTTAGGGTATAATCGTTTCACGACTATCCCGGCGGACTTTGGTCTTTACAATCTCAAACTCCTATTTATTTTGAGACTTTAAGTAAGGATTTTGAAATTTTATTAATCTTACTCTACCTATTAACTTATTACTACTCTACATTTTATTCTCTCAATACACTCATATCATCTACTTTTTATTTTCCATATACACTCAAAATAAAAAATAATATCACATCAATCATCTTTTCCATCATCCTACCCTATAAAATCTTATAACAAACATACATCTTAACTATTAATCAAGATTTTAAAATACTAGGACTTCAAAGTCTGGATTTCTCACGTCCACTATAAGCCCAAAATGAACATACCCTTATACACGGTCATATATTACTTGGTGCTATGATTCTGAAAAAGACACTCTTGCGTGAGATCGTAATTTGAGAGGGAGTGTAATTTAGATATTGATGTTTTAATATTTTGAGAGGGTCAATCATTATTATTATTATGCCTCATATACGGCATCGATTTCATCTAATTTTTGTTATTTTTTTTTTTTGGTAAAGTCCAACTAGGCCCTCAAGTATAGTCTCGATGGAATAAAATATATGAATTATTGTATTATATATATATATATATGTGAAGTATTGCTCAATAAAATTAAGGTTTAATTCTATATTTAATTTATAATTTCTAAGTTTATTATTAATTCAATCACAACTTTCGATATTAATAGGGTTGCAACTCGATACAAAATTGACATAAAAACGTGAGTTAATTGATAGGGAAACTCAGGATTTAAACTAAATCAACTCGTAATTTTGCACTTTTATTGAAATAATCTTATAATTAATATTTTTTTCAATTTAATTTCAGATTGTTGAAGGTAGCTCAAAATTGTCCAAAACGATGTCGTTTGAACACGTGTCTAAGGGTGAATTTGTTTTGGGACTCACACGGATGGACTTAGGACTTTGCGTTCTCCATCTCATACGAGTTTGAGATTTAGAATCTGGTTTTCAAATCCCACATTCAATTCACACCTACAAATACCTATAAAATCTATTATTACTCTTCCCAATACATCACACTTTATACACTTTATTGCTCATCTCAATATACTATAATAATACAATATCAACATTGATTTGACATAAAATTAAATATCACCCTACTCAAATCCCAAAACAAACACATACATTTACTATTCATCAAGAATTATAAATCTCTAGATTTTAAAACCTTGACTTGCTCCACACACTTAAATCCCAAAACAAACGCACCCTAAATGTCTTACATATTCCAGTAAAAATTGGGAGAGCGTGTTCTCAAAGTGATGTCACTTTAGACAACTTTGAGCGACCTTCGATGATTTGAGACTAAATTAAATTAAATTAAATATATATAAAATAAAATTAAAAAAATTAATAATTATAAAACTATTTCAATAATAATGTAAATTTATAACACTGTTTTGGTTTAATTTTGGGGATAGTAATAAGTTGGGCTTTTAATTACAAGTCCGACAGGCGTGACAGATTTCAGGCCCAAAAATTAAAATTTGCCAATTCAGTGATTTTTCTGAAAAAACGTGTTACCCGAATTGAATGTTGGTAAAATAATCGCTATGCAGTTGTGCTATCGTAAACCGCGTAGCACCTTGTGCATACGCACCAACACGCCTTGTACAGTAAAATTTCAGCGTATAATAGCATAGGTTTGCCTTTCCGTAATTGAAAAACCAATCAGCGAATTCGCCACCGGAACGCCGCCGTCCACCACCGTATTTCTAAAATGGAGGGAGTAGGGGGCCGGCTCGGGCGGTCCTCGACACGTTACGGCCCCGCCACCGTCTTCACCGGTCCGGTTCGCAAGTGGAAGAAGAAGTGGGTTAACGTGCCGCCGTCAAACTCCAATCACCACCATCACGCGGCGGCAAACGGAGCCGTCAACGGGAGTAACGGCGCCTCTCACCTATTGTTCTACAAGTGGACGCCGATTACCGCCAGCCAAAACAAGGACGGTAATAATAATAACAACGGGGGCAATGATAGTAATAGTGGTAATGCTGATTCAAATCTTTCTAATAAAGACGAGGCCGTCTCTGTGGAGGAGCCTCCGGGGCGAAAATTCAAGTATATTCCGGTAATTTTTCTGTGATTTATCTTGATCTCAATTTGGTATGTTTTTCCTTTTCTGTGCGTGTGTGCATTCATATAGGTTTGTGATGTGCTTTTATCTTTATAACTTGTTATTGAGAGGTTATTGAATTGGATTGGTGATTATTCATCAAAATTTATAGAACTGAGCTTCGTCGCAGGGTTCCTGATTGGATGGTGGTTTAGGGTTTTGGTAACATAGTAGAAGTTTGATATTGGGGATAAATTTGAATTCCTTAACCTAGATGTTTGGGAACTTTGTTTACAGAACACCAGGCTACTCCATTTAGATCTGTTGGGTATTTTGAACATTGTTAAGGGTATATTCCTTTTCCTAATTCCTTTTTTTTTTTTTTTTTTTTGGAATGGCTTGATTTTTGCACTGCGAGCCCTTCTAATTTTGGGGTGCATATGATGCAATAAAGCAAATGCTGATATCATGAGCAGTGACAATCTAATACCCTGGTGGGGTGGCATCTCATGAGCTAATTTAAGGTTTAAGTTTTGGAATGAAAACAAATTCATGCTAAACAGAACAAGATAAACCAAATACTCCGGCCAAAATTTCAAAGTATTTACCAAGATATTTGATACGATTGAAATTCTCTATGATGATCCCCCTCCCAAAATGTTTTAGTTTTTGGTCCCACTACTGAGGTCCAGCCGTTGCATCAGTTACCTGTCTATCTCAGTTCCTGTCTGTCTTACTCTCTATATTCTTCTGGTCCATGGTTTACAGGAAGAATACCCTTTTGTTGGGTTTGTAATTGCATACAAAGAAGCTTCTTTCTGTACACATGCCTTCATTTTTGCATATATGACAATTTAAGCCACATTCTTTCTTGTTGTTTGGAATTTATGGTATTCCTATGAAATCTATGTCCATTGAAGTTCAAAATTTACTGATCAAATCCATCAGTTAATGGATATATTTGTTCTGTGGTCTTAAATTTATTGAATTCAATCTCCTATTAGTTACACTTCTGACATAGTGGAATTTGTAGCTATATGCATGTGTCATTTTTTCAGCAGTAGTGTTATATTTTTTATCTGGAAATGTTTGATAGATCATTGTGCTTGAAGACCAAAAGAACGAGTCATCCGAACAGAACGAGGATGACGCTCAACAAATTGACACTGGTGCAATGGAGGTGACTTCGAAAAGTGATGGATCTGATGAAAAGCCTGACATCAATGATGTGCCAATGGATGAAGCCCAGGTAATTTACACACATCCTAAGAAAAATTTAATGTTTATATGGGTATGAAAAAGAATATGAATATTATCATAAGTTAAAGACATATTTTTTAACTCTTTATATTCTACCCTCTCTGTCATTAGATTTTCAGTTTCTGGACGAGTCTTCCTTATCAAAGCTGTTGTTTCTTTTCATTGACAAACCCCATACTATTTTTTTTTTCCTTTCTATCTAATTTCTCTTCCCATTAGTATTAAATAATATCGACTATCGAGTGGCTTGTGGGAGATGGTACTTCTTAGATATAGTATGACCGTGCCGAAAGATGCCCTTTTACTGATATCATTGATCTGGTTCTTTCAACTTTCTTGGATTCTCTGAACATGTTCAGCTGAATGACTACGGAAGATCATTATCTATGAATAACTGAATTCCACTCTTGTCTCAAGACTCCAGAAAATAATCCAGTTGAACGGCACGATCTGAACGAAAGCACATTGGATTTGAGTTTGGGTCTGAAGGCTCACAAGGGAGAAAACAAACCCGACACGAAAGCTGATCAAGTATTAGACGACCAGGAGTGAGCCGTTGAGCACGGGAGTCGATGTGAAGCCTAAAAAGATGAAAGTAGAGTGGGCTTCGGGCTTCCAAATGAACTCTGCTTACTTTTACCCCATTACAAGTAAATCAAGCATTTTACTGTTGTAACCTTAGCTTCATTTATTTCTTCCCATGTAGAGGTGATTGAGTTTATATGTTTTCCATCAACTGGGGAAATGCAATCGTTATTTTTTATTAAAATGACGATACATCAAAGATTCTTGTTGCGATTTGGAGTTCCTCTTGTTTGGATTTTATGTAATGAAAAGACTTGACTTGACTAATTAGAGCTTCCAATTTCTCAATTTAGTTCTGCTGTATAGTATCTTTCTTCCCAATTTTACTTTCCTCTGGGCATACTCAGTAACTCAGTTCATGCACATTATAATATGTAGGGTGAGGCTACTCACAAATTACACCCCATTTTTCTCTATATGCACACCCCTAACAGGGTGAAATTTAGTTAAACATATTAAAAAAGGACAAAGTTACCTATCAAATACGTTTATATCCTCAAAAATACCTTAATGCTTTATAAATATTAGATCTTTCATTTTAAATTTGTTTTTCTTCTAATTTTTTATCCTGTAATTGATGTCAAAGTCTACGTTTCATGTAAGAAAATTAGAGAAAATATAGGGGGTGTTTTGAAAAATTTATAAATGATAATAGTCACCTAGAATTGTGTGAAAACAATTTAGAGTGTTTTATTTCTCTTTTAGTAGCTTAAATAAGCTCTCATAAGTTATAAGTTATAAGCTTCAAAGAGGGTGTTTTTAGTAGTTTATTAGTTTTTTTTTTAAACTTTTAACTTTTTTTGCAAACACTATCAATTTTTTTTTATTTTCTTACAAACACTATCAACTTCTACTATTAATCATTTTTCTCATAATCACTAATTTTAATCACTTTTTAAAAACCATAAGTTTTTGCAAACACCTCCATAAGCTAAAACTGAAAGATAAACCATTTATAAAGTATTGGGTATTAATTTTTTTTATGAAGATTGAAACTCCCTCCACCCATGCGCCGTGCGTATGTGTATTTTTATTATAATTTTAAAATGTGTGTCAAGAGGAAAATTATTTTTCAATTAAAATATTACTCCCTTCTTTCTATATTTGTTTGGATATTTTCCATTTTAGTCCGTCTCATACTTGTTTGGATATTTTTTAAATGACAATAAAGCAACTTTATTTTTTACAATTATATTCTCTTAACATCTCAAAAATTACAACTCATGTCATTAACTTTATACACATTAAAAATCACTTTGTCCTCTCATCTACTTTCATATAAAATAGAAAAGTATATAATACCCCCAACTAAGAACCATAAGGGTATGTTCGTTTCGGACTTATAGTGGGCGTGAGAAATCCGGACTTCGAAGTCCTAGGATTTTAAAATCTTTGTAGCAAAAGGCGAAGCCCTCGCCCCCAGGGCCCCCACCCCCCGGCCCGACAGGAATGGTGGAGGTGGTAGATCATGGTGACTCAGCGGCCCATTAGGTGGGAGGACCAGTGTCTGGTGCCCACAAGGAGTTATCCCCCACATTGGAGGGATAAAACTCCCACACTGCGGCTGTCAGGACTCGATCCTGCGTCTTTGTAGCAATCTGTCACCCAGGAACCAACTGAGCTACCCCCATGCGGGCGGATTTTAAAATCTTGATGAATAGTTAAGGTGTATGTTTGTTATGGGATTTAATACGGTAGGATGGTGGAAAAGATGATTGATGTAATATTATTATATTATTTTGAATGTATTGGAAGAATAAACAAGTAGATGATGTGAGTGTATTGAGAGAATAAAAGGTAGAGTAGTAATAGGTTATGAGGTAGAGAATGATTAATAGGATTTCAAAATTCTTACTTTAATTCTCAAAACAAATGGAGGTTTGAGATTGTAAAGTTCAAAGTCCGGCGGGATAGTCGCGAAACGAACATACCCTTATCTCCTTAAATACTACTCCCTTCATCCCAGAAAAATTTGTCCAATTTCTTTTTTTGGGACGTGCCACAAAAATTTGCACACCCAAAAAAGGGAACCCCTTACTAAACTTCATCCTCACAATATTCACATATTTATATCATTACTTTTGAGACCCACATATACACTCAATTCATTTAAATCATTTACTTTATTAGATATATAAATTTACTACATTACTCCTCAACACTCCACTCATTACACTTTTTACATCAAATATCGTGTCTACACTTTACAGTAAATGTTCAAACAAGTGCGGGACGGGGGGAGTATCACTTTTCAACACTCTAATGATGAGCATTTAAAGAGATTTTCTACTAGGAGCATACACAATGGATGGATAACTATCCATCCATCCATTCATTCAATCTCTCTCCTCCACATCATCTTCGCATCACTAATTTTTAAATATTCAATTGTCTAAACAACTTGATCTCACAATAGTTATCAATCATTCATCCATCCATTCACCTCTTGTGGGTCCCATCATCACTTCATTTCTACCCACCTTTTTACAAAATAACATTTTCTCTACATTCATTACATTGGATAGATGACACTCTCTTTCAAATCCAATGAACATCCACAATGATTTTAAACATCAATTTTCATTCATCTAATGATTAAATACTTATAACACTTATAGGATGGACCATTGTGGATGCTGGGTCTGAATCTCCACCGCAAACGCGAGATTATCTCTACTAATTGGGTCACATGTTGATTAATCATAACTCGGTCTCGTGCAGAATTACTTTTAAAAAAAGTATTAGAAGAAACAGAGAAAATGTCAAGTTAGTCCAAAACCGATCAATTGTAAGACCAAAAAATCGGAATTTTGCAATGACCCAGCTAAATGCATTCCCGAATATTTTTTACTCATCCCAAAGTATTTTTAAATTAATAGTTCCTTGTATTAAATGTCTAAACAGCACACACATACATATACACATATTTACAACATGAATTAGGACTCCCTTCTGACTCACTCCTTCAATCATCCTCCCTAAAAATTAAATTCAAGTTTAGGTAGAAGAAAAGAAGGAAATATAGAGGTGTAATTGGCCAAAGATATATGACAAATCAAAGCATCTACCTTATTGATTAAAATAAGAATTTCAATCCTTGAATAGGACAAAAAACATACCAATCCGAAATGTAATTGAAACTTCCTAGCAATCTTTTGAAACAAAATTCATTGTTTTAACACAAAAATTAGAGAGGGGGTAATTGTTAGACAACAGCTTGCACAGATATTTCGATTTCCAAATGACAGCAGTCCTTTTTGATATACCCATTTTTAGGATCCTCCAAAGTAGCAAGCTCCAAGAATGTTGACCATCCCCAAGTTTTATGTGAAGGTGAAAGCCATCGGTAATCTGCAAGAAATACGTTGTTTGATAGGAGAGTATTATTCAAGATGGTGGGAACGAAAAATACATTAAGAATAAATGAAAATGCATCAACGACTTAAAGTTATAAGGGGTAGTTTACTTTATTTTTATTAAATATCTCATATAATAAATTATTTATTTGCTGCATTATACGAAAATGAATGATATTCCTTCCATCCCAAAGTTATTTACCCTTTTATTTTTGACACGTTGTTTATTAATATTTAAAGTGGCTTTTGGTTGAGGGTATTGCAGTCCTCTTTTACTTGATTATTAAAGTAGATAACTGTTGTGGGTAAAAGTAATGACATGAGATATAATTTTGAGATGTTGAGGGATAGTTGAAAAAAGTATAATTACTTTATTGTCTTTTATGAAAAATGGTAAAAAAGTTTGGGACGGACCTTTTGGGAAAAATGGGCAAATAACTTTGGGACGCAGAGAGTAAGTTTTATATAAGAAATTTTGTGAAAAGTCACCCGATACTAAAGAGATGTCATCAGGGAACTCGGAATTAAAGAGAGATCCTTGAAGTAAGCCGTGCACAAAAAAGAACATGGAACTGAAGAGAGGTCTTCTTGTGGATCTAATGAGGTTGATATTTGAAGAAAAAACATAAAGAATGCTCTTTCTAATAAAAACTTTATTATATGCAATATATATATAGTATTAACTTAAGTAATTAATGATACTTCCATAAACATTAGTTTTTGTAAAAAAAAAAAAAAGGTAAAAAAGAAGAAAAATCATTTAGGGAAGTATGAAGTCTAAGAAAATGATCAAACATGAAATGTAGAAGCACAAATCAAGACATGTTAAGATTGAGATGCAAATTACATGTAGGAGTTTTACTTACCTGCAGTTCCATTTGTAGTTGTATTATTGATCTGGTCTCTTATGCATATGGAAAAATGTACATTCACCCTTTTGGAATCAACCAAACAAAGAAAGGTTGAGAGGTACCGGCCTTTCCCAATTCCATCTCCTTTAGGATGTAGCATCATTTTCCTAGTTTTTCATTTTTCAAAAGAAATAAAATAACTTTATTGAAATGTACTTGATATATATTGGAAAAATAATCTATTGCGAAAGAGAGTCATATCACTTAAAGAAAATATAGAATTGCCTACGAAAATTTTCAAATAGTTCAGAATTTTTTCAAAAAAATAAAATAATTTGGTCCTTAAATAGTGATAATTGTCTACGACGTCGACTTGGCTGCGTATTTTTTGAATTTTAGTAGATATACAAATTATCTATGAACAAAGTCAAGATCTCATATGCATTTGGTGTACAAACTCTAGATCCGTGCACTCACTTTGACCCTGCCCATTTTTTATTGTGGATCCTCATTTTCACTAATGGCAAGGTCTAATTTTCTTAATAAATCACTTCTATACCCGAGTGCGCGGTGCAATTGGTGCACAGGAGACCCACTCATGAACAAATTGTCTACACATTTGTAATTTTGGCAGAAAAATAAATTACCTACACAAATAATTTCATAAGCAACTTACATTTCCATAGACAATTACATTTGTAGATTAGAAATGACCTACAAATAAATTTACCCATGAATTATATTTCCGTAGACAAATTTACTTATAAATGAAAATATTTATATGATTATAAAATTTTGTAGGAAGATAATAGGCAATTGTTACTATTTAAGGATGAAACTGTTTTCGTTAGAAATTCCGTAGGTATATTAAAATATTTTCATAGACAGTTCTCTATTTTTAAAAATATTTCATAGATAATTTTCTATTTTTTTTTTAAAGTGCACGGTATTTAAATTAGTTAAGATTAGTTAGGGGATACAAACCAGTTGATGCCTTGCGCAACAAATTCTTCTGATGTCCAAAGGTCCCCTAATTTTGAGAAGTTTGAAATTTTCCAATTACGCTTGTATGGAACAATCGCATTCTTCACCGAAAGACATTCGGACAATGCTGATTTTTCTATCAGATTTTTTTTGGAGATAAAGTTGGAAATGCCCCATTCCAGCTTCATTGGCATAAACCGCTTTGTTCTTGCTTTCCATGTTGAAGCAAAAGATATGGTGAGAACTAGGTGGATTTTAGATGAAATTAAGAATAAAGGTAATGCTCCCTCCCATCCAAAATGAGTAGTACTACCTCCCCTCAATCTTAACTGCACTATTCTTGTTAGTAGTCAATTTTCTCAATCTTAACTGCACATTTCCTTAAATGAAAATATTCACTTTAACTCACAAACACCCATTTATTTACCATATGTCACTCTCTCATACCCTCAACACTTTATCACTTTATCACCTTTAATAAATAGGTTGAATTCTTCTTTCTACCCCTACTACTTTATCACTAGCTTTATCACGTAATATACTAATAAATAATTATTTTTTAAACTTTTTTAAACTCCGAGCACACAGTAAATATGCGGTTAAGATTGGGACGTAGAGGAGTATATTTTAGAGTTTGTTGGCGAAAATAATAATTTTTTAAAAAATAGTAAAAAACTACAGTGTCGGTCGAAAAATTCAAAAAAAAATTGATAGTGTTTGCAAAAAGAAAAGTTAAAAGTATTTAAAAAAATGCTTATGAACTATCAAAAAAACCTCATTTCAACTTTTGGCTTATAATTTTTTAGAGCCCATTTAACCTAATATAAAAAAAAAAAACACTCGAAATTGCTTTTATACACAATTCTTCTAAATAATTTAAATCACTTATATAATTTTTCTAAAATACCCCCGTTTAATCTAAAACAAAACTATACTCTAAATCATCACTTAATTTAAAAACAAAAAAACACTAGCCTGCGTAACATTTCACTTATTTTAGAAGATGAGAAATACCTGATGAATAATGATAATTTCCGGAAATCTGATTGAACAGGAAGATGGAGAAGACAGCATTGACCTCCCAGTTGGCAGGTTGCAGGGAGTTTGTGTCCGAGATGGCTCAGACACATATTTGCTGTCTATTCCATTTTTGACAAAGTATTAGTCACCTAAAACAAGTCATGTACCAATGCTATTAATTAACAAATTAATTATGAAAATATAAAATACTACTACAAAATATGGCATCAATCCACTGCCCACTGGGCTCCTCATTTGAGTGGGAAACCCAGGTTCGATTCCCCTCTGAGAACGAATTGGAATTATGAAAATTATAAGGTGGATTGACGATTTCGTAGAGTATTTGAGTGCTTGGCGTATTATGCACTAACAACTAACTTTGTCCGATAAAAAAAAATACCACTTGTATCCTCCAGCAGTAAATTGTCCAGATTCGTATCTATGAATCCCGTACTTGCCAAGCAACGAAAACGATTCCACTTTCATCAGAAAATGTGACGGCGAAGCCTCTCTTGTTTTCAATATTTCGACTTCAGTAAAAAAGACATAGTACTTCAGTTGCAAACAATTTCAATAAAAAAAAAAGAACAGAAAAAATAAACGAAGAAAATATAATTTCATTCATACGTACCATCGGCTGTTTGTGCAAGAGACATTGTTTCTCTAGTGCGAGTGTGTTTTTGTATACCAAGGTATTTTAGGGTTCTTTACGTATATATAGACGAATAGAATAGATGCTTGACTCTTTTCCAAAATCTTCCCGCTATATGTCAAAGATACACATATTTATGGGATTAAGTTTTTTTGGTTTTTTTTTAGTCAAGTAATTTTACATCGTTTTGAAATTAGTCTTAATTGTTTTGTTATTTTTATTTTAGTCTAGTGGTTTTCAATTTTTTAAAAATTGGTCATTTTAACTTGCTGCAGTAGATTACCAAGTAGGTAACTGTCAAATGTGTAATTATTTTATTTTTCTTTTTAATTTCGTAATGTTACTTAAACTTTTTTAAACCTAATAATTATGGTCGGATTTTGAATCGCGTATAAAAATAATTTGTATATTAAAAGACAAAGCATATCAGATCATTTTACTAGGTCCAAACTGATCGAGAAAATAAAAAATAAATCAAAATATGCAAAAGACCACTATTTCTCTCTAAAAAAATATGCAGAAAAATCCCAACAAAAAAATATTAGAATTAAAAAAGTGTAGGTGTCATTTCGAAGTTAAAGAAAATAATAAAATAATTTAATAGGTGGTGTTTATCTGTTTGGTGACCTGCTACAACAGGTTAAAGAACCAAATTCAAAGTTTTTTATAACTTACAAGACCAAAATAAAAAAGTCAAAATAATTAGGACCAATTTCAAAACGGAACAAAATTACTGGACTACAAAAAACTTAATCTCTATATTTATTTATATTTTATTATATATAATACCAATAAAATATATATAATTTTCTTAAACTAATATATTAAATGTATGCGTTCACATAAAATTTAAATACTTTTAATAATTTAATTTAATTTAATTAAGCAACAAAATAACAATTCAAATACCATAAGTTCAAATAAAAAATTTAATTAAAAAGCTAGAGATATATTATCAATATAATTTACATTACATAATAACGATCAATTGAAATAACACATTTAATATCAATAATTTTAGTCTTGATGAAGGTAAATATTTATTAAGGGTAAAATAAAAATTTACATATTTTGAATATGAGGGAATAGTTAATAAAGCCTAATCTATATGACAAAAACTTGTGTGAACCCGAGTTCACCGTGAACTCGGTTTTAAAGGATCACTGTTATGTATAAAAACTATCACTATTATGCATAAAAACTTTAACTGATATGCACAAAAATTATCACCGTTAAAAAATGCGATATATTTTTAAACAGTGAAAATTTTTGTGAATAACAGTGATAGTTTTTGCACATAACAGTGATAGAATTCGTGTATAGACCTGATTCACAAGAGTGTTACTCATTCTATATTGATCTACAACAGTTTGGTCAAATTTAATTTTAACCACAATTATTAATAGTTTAGTTTTTTTTTTGATCGGACAAAGTTAGTTGTTAGATGTTAATAATTAGTACATCAAGCATCCAAACGCTCTACAAATTCACCAAGCCACCTTATAACTCTCATACTCCAATTCATTCCCAAAGAGAATCGAACCTGGATCTCTCACTTAATTGAGGAGCCCAATGGTCAGGTGGACTAAACCAGGTTATTAATAGTTTAGTGTAGTCCGATACTTTTATTTAGATTTACAAGGACAAAATTCGTACGTATCATATACTCATCTAATACGCTGTCGTACTTGCTTTATATATTTTTTTAAAGACAATCAGTTACTATAATTCTCTAAGATTTACTTACTTTATATTGGTTGTGGTGATATGGTAGACATCTGAAGCTAGAAAACAGATCCAACAGTAGAGTTTCCTTTCATCTTCAGAGAGATTTAATTCTGGAAATATAATTGACATTCTCAAGATGACATATAAAATGACAAAAAATCTGAACAAAGGTAAAATATACATAACATTTTCCATGATTATTAAGAAGTCATTAAAGGAAACAACATGAGTTGTGGCTAGAGAGAATATGAAGAACAAATGGAGAAAATGATTAGCCCGGGGCTAAGGTGTGATTATCGTCATCATTCTTTGGCCACAACAGGTTGCTCGTCGTTGAAGTAGTCGTGCCTGTTAGCATGAAAACAACAACTTGTGACATGCCTCAATCGATCAATCTGAAACAATACAAATATGGACAAACAGACTTACCGAATCTTCCGGGTGAGCTGGTAGATGCCAGTACCAGCCATTACAATGTTTACACTAAAAAGATTCCAGTTTTTCTGCAGCCCAGAATAGAGTAAGGGAAGTTGTTAGATAGCTCAGCATTACAGAACCAAGAAGGTTATTTACATGATATGAATCTATAGAGAGATAAAATGGACAAGCAACCAAAAGAGAAGTAGACATATATGCCACAAAGAGAGTCAAATATGCATGCATAAATGCATACATATGCAAATATGCATGTGAATGTGTGTGCATGTAGAGAGAGAGAAGAGAGAAAGTCCAATACTTATGCGGCGCTGATTATCTATATTTGGGTTGACCGTGTTCTACAATCACTTTAATTAAACAATTCCTTATTTTCTCATCTTAAAAAAGGGAAAAGAAAAAAGAGCAGGCATATTGCTAGTATTTGGTAACCAGTTTCACTTATTACCCACAAAAACATTAGGAAAATAAGAGACACAGTGATTAAGAGAAATAAAAGGCTTCGTATCATCTCTAAACAAAATCAAAATAGAAAAGAAAAGAAACCACTGCATTTTTATGCTCTTACACTATATTAACAAATTATGATGAAGTAGACACCAACATAGCTGAAGTGAATACATACACAAAACGTATTCTAGCTCTGAAATAATTAATAAAATTCAGTTAGTAACAAAAGAACTCTAAAACAGGTTATCTACTCTGCCCTTAAGGCATCTGCTGAACAACCTTGGGTCTTATTGCAACCAAATGGCTTGATTTGTTTAGAGCACGAGTATATACACTAAAAAAAAATTGAACTGGAAAATATTTAATAAAGAGAGGTTTTACTGTAACTAATTGAGGTACTGGAATGTTTCAGAATTTCCACAAGGTAATCAGTGTTGTCACTGATTTCTACAGACATATCATTTTACTGCCTTCCAGGTTTCTTCCAGTATTATGATCTGCAAATTCTGAACCAGTATTCGACGTATAAATATGGTATTAGGTTTCCACAACTACATGCTCATTTTTACTTTTTCTAGCCATACACACATCTTGAGATTGAACACATATATCAAAATACTATCAGGACAGATTAACAACTTTTTTTTTACTCTCGTCATGCATAACACATAGAAAGAGTGTAACATTTACGAATCGTACAATCATAATATGTCAAGTTGAACTTACAGGAGTAATAACAGTGCTGTAGCGCGACCAGATAACTCCAGTGGCTGTAACAGCTGCAAAGGAATTTCATAGGAGTTAATGAGATTAGTTACATGAAAACCAAACGAGAATAGTATTAGCTGTATGCCACCAAATTTGCAAGCCCACAAAACAAATCAGCTGGGTTCTCTAACAAAGTTGATAGCAGGAAAGATCATCAATCATAACTTACCGATTTGCTGGGGGTATGAAACTTTCTCTGGAGGTTTAGTGGAGTCAGCAAGATTGGCTATGCTAATGCCCCACTTGAAAGTTGGTGCCCAAAAATGAACTATAACAACAACAACAAAAAGATAAGTATTCTAGTTAGATGGGAACATCAGTCAAAGTGAACATATGTTAAACTGAACAAAAGTTGAACTTGGTTTTACAGATATATAAAATTATCCATCCCAAAAGAATCGAAGCAGGAAATTTGCCAATATTGGGTCAAAAACAATAATATATGAATGAAACAGCTTATATTCAAGGTAGCCATAACATCTTCAGATAGAGAAAGTGCTGAACTCCCTTTGTTTCTCTTTTTGGGATCAGAAACTGAAGGGACAAGGAATCCCTATCAAGCCCTGCTTCCTTCCACATCAATTCCAAACAAAACGGTACACTTTTCCTCTATTTTCGATTGTTTTAGCGTTTGAAGTTGGAGACAGGTACAATTGATAATAATGCACAGCTATTCTCCATATTTGTTGGTTGTATACGAGACTGAAATTAGCTTTTCAAAAAGGGCCTCAAATATTTAGATGCCGATAGGGAATTACAAGAAATTGATGTCATTCCTTTCAAAAACTCATTCTACATCTTTCAATTCAATAATTCAATCTCTGTTAATATAGCCATCCCCCAATAGATTAGCGAAGCAACACCAGAAAAATAATCCTAACTAGAAAGGGTTGGGGATTCTATTAAAATAATCCTAATTAGCAGAATGCAATTTTTTTTCACATCCACAATTGCGAGGTACAAGAGCGCACACACAAGACGTATACAGCAAAATTACCTGTATACGATTGGATATCAAACTAGAATCTGAATTAAACGTTATAAATCGAGCAAATAATTGAGAAAGAAAGAATAAAATTGAAAAAGATGGGGAGATTAATTAAATCTGACTGGTTTTAGGGCCAGCAGGGTGATTCCACAAAGCTTGCAGTTTGGATGTCGCCATTGGATCTCTTTCTTTCTTTCTCTCTCTCCTCTCTTTTTCTTTGTTTCTGTGTCTCTCTCCGTCTCTAAAGAGTCGCGAGATATTCTACTGCTGCTGGTAGAGTTGAAACTTGAAACTAATGGTAATGGGCCACCCGCAAGAGTTCCTTCAATATTTCTAATAAGGTGGCTTTACTTATTGCTCCATTATTTTTATTCTTTTTCTATTTTATGGTAGCTGACTTTCCTTTCTCCCCCTAAATATACCATTATTACTTGTACAAAACAGCCAGAATAACACTAAACACACCCTAAAATCCTCTAAACACATTTCATTTGTTAAGTACATCTTAATAAAATTTAAAAATTAAAATTATATTACTAAACACACTCTATTTCTTTCCTATTATATCATTCCTCTATTAAAATTGAAAAATAAAACTTTTCTACCTTTTATTTTCTCATAAATATTTCTCCTAAAAAAATCATTTGATTCTTTTGTATTCATTAATTTTTTATGAAAAAATTCTTAGAATTTTATATAAATTTAGAAATATATTATAAAAAAATTAACTACTAATTTTTTTCAAACATAAATAAATTTAAAAAAAATCTCCAAAATCATAAAAAAGGCTAAATACAAAATAAAAATATTAAATCAACTAAATTTTAAAAAAATTAAATTAAAAAAACTGATAAAGTTAAATAAAATCTACAAAATATTAAACAAAACATCTATATCTAAAAATAATTAAATTAAAAAAAATCAGTAAACCTAAATAAAATTTGAAAAAACTTAATTAAATTAATTTTGGAGATTTATTTTATTTTTAATATTTTATTTAGTTTTTTTTTTTTTTTTTTGAATTTTTCTTAACTTACTTAGTTTCTATAAGATTTTGTCGATTTTTAAATTTTATTTTAATTTTTTTTTCGATTTTTGCTTATTTGATTATTTTAATTTTATTTTTTTTATATTTTAATTTTATTTTTTCAAAATTTTCAATTGTTTTTCCATGTATAAAATTTAAAAAATTAGATGGACAAAAAATAAAGGACCAATCAAAGTGACAAAAAATTTAGAGGACTAAAATTAAAATAAATAAAACTTAAAAGACAAAGAATACCCTATATTTATATAGGGTAACTTAGTCATTCTCTCTCTCTATATATATATATATATTTATCTTAAAAATTATGGGGTGTGTTTAGTGGCACTCAAACAGTAATAACGTATATTAATTTGATAAATTAATGATTTCCCCGACAAAAAGTTGATTCAATTTATCAATTAATTTAAAATAATAAATTAAATTAGTGAGTAATATTTATATCGTCTCACATAAGTTACCCACTGATACTTTTCCACCTTCTTCCACAATAAATTCCTCTTTCTATAAATAGGAAAAATAACTTCACTATTCATAATTTTTTTAATTGTAACTTTTTAAATATCTTTTATTTTTATTTTTATTATTTTATTTTTATTATTATTATTTTATTAAAAATTTTAAAAGAAAGGGAAAAGTTATAAAGGAATGGACGACGAGGGAGTATTTTATATTCTTAAAAAAATTGAATTGGCCCAATTTAGAATTTTGGGGTTAGAGGCCCAATTAAAGGGGCAGTTTTCCTCCCATTTCATTTCGTACTGTACAAATTTCTCTACTCTTAGGAGCAAATATTGGGCGTGATTTGCGGTGCCATGGATCCACAGGGCCAAACAACTTCGCTTCAACGACTCCAAAACGTTGAAAAGGTAATTTCTTCTTATGTTTCGAGATCCCTTTTTGTTATTATAATTGTTGGACATAGCGAGAGAGTTTTTAAACAATTTGTGGGCGATTTTTTGCGTTCGTAAAATTGTCTCTGCCATGGCTGGAAATCCTAAAACTGCTTCCAAAGTTGTCGAAGCTGAAAATAAAGAGTAACCGCTCCCGCTCCCCTTTTGAGATTTTGGGGTTGGGGTAGGATGTTCTATAGTACCAAATTCCTGAGAAAAGAAGCTCTCTTGCAATTGAGTAATTATAGTTTGATGCTTGCGTGTAGCAGTCAGTGTGAAAGCTTTTTTTCTCCTCTATGGTTGGAGATTGTAATTTTCTTTGAATACTTGTTCTTGACTCCAAGCTATTGCTTTCTGGAAAAAAGAAATCCAGCAAATGCACATATAGCTCATATAAGCATAAAATTTGTGTTCTTTGTATTCACAGAGAATTGTGAGGGTACTAGAGCTTGCAGGTGGAGTAATAGAGGAAATGGCCAACCCTAGTGGCACTAGAAAGGATCTTGTCAACAGCCATTGCAGCGAGTTCATGCAGTTAGTCAAGGTCTTACACTTTTATTCCCCTAATTTCTAGGGATTGTGTCCAATTATATATTTGAGGGAAAGGAATGCTAGGGATTTTAGTTTAGTAGTATAATTTATTTTAATTCTACGGATGTCTATGAAAAATCCTTGTTACCCTTTCTTTTATTTGTTTAAATAGGACATCCAGATGACGCTCCGAGAGGAAATTAAGAGCGCGTGTGAGTGTCGTCCATTTGAGAAGTGTGACTATGTTCCAAGAATATCGAACGAGATTTGTTGCAAAAAACTGGAATATGTCATTGCACAACAAGATGAGATGAAGCAAACAATTGACGAATATGGTGACAGCTTGAGGCCGTACCCTATGGAATTGTGACTATATCTGCTGGGGCTACGATGTGGTGGCTGTGTTATATACTTATATAGGGCTGGTCAATTCGAGGACAACAAAAGCTTTTAGAATGCTAATTTATTTTGAAGTTGTATGAACTCAATACTAGTAATTGTCCCAGAAAATACATAATTTATTAACTTTATCTTGTTTGATTGTAGTAACTGCTTTTATTGACATTCCATTTGATGCCTTGTGTTGAGTGGCCGCTTAGTTGTTTTTCCATGTCATGCCTTTGTATTCAAGGTTCTCAATTGTTGTGGAAAAAAAGTAGAACTGATATAATTTTCCAGCATACTCCTGTAGTCCTATCTGTGTATGTATAACAGTATTTATCTCTTGATTGAAACTGTGCCTTGGAGAATCTTCTCTTCTGTCAGAATGGCTGAAATGTTATTGCAGTTACAAACGAGGGCAGGTGGTTGGATTTTTTTTTTATTTTTTTTTTATGTGCTGGAAATTTGTCATTATTTATTCTCTATGATGGTTTTTTCTGTTTTCATTGTTTATGTTATAGCTGTGGATGGCATATCTGTATATATCATCTGAAGAAGACAACTTTCGAAAGGGTGATTAAACAACCACCGAGATGAATGGCAGAGAAATTCAAGTATATTCCAATCCAGTAGATATTACTTCTATTTGATGCAAAAGGATGAGCATCTCACAAGATTGACTGGAACTGTTTCCATTCTGGATCTCTCGTAGGCAAATCTTCTCTTACACGTATAGCAACCACTTACATATTAGGGCGTTTCTGAGAATCTGAATACTCTTTTGTTATGGGCCCAGAGATGCACTACACTCGGAACAAACAGGTAAGTTAATGCAAAACAATTTAAATTTGTGACCGGTATATGCTATGGTTCAAAACCTTATTTGTATCTGACATAGTTAGAAACTAGTGTTTGTGCTTTAGATTGTATAACATGCCTGTAGGGAATAGGGATCTGTCTTTGTACTCATCTCCTTTTTCATAAAAAGGTAGATGCTGAAGGTAAATTATATATGCACTAGGCACTACATTGTATGATGTACGATACCACCTTGTAACTTGTACGGTTTCTGTCTGCCAAAAATGTCGGAATTATTTTAGTCCAAAAAGGAAGATTGAGAAAATATAGCATGTTTATTAAATCATTCAATTGTCTTTTGATATCCAGACAGTAAATCATTAAGTTTGATTTCCAAAAACATGTTCCCCCTACATGTCAACTCTTTGAATAGTTCACGAAGATGCAGTTCATCATGTCTGGATCTACTTTAATGTGATTTCACCTCTTTATAAGCTAACCATTTTTTCAATTGTTTGTTGCAACATGACTAGTATGCGCTCTTCGCACAGTTCATGTTCTTTTTCATCGATGTTATATTGTATACTGGAAATGACGATGCTAATGAATCTCAGGGCAGCCATTGTATGTAGTGAGTACCTCAATGGCTGAAATTGAATGCTCTATCGCAATGAGGTTCACAGGTTTATAAAGACGCTACTAGTGTGGCGAGGAAGGTAAGCAGTTGTTGAGAAATAATGTTGAATATGTGAGGGGTAGATGCTGATGGTAATTATCGAGA
Organism: Stenogyne calaminthoides; assembly: GCA_037126765.1. NCBI lineage: Eukaryota > Viridiplantae > Streptophyta > Magnoliopsida > Lamiales > Lamiaceae > Stenogyne > Stenogyne calaminthoides. Next base: position 7,144,267 of record JBBCBC010000036.1, on the reverse strand, counting down.
CACAAAAACTTGTATATGAGATTGGTTCATAGAATACGGTTCACAGGAGACCGACTCATAAGTATAAATACGAGGTGTGCATTATTGTGTGCTTGATGCTAGAATGCACCTAGTTGGGGTGCAATGTTGTATGATGCAATTTACTGTTACCAGGCTGTGAGGCTTTGAGCAGTAAATTTGTTGCTGAAAGCCAAAGGGTTGTAATTGGAAGGGAGTAAATCAATGCATTCTGAGTTGGTAAAATTCAAAAGTAAGTAGAAAAGAAACTCAGTGTTTTTGTCAATTTTTTTTATAATCATCTTGTAAATTACAGTCTATTCACTCTTTAAAAGAATACTGCATATTTATTTATTTAAGCATCATTTTTTTTCTGGAATACCAAAATTTAGATGATTGAGAAGGTGTTTGATTGATCACTTTGGAGGTGGAGAATGATAAAGTCTTGGTATAATACAATGATTCTTTACCACAGTAACTTCATATCTAAAAATTAAGGAGTCTGTCATTTCTTAAGATTTTAAAAAATGCGCATTCAATTTTCTTTTCATATATTCCTTCAAATAAAAATATAAAATAAAAGTAAGTAATTGATTACTATACTTTTATTACTTAATTGCATTTTTGTATTCACTTACTCAACCATCCTTAGATGATATCCTTTGTTAATTTTTTAACTGAGCAATAACGATGCAATCAATAATTCTATAGTGATTGATCCCTCAATTATATATATTATCATTATTATTTTCAAATTATATGGGCCTCGTGGTTTAGATTTCTTTATGCTTCATACTTTTTCTTCCACCGTCTATCTTACTGATAAATAAATTTAAAAATTATTCAGAATAATGAAATCAGTAACGCTTATACCTAATTATAAAAGCGCTCTTTCGGAACTCGGATGGAGACATAAAATCGCAATCGAGCGAGTGAAGCAAAAGCGTATACAACCAACTGTATATGACGGCGGAGATGGGAGAGGGAAAATGAAGTCCATCGCGCTTTTAGGCAAGTCAATAGCTTTGTTTGCACTCACTTTTGGCATCACCATTTCATTCGTGCTTCTCAATCACGAAAGCCCGCATCCGACTAATCCCGGCCCGATGGCGCGGAGCTTCGTATTGTGGCTGCTCGGGCTGGGCGACTCGGGTCCTGCCAACGAGCCCATCAAGACCTTCTTTACTTCCCAGGTGTTCGCAAACACCAAGTGGTCCTTCCCTTCCGCCCCTTCTAAGCCTGTCACTTGCAATTGTAAGTTTAAACACCATCATTTTATATGTATGTGCTTGTAATTGCAGATCATGTTATTTTTCGTAGCGTTATGCATTTTTGCTTCAATTTGATTTCTCAATTGCGTGATTGTTAAGGTGTGCATTAGTAAGAGAAATTAGAGCGATCCCTCACTCCAATATGTATGATGTATTTATGTTAACATGAAAATTGTTGAATTTTTTTGGAACACTCTATCCAATTGCAGTGTATTATAAAACTAGTCACAGTAATTTGATAACATTATCGTCTTGGTGATTAAAGTTGATGTTTTATTATAATTGCTCAATTTAAACTTACGCAATTGCTTCCTTAGAATTATTAATGAGGAGGCAGTTTCAGGTACTAACTGAGATGTTGTTTGTTGACTTTTGGGGTGTTCTGAGAGAAGAACATGAAAATGAGTGCAGTTCAAGTGTGGCATACTAGTGAAAATATATATTGGAAAATCTGAATGTGGCTGGTTTTGTTATGATAGAAGAAATTTTTCATGTGTAAGACAACAAAACGTAGCCATTTTACAATGTCCATACTCCATAAGAAGTCCTGACACATAATATCATATGTATGCGATGTGAAATCTTTGCATGCTCAGTTATTTTACTTGTTACACTTAACCATAGTATTTGTGTGTGTGAGCGTCTTTATGTACATGGTAAAACCCTGAGATAAGAGGCGATTAAAAAGGAACAAAAAAGCATCTCTTGGTTGCATCTGGGTTGAATGATTGGGAATTAAGAATTTCATCATATTGAGCTTGCTTGGATAATTTTGAAATGCTATAGAGCATTTCCAGGCAACAGTCAATTTGACTTTGTATTTAACTATTGGATTGATGGCTCATGTATATCTCAAAATTATTGGTGTTCTATGCTTAATGTCACATTTATCTGTCATGAATCTAAACAATGGAAGGTGGAAAAAGAAAAACGGAACATATGATTTGAGGCCTTTTCATGTCTTTCCTCTAAATCCTTCCATGAAATCCACATCCTTGCAACCTGACTCAGAATATTGTGTTATACACAAAATTTGATAAAGTGAAGTACATATTTATTCAAAAAAAGTAATCAGAGAGCTTGATATTTGATTGATCGACCTCTTAATATGGAAAAGAAAACCATCCGTCATAAGTCATGACAATAACTTCAGGATGTAGACCTGATATTTGATCCCGGTAGTGTAGGTTTGAGACTTAGGAATATGCACTTCTCTAGGTCTCGAGTTCGAGACCCCCAAGGTGCGATCAATTCCTAAAATGGGTCAGTACATACAAGGGTTTGCTCTGGCTTCGAATGGGCCCCCCGTTAATGGACGGTGGCTTGTGGTCCCTTGGGTTTAGGGTAGACGAAATACCAAAAATACCGGTATACCGCACTTACCGTACCGAAAAATATCGATTTTATCGAAATTTTTGGTGTACCGAATTTTTTATAATGTGAAAATTTCGGTATGGTAACGGTATGAAAATATAGAAAATTTTGGTATTCGGTATATACCGAAGTATTTCGATATATTGAAAAAAATTCGGTATACCGGAAAAATGTCCAGTATACCGAAAATATTTCGGTATATATCGAAATATCGGTAAGGTATCGGTATGTAATATTGACGTAGGTACGACAACGGTATTCATTCGGTATCGAAAATTTCGGTATGGTATATGGTATGGCGAAATTTTTTTGGTATGCTATACCGATCCACCCCTACTTGAGTTAGTCGGTCCTTGGGCCGGATACCAAGTCATCAAAAAACATATGATATTTGATCCTAGGTCAAATGTGCATGGGATCTCCTTGAGGAGGTAGGGGGTGGGGCAGGCAACTCTACTACAGTACTGCCTCTGCTTTTTCTCTTCTGAATATAACCATCTTCCCTGTGAAAATACTTCAGATCTCCTTATCAGTAATTGAGCTTGCTGAAGCCCTGTAAACTGAATTTAACCAATAGTAAATGATTTAAACTCCTGCTATACTATTGTGAAATTCTGAGACTCATCTTAGAGAAATGAATGTTTTGTAGACAGAGTTAGCTTCATTGTTACTGTTTATATTTCCATTGTAAATTAAATATCGTCATCTAATGCTACTCTTTTCACCATATGTTTAAATTATCTTCTAGATGGTGCTGTGATGCCTTCATGGTTTGACATTCACGAGCTACCTTTGACAGCCGTGAGTTCTTCTTCTCAATTATCTTTAGTTTAAAGTTTACATTTTCTTGTACATTCTTTTTGTTTATTTATGTATTTATTGACTTAGTTATATTTTAGTTGAGCTTGCCAAGTTGTCCTATTCTACACAGCATAGCAACCATATCTCTGCCATTGGCCACGATGCCGGCAAGTTTGTGAATCTGTACCATGAAATATACAGAAGTTTACTTATAGTTTAATGTTTGATGGTTACTCAATTGTTTGAACGTCTTTGATCTTTGATCCCTGGCATCTCGTATTCATAGCTTCACTAATAGGTGCTGGGAATCGTATGGTTCTTCCTACCAAATATTCACACTCACTTGTCACGTTTTGTGAACTTGATCATTGCTCTGAAATGAGATTCTTACAGTGTTGTGCCACTTCAAACAATAGTTCATAGCTGGAAATAAAGTCCCGATTAAATTAAGTAACGGAAATTCTGAATTACAGGATTCTCCAAAGGATGAAAGTAGTGTGGTCAAAGCAGTTCAGAATGTCCACGCTATGATAGACAAAGAGATAGCTGCAGGCACCAGTCCTAAAAATATCTTTATATGTGGATTCAGCCAAGGAGGTCTGTCTGTCTCCCAGAACCATTAATTCATTGTATTGATTAAGCATGTCTTATTGGTGTTGAATTAAAATGAATATGCTAGGTGCCTTGACATTGGCAACTGTTCTGCTGTATCCAAGGACTCTGGGTGGAGCTGCAGTATTTAGTGGGTGGGTCCCATTTAACTCTTCAATTCTAGAAAGGGTTACACCAGATGCAAAAAAGGTTAGTTTCTCCGTTTGTATTACTTATCTTTTTTAGTTAAATATTTCTCCTTTAGCAATCTATGATTTCATGCTACATACCATATACTAGTTTGTTTACCTTATTATGCATCTTATTCAAGTTGTGATTCTTTATGATGTAGTGGTGTTGATTTACTTGAATATAGTTGGGTTCCTTTTCTATATCTACATCCTGGGATTTCGCTAAGGACTTATGCATCAACTTTATGCCATATAGTTGGGCCTATAATCTGGAATGGAGTATTTATTATTTTAGTTTATTGAGCTGGCCGTATAGATACAAATCAGCCGTATTCATTTGCTACAAACTCTTCGACCATAATATACATTATTCAACTAGAATTGATATTTGTTTGCCTTTATGCATCTTATCCTAGTTGACTTGAATATAGCTGCAATTCTTCTCAGCTTTCTGTTTAAATTTTCTTGTGAGATGCTGTTGGGTTCCTCTTCTATATCCTGGGATTTCGTTAAGGACTTCTGCATCAACTTTGTGGTCTGACAAATGTGAATGCTGATGCTTTTCACTAATCATTGTATTTTATGTTTGTTAAAACATTTAATTTCATTTACTTGTTTACTGTTTTAAGGGTCGCCAAACTGCTGGACTACAGGTTTAAGCGAATGGAGTACTTGTTATAATGTCCGGATCAAAGTTATATTCGATATTGTTGTATCATGTATGAATTGTTGAGTGATATCTAAGCTTAAGATTACTTATATCTTTCCTCAGTAGTTGTTGTGTTTTCCCCATTTTCAAGCCAAGTGCTTTAACAAAATTCGTAGAATTCAGCATTAAAACACTGGAAGCTTTGCAGAAGAACATTAATTTTGATTTCCAAAATCATATTGACCCTACGCGTTTACAACAGAACAATTTTATTCAAACCTCTTAAATGTTGATTGATTACAATACACGTAAATTGATTGCATAAAGAATGTGATGATGATAATTTGGGTATGCCTACAGACACCAATCTTGTGGTCCCATGGAGTGGCTGATAGAACAGTGCTATTTGAAGCAGGACAAGCTGGTCCACCCTTTCTTGAAAAAGCTGGCCTCAGCTGTGAATTCAAGGTAATAATACTCAACTTTCCTCCATTTATAGGTTCTTATAATTTTTGGATTTGGTAGTCACAGTATTAAATAATGCAACCCAACATATGTAAATGCACATTTATATATCATTGCACTTGCTGCTATGTGCTTAATAATTAAGCAGTACATATATATTTGGTTTTTGAAAAGCCTTGAGAATATGAGGGTCATATCAATATCACACTCTGTTGGGTTATAAAGCCGGATCGACTGCTTCACGTCCCAGCTTCTCGACCAGAATTGGCCTTTAGGATTTTGGCTCAGTTTCGCTTATAAATATCTATTTAAATCATTCTATTTGTTATCACCGAAAATATTAGTAAATCTCTTGGCTTGGTAGTGTCTCCAGACGTAGTCATTCCTGACGAACTTGGTAACTAAATCTATGTTATTTAATTTTATTTTCTCTTAATTTCTGTATAATTGCAATTTAAATACTAACGCAAATTGTCAAATAATGAGAGTTTGGTTGTGATTTCAGGCTTACCCTGCTCTTACTCACTCCATAAACAATGAGGAGCTCCGGGATCTGGAATCATGGATAAGCTCTCGTTTACAGACCTCTTCTTGAAGAGTGCAAGACATATAATACGACACACTGTAATAGAATATCTCTGACATTAACACCTCCATTTGTATCTTTTTAACATTTTCTTTCCTCATTTTTGATTCAATCTTATCATCTATGGAAATTCATATTTTGCCCTTTTTTTAACTGTAAGTTATACCCTTGTCAAACTCTGATTTTATTACTGTTATATGCCCGTTAGTAGTTGTGCAAATGCAGAGAAGTCTAGATAGTAAATGTGCCGGGGACAGCAAAACTTGAAGTTCAGATTATAATATAGGTAGTTAAACATATGTGATCACAAGATTGGAGAGAAAAATACTTTTGGTGAACTTCGGTATCACTATTAAGTATACAATTTAATACAAACTAGTATTGTTCAACATAGAGCATCACTGATTGATGAATATAAAATTAAATTTTTAAATGGTGATTTTGTATGCTAAAAAATGATATTTTGAAGACTTTTTTTTCGTAAGTTTAATTCACAAGAGATCTACTTGAGATTTTATTGTTGAATTAAATATAAAGTGCTTTTCTTTTTAAGCAAATGGTAGATTTTAAAATAATGTTATAACTAGAGATATTTAAAATGTTTAAAAAAAGTGGAGACAATAGAGAGGTTTTATTGTTGAATTAAACATAAGAGTTTTTTTAACAGCTAAATATAGTGTTAGGAAATTATATGTGATTCTAAAATTGTGTCAAATCATTGAGTTAGATGACATTAATATACACTAGTTATCATTACGTCAAAGATGAAGGTTTATGAGAATGGATAATTATGAATAATAACCCATGATAACTCGACCATTAAAACGAAAACCTCACATGAGTTGATCATTGCATCATCTAATTCAGTAATATTTGTATGGCCATGCAATTATTTCCATCATATGATCACGACACTAGAAAAGTGGATATGCTTTTAGGTTTCGCCTTTTCCAGTATATTACTAATAAACATCAGTAAGCAAACACAATAATATTCAAAATATATGATCTGTGAAAAATTGGCGTATTATATAGGTTTTATAATTTTGGTGCAAGTGGTTTACTTTAATGTTTTATATTATAAACTAATTATCATAAGTCAGTCTATCGTATATTAGTATACATAATTCAGGCTACCGTAAATTAATTATCATAATTAAATGTGAATTTAATTGCATTGGATATGTATGGAAATAAAATATCCCCAAATTTGAGGAGCTACCCCACCCAAATTTGTGCTGAAAATGCAGTGGGGTTGGAGTTGCCTTTTCAACTGGATTAGGTGGGGATCAAGCTAGCTAAAATAATTTTAATTCAGCGCTCAAAAAAAAATAAAATTAATTCAAATGTTTAATTAGTAGTTAATCACTTAAGAAGTAGGCTAGTAGCTAACGTTGAACTTTTATGTTCGTTGAACATATAAGTGGAATCTTCAACTTAAAAAGCTAGTATAAAAAAATGTAAAATGACAAGTTTCTCCTTTTCATTGAGTAGTGTTTATGAATATATGCAAATATATTGTCACCAAAATCTGTGTGAGATCATTCAACAAATTACATTTTGTTTACGAATATTATTTAATGGGATTACTTGAAATTGATTAGTTTATTTGAAACGATTCCTAAATCAAATTTCAACTGATGATATTTGAAACGAATGAATTGTATTATCTCGTATTTCGAGCGATGCATAATAGAGTGTTTTATTAAGTATGGTAAATAACGTTTTTTAAATGCTTAATGGAGCAGAAAAAATTCATACCACTAGCCTCCTCACAGGATCCATGCAAGGCTTGTAGTGGGTGTTAGCGGAACAATAAAAAAACAAGGGCAATCACACTCATTCCTCCCAAAGTATTAAAGCGTCAATGTCCAACTCATATCTCATCTTATAGTGAGACGGTCTTATACAAAATGTAAATAAGTTGCATATTTCGGTATAATAATTTGAATGGTTTTAAATTTCACTATGAGCTGACGGTACACACACACAATAAAATTATAAAATAATTTGTATAAAACGATTTTACGATAAGATGAAATATAAATTGAGCGTGACTTTTTAACACTTTAAAGTGAAGTGCCAGTAAAAAAAACACTTTAAAGTGAAGTTAATGAATGTTACTCCCTCCGTCTCAAAAAAACGTGCACGTTTACTATTTTTACGAGCGATTTTTTATTAGTATTTGAAATGATAAAATAATTTTTAAAGATGCATGCAATAGATGAGAGGTAGATCTATAATACCTCTATTTAAAAATTACTTTATCATTTAAAATACTAATAAACAACTTGCTCATAAAAACTCGATAATAAAGTAGGTGTACACGTTTTTTCGGGACCGAGGTAGTACTTCGTGTTAATTTATAGTTTTATACACGTCTCATACTAATTTTTATTTGAAAAAGAAATGTCATGGAAAATTTGATTAGGTGAAACTCTACTGACCTAGGGATAATTACAAGGCCCAAGTATAATTTGGGCTAATGAGGCCCAAAGCCCGAGGGCGGCCTTAAAACATTGCTGAAATGTTGCGCCGCAACAGACAGAGAGTGATGATTTCTAAAAAGTAGATATGACCAACAGATTCGCTGCGGGGCCCATCACACTGCCAACCAATCAAATCTCATTCTTCCCCCAATACAACTATTGTTCAAAACCTTGCGTCGCACCTGTCCCTCCCCCAATATACGTCACCCTTTTCAGTGCTTCAAGCATCAAAACTCATCAAAAACCCCTCTCTCTCCTCTCTGTAATTTGTTAACCTAAATTCTCTCTCTCTCTCTCTCACTCTACTCTGAAGTTGTATTCAACTATGAAAAAGCTTTACCGGAAAAGTACGGTGCATCCCACGCCGTCGGTTGTTTCGGAGCACCTTCTCTCCTTTCTCCCGGCGGCGATTTTGATTTTGACCGCCGCCCTGTCTCCGGCGGAGAGGGAGGTTCTGGCGTACCTGATATCCTGCTCCACCGCCAATTTTGCCAACAGCAGCCGCAAGTCCGCGCCCAAAACCGCCGCCGCGAGCGGCTCCAAGGGAGGCGGCGACGACCACGCGCCCTGCTTCAACTGCAACTGCTTCCGCTGCTACATGAGTTACTGGGTGAAGTGGGATTCCTCGCCGAATCGGCAACTGATTCACGAGATTATTGACGCGTTTGAGGAGAATAATCTGTTGAACGATAGTAGGAAAGAGAAGAAAAAAAAGGAGAGAAGAAAGGGGAAAAACGTTAAACCTAATAATATCGGAATCGGATTGAACGAGTCGATGAAATCGGAGGTGATTTTGACCACCAAGGACGATTTTTGCTTCGGCGAGTCAATCGCGGCGGCGGAAGGCGGCGCCGATGAGGAGAAAACAGTGGAGGTGGATGAGGAATCGGAGAAAGGGTCTGTGAGGAGGTTTGTGAGTTTTCTTGGGGAAAGGGTATGGAGTGTTTGGGGTTGAAAGAAATTTGGGGGTATATGATGATATTTAAACAAAATTAAGGTTGGTTTTTTTGCTTATACATTCCAAGCAAAATTTCTAATTTTTGCAGCAATCATATCTGTTTTGGTATGTAAAACACCCCTTTCCTTCTATAATGTAAATTACATCTAGTCTTATATCATTACTTTTTCCTTAAATCTTGCTAATTTCTTGGCTTTTGATTATGTTTCCATACTAGTGCCACCTATTTCATTAATAGCATCTCACATTATTTACTTCATCCTTTATTTGATTTTGGTAAAACCCACATTAAGTCTCCGTTTGAATTTACACTACATCCCTTTTATAGCATTTTCCAGTTTTCCCAATTGCTCCCATTCAAACTTGTTTAGTCATTCACTTTTCATCCTGTTGCTTTTATTGAGATGAACATCACATTAATTTTGTCACTTCAAAATTCATTCTAATCAGTTTTTTGGCAAAGTTTTCTATTTTAGACAGTCTAGTAATTTGGTTCATTCATTTGTGGCCATTTCTTGGAAGTATTGTCAAGTTGAGTCCCATTATAATTTGACAAATTTTCGTTGGTTTTTTTTTTTCTTTTTATCTTCTGCTAAAATTTTGCTGCTCTTTGTTATCTCCCCCGCATTATTTGTACGTTTTCGTAGAGTCGTGTTTTCTCTTTGTCCGTTTTCATCTATTTTTTTTTGTCACAATTTTGTACTGCTGCTTATGGTTATTTCTCCACTCTTACCTGGGTTAAAATTCAGAGAGGTATGAGATAAAAAGAGTTAAAATTTCAAACATGAATAATTTTAAAAAAATTGTATGAACGACAAGTGGGAACTGTGTATTTTCCATTAAAGTGGAAATGGGTGCAAAACGATGGAGAATTATTGTAATTGGCGCTGCTTCTTTGAAAAAGTTGTGTTTGAAGGCTGCATTCTTTGCATAGATCATTGGTCAATTTGTCTTTGTACTCATCTTTTATAGGCTATTCGATATGTTTCGAAAATATTATATTTCGAGTAGTATTTATCGCGAATGTGTACATTTTTCACTGATTTTTTAATTGTGAAAAATATTATACTAGAGAGAGAAAAGGGGGGAGGGCTGATTTTTAAATCATGGAAAATATTATACTAGAGAGAGAAAATAGTGGAGACGGCTTCGTTATTAGTTTTTGGGAGATAATATCATTTTTTTTCTCAAATGACACTAAATTAATATCCATTCACTACTACCCTTTTACAAATTTGTAAAGCACATCGCCAAAAATAAGAGATAATATTATTTTCAGTCCTGTAAATTTGGATGATTTAATTTTTAATCCTGTAATTTTTTTTTTTAAATTTTAATTTTAAATGTATCAATTTCAGTCAAAACTTAAGATTTTTTTAAAATTTTCAGCGACCTACACTGGTGGACTGTCATGTAACAAAAAAATGATCAATTTTGAAGTGTCACATTGGTGGACTGTCATGTAACAAAAAAATGATCAATTTTGATGTGTCATGTGAGGTGTATAAATTTATTCCGACTAGATTTCGGCGAAATTTTAATATTTTCGATCAAAAATGAGTAAAATTGACACATTCAGGACTAAAATTGAAAAATAAAAAATTACAGGACTAAAAATAGAATCGTCCAAATTTACAGGATTGAAAATGATTTTCAATATTATCTCTAATTTTTGGAGGTGTGCTTTACAAATTTGTAAAAGGGTAGTAGTGAATGGATATTAATTTAGTGTCATTTGAGAAGAAAATTAACATGAAGGTTAATTAGAAAAAAATATAAATTTATAAAAAACCAAAATTTATATAAAATATTTCATAATTCTTATGATCCACTTAGAAGGAGAAATAAATAAAATAAATAAAAATAGAGGTAAGCGGATAAAATATGAAAAGTGGCGTTTTGTTAATATAATAATGCATTTTTTTTATAGTGATACTTTTGTGTGCATAGAGTAACACAATTTTTAATAATTTACATGTATTATCATAAGGATAAATATGTGTTATTTATTTTTATAGTAACATCACACTTTCTTCTAATTCAAAGTTTTTTTAATGCAACGTGGCATTGTCAAATTCCTTTCATACAAATTTCTATTTTTCTCAGCATTTATTAATTTTTTTAATTTTTAACTCTATCTTAACTACCCAATTTTTTTCCTGGGCCAAACACAATCACGCTATTTCATTCTTATTGCTCCATAATTTCTCCACTAAGTTCAATTTCAAATTTCTTTAAAAATTTAAATTTCAAATTTCAAATCACATTTTTAATCTTTACAGTCATCATTTTTATGTTTCCTTCTCAAATTTTTGACAGTTTCTTCTCTTCTTTTTCTGATTTTGTTTTCAAGGTTTCTATATTTTTTTCTTTCTTCTTCTCTATTGTTATTGTTTCAGTGATCTGATCTATATTATCTTCTCTACTATGTTCTACTTTGAATTTTTTTTTCTCCCCATTGCCTCACTATTCAGAAGTAATGTTTTAATTTTTCAACTTTTCTAAAAATCACTCTACATTCTTTTTTCCACTTTCGCTGCAGGTTTCTACAGTTTACATCTCTGGTCGCCAAATTTAATAAAAGTAAGAATTTCTATATAATTGAATTAGCATTCTTTGTTGGACGACAATTTATATATTTTTTCTGATTGTTTATTTTTTATGGTTATCATATCTTCCTTTTCTACATTTTAGTATGTATATATTTTTTTTGTCTCCTAATCTATTCTTCAAATAGTTTTGACTAATTCTACATGGTTCAATATTAATCACAATTGCTCCCTCTCTAATTATTCAACAATTATTTTTTAAAGATCTTTTTAATTTGGTTCAACTGCAACTTTTTTGTTGTCTTCTTTATTGTTAATGTTTGTAGGTTTCAAATTGCGCTGGAAGATTTATGGTGTTTATTTATAGAACTGCAGAAACAAATTTTGGTTGATTTAAATTTTTTGGATATAGATATAACGTCATACCTTTTAATTTTTAGATTGAAACTGAAATTTAGATGGTTGTTTGAATATGTTCATTAACGTTCTCATTTTAAAATTGAATTTTGCGTTATTTTTTTTGATTTGGATTAGTTGAATTGGCTTTCTAGATCTAATTTTTTGATTTGGATTGGTATTTTTATTTGACATGAAATTTAGTTTATATTGGTGATTGATATTTAAAAATAAATAAAAAATTGTAACAAAATTTATAGATTTTTGTGGACAACAACATTTCAAACACCATATCTATTCTTCTTATCTTTATTTTCTAAAATCTGTTGTAAGTTCTTTTCTTTTTTAAATTTTGCGGGACGCATGTTTATGTTTGAATCAAAATCACCGTTTCCCAATTATCTTCTTATATTTAATTTATGTTCATCTTTGCAACTATTTTTTTATGTTTTCATTCGTGTTATTTTATAGAATCGATATTTACTGTCCAAATTTTCCTCATTACTCTATACTTTTTTCAATCTTAATTATTAATTAAATTTCACATATTTAATCATATTCTAACCATTCGAAAAATCCATCATCACCTTAAATTTAAAATTTTCTCTTGACTATTATCTTTACAATCCCGCGTATTACGCGAGGATATTATAAGGATAAATATGTGTTATTTGTTTTTATAGTAACAAATATTTATATTTTACAGTAACATATATTTCTCTCTCTATGTAATTGTTGTGTTCGATATAGTAACTCAGGCTTAATCGAACACGTAAGAGCGACACGTGTAATATTTAAATATTCATGCCCAATGGACAAATATTCGTCACTTTCGGGGAAAGAAGAATCGGATGAGCTAAGTCAAGAAGGCCATACTCGAGGACTCGCCAAAATTCGAAATCCTCCATATAATTTCGAAAACCTCGGATATAAATTTCTCGGATATCCCGAGGTCGGTATGTTCGAAGACCTGATTTTTCGACCTCGGATATTTATTCTGCAGACCTCGGGTATTCGAGTGCGATTTTCGAGATATCCAAGACCCAAACATTTTCGGTGTGTTGAAGAGGACAATATTCAAAGATAAACCCGACATGGTTAAAAGGCGAACAAAGCATCCAACCGAGTAAAATATTAATTTTTTTAAGTTCCAAGATCATTACGAAGTTGAAAACGTGGCAAAATTATGAGTTCTTGCATGACCCGAATCTCGACTCATGCTTGTCGAGTGTTATAAAAGGAAGAAAAAAAGAAAGAAGAGAAAAAAAATCTTCATACCCACGCTGAGAGGTTGATCATTTATTCCTACTAGAAACCCTGAGGCGCGAATTCTCCAAATTATCTTCATATGTAATGATTCATCTTCATAAGGTGTATCAAATATTAAAATGAGCTTTTCAATTTCATCTTATTCTGACTTTTTATTTGTTTTGTTTGCGAGTTGTTATCAAATTAGTCACATAATACTCTCCGTATAAAACGACTCGCGACAGTAATATAGACCTAAAAATGAGCTTTTTATTTTGCTTTTACGATTCGTTTGATTCAATTCGATCTGCGATTTTGAGCTTCAATTTTAAATATTCTAATATTCATTTTGAAATATTCATCGTAAAATAAACTTTTTTCCCGTAATATTCCGTCAGCTTGGTTTTAGGGAAAGGGTCCCTGTTTTCAGGTAAAATGCTTTCTCATAAACTGATTACAGAAAAAAAGTGAAAAAAAAAAAGAATAGGCAGAACCCACTATATATTCTTATTAAATCGTATTATTGTCTCTATGCCAACATTCCAAGTACACATTACATTATATTTATTGATGATGGTATTTAATGTGGACAGTAGGACATGTAGCATTTGGGGTGCATTTGTAGCATAAATTATGGGTCGGGATTAAATGTTTTGTAGTCATGTAATTTTATATTATTTTAAATTTAATTTCGATTGTTTTTTTTTTTTATAAATTTTTAAAAAAATTAAAATTTATCATTTTCACCTGCTATAGGGTTACTAAGGTAAATGCCACATATGTTTTTTTTATAAAAAAAAAAAGATTTTATTAATAGAAGGGTAGAAACCCCGATATTATACAATTAACTACAGAGAGCTTTCGATAACCATTCTAGGATTTGAGATCCAATCATTAAAAGAGAATATAGACGTCGTTTTATCCTTCACAACGAGTCAACTCCAAGTCCTTGCATTTAACTCTTCAATTAACTTGATATTAGAGGGCACCACGTTCCTAAAAATAATGTCGTTTCTCCATTTTCAAAGAAGCCACACAATCCCAAGCCAGAGACAAGTTGCGATGAGTTTACCTCGTTTCCTTCTGAAGCCGAAGACAAAAGACGAGAAATTTGAGGCAACATTTGAGCCTAGGACAGTGGTAATATTAAGTCACTTCATAATCTCCATCCAGATTGAGTAGGATATTGAGCATTCAAAGAACACGTGTTGGGCATTTTCCTCCTCGGTCGAGCAAAAGACACACCTTTGATCGTCATGTTGTTGCAAAATGTTTCGCCGCGCAAGGTTGTCCTTTGTTGGCAACCGATTCCATAGTAATCTCCATGCGTGACCCACGACTTTTAGTGGAGCCAACTTGTTCCATATGATTCTGAATCCAGTTTCCAAGTCGTTGGGAAGTTGGTCCTCTACGTGCCTAGCCATTAGAGAGTCGTAGGCTTCCTTGGTGATGCCACATATGTACTTATTTTGTTTTTCCTTTTAATTTAGTAGCGTCACTTGAATTTTTTTAATCCTAATATTTTTTGTTGGATTTTGTGTCGGGTTTAAAATAATTTGTATATTTAAAGACAAAGCAAATCGGTCGATTTACTAGGTTTAAACTAATATAAAAATGAAAAAGTAAATAAATAAATGCAGAAAACCACTCTTCCAACCTAATAAAATACGAAAAAAAATTATGACACAAAATTATTTGAATTAAAAAAGTTTATGTGGCTTACAAAATAAAAAAAAAACAATTTATAAGTAGCGGTTATTTATTTGGTGACCTAGTAAAGTCAATTAAAGGACTAATTTTTAATTTTTTAATAAATTATAAGATCAAAGTTAAAAAGTTAAAAATAATTAAGAACGATTTCAAAATGAAACAAAATTACAAAATTAAAAAAAAACTTAATCCCGTATGGGTGAGTAAAGATTAGCAATCTAAACAAAAAGATATAATTGGGGGAATGAAGGTGATGGATGGTAGGGATAATGGGAAAATGGGCATTTGTTTGGTTCGATAAAAGCAAGGAGGAAAAGACTTGTTAAAAACTAAGGTCCAACAGTTTTTCCCTATAGTTAAAGGTATCTATTCTTTTCACAATTCTTGGGAGTCTTGCCAACGCTGCCTTTGGCTATCAACGAGCAGCAATACCATTAATCTTAATCAACGACAACGGGTATGTTTGTTAAAATTCTACTATTATTGAAAAATATAAAGTACTATAAATAAATTGACACAAAAATCTCACGTGGTATTTATTAGCTACTTTCACCTGCAAAAGAGAAATCTCGTATATTATTTAATTTTTTATTTTATTTTAACACAATCCAAACCGTTAATATAGTATAATGTGGGGTTGTGAAATTGTTTTATTGTATATTAATAATATGTGATATTAGAAAATAAAAAGAAATTGGATTGTGGATTTGTGTACAATTTTTTTAAAAAAAAAACTAAATTAAATTCTCAAAAATAAATAAGGATTGAAATTTCGAAAGTAAAATTTTCATTTGTAAATGGAAACAAACATGCCTGGTGAACTTTTTGTTTAATTAAAAAAAAAAGAACTTCATTTACCCCCTTGTGTTATATGAAGTCGTGATTTGGTGAAAAATGAAAATGGTGAAGATTTTGTAGCAGTATCCATGACTTGTTATATCATTATCCTACCTTGGGAAATTTTGCTGGTAATTGCAAAATGCACTGCACTCCTTTCAACGGTGGGTCCCTACTTTATAGTAGTAATTACTAACATTAAGCTGGAGTTAATGGATATTATAATAATGATAGTATTTGATTAGCACCTAGTGAACTTATTTAAATGATCAAGTAGACCATTCAAAACCTTTTTATAGTATAAAAGCACAAATTCCCATAATGTGTAATGTCCTGAAATTATTCATTCACTTTTCTATTTATTTTTTTATAAAAGTACTTTTTAGTGTGGACGTGGTAGTTATTTTCATGCTACACTAACATGTTGTACTATATGTATTAACGTGTTGTACTGTACAATACATTAAACATCTAGTGTAACATGCTAATGTATTATTGAATAGTGTTCAACGGTATAACATAGAAAAAATCGAAAGCAATGTTGTGCGATATCAGACAAGTGTAATTATTATTTATTAAAATTATATATTTATGAAAAAGATCGTATAAAATTGAAATAAACAAGTAAAATCAACACTCAATTCTTTTAAAATATTAAAATAATATATTTAATTTGTATTTTATTTTACGGTGATCAGACCATTTCACGTAATTATGTCTCATATTTTATTATTGTCTATGTCTTGTATGCACGGGGTCTTTGCGTCAAGCATTCGTAGTGCGAGTTTTAAGCGTCAACTTGTCATGTTGAAAAGTGAAATTTTTTGACGAAAAACCGCAATTTGTTAATATGGAAATATAGTTGCATGCTTTTGTTTGAAATAATTGCACATTTCTATTTTGTATAATTGCACGCGTTTAAAATCTTATTATAAGTCTTGCGGTCAAGATCGAATCAAGATACAAATGTGATGAGACTCACTCTTTATTTACTTACCCATTGATGTGATTTAAAAAATGAAATCTGACTAATTATTATTCTTGATTTGTTTTTTCGCATCATATGAGATGGTCTTAAAAAAAGTGGAATATCTTTTCGATTTCATTTTAATTTTTGAAAGCTACATATAATAATATGGTGCTGAATATGTATAAAAAAAATATAAATAATAAATTATATTTGAAAATATAATATCTTAAATATATGTGACTTTTTCAAGTCGATTAATACTTTTGGTGTCAACCTACAACTCACAATCGCCACGCATTGTCATATGATTCATATTACTACAATGACGTTGAATGATTCAACAAGAGAAAATCCCAAATGTTTGACTTGGCTAAGTAAATATTGGTGGGTATGACCGTATATGAGTCAATTATACTCTTAAATAAAAACAAAAATAATAACTTGGAAATTTAACTAATATTCTTCAACTTGTACAGACGCGCGTGTTTAGAATTTCATTACAAGATGGAAGATTTAATTATATTATTATAATATATTATATAATTAAAATAGAAATGGAATGAACCTTATAAATTAAAAAACTAAATAAATACTCTTTTATATAAATAGGGAGTATTTTTTTTTATGGGTGACCATTAGACTGGGACTTGAGGCATTGCTATAACATCCGGCGTGTGTTTTGAGTTTTGACTATATTCATGATTATCATTCATGTTAAATAATATTTCCAATCTCACTTGTTGACTTGTTTCCTCATCGTCTATTTTCAGTCCACAGTAAATAGTGTAGAAGTGCTTTAATTTAAATTTATTGTAACTCAACTTCTTTTGAAAAAAAACACTTTTAGGCAATGTTTTTAAATTCGGACTGATCATTGAATCGGACAACGAGTTGGGTTACTGAGTCACTGATTCAACCGGTTGAACCGTTTTAAAAAAACCAGATAACTCGAATATATATATATATATTATAGATACACATTATAAAATTCAATATTTAAATAATATATAATATAATTATAAAATCTCCTAAATATTCTAATTTATTGTTCTTATAATCTACTCAATTATTGGAAATATACACCACCAAATTAAGGTGATTGACCAAATCAATGTATATTGGTATTGGTTACATAATTTTTCACCGCCCCTCTCCATTAAGGGCCATTTACTTCTAGTGATAATGTTGAATTAGAATTAATTATCCAATATTACCACTTATTTACTTTGTTTGATCATAAAAAAGTTTTAATTCCGAAGCCCCGGGGATAAGAGCAAAAAACTGAATTTTTGTTGGATAATATTTGATAGCGCATCCCACAAAAATGGGTGTGATAGTTAATTTCATATTGAAGATAAGAGCAATATTAGGTAATTAACCCATACTATCTCTCTCCATTCATCTTGATATTGCAGAAAAAAATCATACCTATACAAAAATTATCAACCCACCGCCTCTCTCTCACCATTAATCTTGAAATTGCAGAGATTTTACTTAACTCTTCTTTTATGAAATTTTCCATGGTTCTCCTCTTTCTCAAACCCGGTTGTTTATCGCCACCCTTATTCAATCTTATCATCATAAAAGTATCATCCACCAACTACTATTAATGGCAGATTCAAGTCATAAATATGATGGCAATGGAAATCTGGCTGTGGTTTTGACGCAATTCAGAAACTGGCGATTGGTTTCCAAGAGGAATATAAAAACCGGGTTGGCCAGTTCACTGTTTCACCGGTTCAACCAGGTTTTTAATCGGTTCGCACGGTTAGTGCTAATAATAGGACCGGCATCGTGACCGGTTCCCGGTTAAATCGATCGGACCGCCGGTCCGATTTTAAAAACATTGCTTTTAGGGTTTGAGTAGTGACATAAAACATGCTCTAAGTGGGTGTTTGCAACCTCACTGGATAGTGTAGAAGCACTTATTTTATGATGGATGCAAAAATACGTTAGAGGGTATTGGTATACACATCCAAGAAACCGTTTGATGTAGTTCTACTATATGTGTCTACGAGTGTCCCGGTTAGTGTGAGCGATGCGATACTCCTTTGACTTGAAGTCAATACGCACGACATGTGAGTAGTGATGAACTTTGACCATGACCGACGCTACTTCATCATGTTGACTAATCGAGTATTCATGAATGAAATGAGGAAATCGCAATAGCCCATTTTCAGTTACAGGTAGTTGCACTTTTGTCGCAACGTACCTCATATATTGAGAATGTCTGATTTATTGTCTAGGGTCCAATTAAGACCGTTAGTTTGACTAATCGCTCGATATGTGTGGGCCTATGGGTCACACAACAAGTAGCTCCCTTTTACGGATTATAGTTGGTTGATTAAATGTTAAATTAGATTTAATATTTAATTTATGGAGAATTAATTAATAATGGATTAATTTGGAATTAGTTATTATTAATGTTTAATTAAATTGGATTTAATTAAATAGGATTTTTCCAACAATAATATATGGAATATTATTGTACAATTTAATATATATGGAAATAAATCGTAGAGATTTGACATATATGGGAATTAAATCCGTAGAGATTTTATATGCAGGAAATAAATCTCTTAGATTTATTTAAATAAAGATTAGGGATTTTATTTCCCAATCAGGTTAGCTTAAGATTTAAGTTGGGTCTCTCCTATATATATGAGTTCTTGGGAATCCATAATACGGTTGTTCATATTTTCTCCATAAAATCTAGAGTTATAATTTTCCTAGCAAATTCGTCTCGGGATTCAAAGCTGGCAAATCTGTGCAAGTCTGTGAACGGGGATTACGTGGATACCATAGTTGAGAAATCTGCTCTTGAATTACTGTAAGATTTCTTGTTATGTTTATTCGTAATCGTTTATGCAATTATATGTTCGTTGTTGGTGAACTGTTTAATTCTGCAACACATGTATTACGTGTTTACGTGTCTCTATATTCCAACAGTGGTATCAGAGCTACATACTCTTGTTTTTAATTGCATATTAAAACTGGTTTTAATTAAAAAAAATATTAAAACCTGGGAGCACGGTTTGTTAGACAAGATTGCACCCCTTTTTTATTTGTTGTTTCGATGCTTGGGTTTTTCGTCCACTTCGTCCCCAAAATTAGGGTTTCCCCTTTGGGGATTCGTCGCTACACTGAACACCCCCTTTCGATCGGCGGTGCTACGTCGCGTCGCTGAAGGCTGGCGCTAGGTGTCGCGCCTCGCGACGCGTGAGGAATCTCGTGGTGCGAATCGCAACACCGCTCCTCTGCGAATCGTCTTTGAGACGCTTCCTGTTCCGCCTCTTTTCAAGGCGGTGCGCCTTCCTCTGTTTTGGCCCGTTTCGCGGCAGTGCGCCATCGATTCGTTCCGATTCAGGGTTTCAGTTGCTTGGTCGTCTTCGAGACTTAACCGGTTTGTCCGTCTCGATGCGTCTCAAGGCGGAGCGCCACCAGAATCGAGACAAATCAGTGGCGGCGCGCCGCCGACTTGATCGTGCTCTTCGTTCCGCTCTAGTTTCGAACCAGTTCGATTAAAGGGGCAATGGCTCCGCGCGCGCCCCTTTCGCTACCTCTCGTTCACTGCAGCGAGTCGCCCGCACGCTAGGCGTGGCGGTGGCAACTCGTGCCTGCTTGACTGGTCGTGCTCGTCACGTTATTTTATCACCTGTTTCATTTTCTTGATTGAACTGAATCTGGATTTTCTGGTTTTTGATTCTTGGTTCGATTAAGTGGATTAATGTTGGTTGAAAACGATGATGATAAAACAATATTATCCAGTCCATTAATTAATTTAGTCCACTGAAATAGCTTCACATTAATTAACATATTTTTCCTTGGTCAAGGAACGACTCAACATTATTATCCATACCGGAAACTAATTCCACTTCCAAGATTTAGTATGATAAAACTTCTGAGCCTCCTAAGGGGACAAATCAAACAAGGAGCACTTGCACACGTTTCACCGTATTAAATCTTAGCAATCGTCGTGTAACCAATAAAATTACCCAAGATACAAGGTATTGAATCTCACTGATTCTCTTCCCATCATAAGTCAAAGCAATGGTTATTGATTCCACACGATCCTATTTAAGGAACGGAGATTAAGAAATAATGAACCACTGAGGTCTAATTCTTCTATATTCAGTACTGAAGAATTTATCCTCCTGTAAGTCCTATTCAGCGCATCATAATGCACTAGTGCAATCTCTTGGTCAAGACAAGTCAATCTGAGCCTTACACTTCAACCTTTCACGATGGTTTGTTCATTTTCATCTGGGTTGTGAATTATGTGATTTTAGTTACAAGGGACTGTTAATTTAATCTTCTGTGATCTGGTATCACTAAATTAACTACAATGTAACACGTACTATTTATTGAACAGTTATGCAGTAAATATATGTAACATTAAATGATATTTAAAACATCAGTGATAAATTATTTATTTCAGCAAATAAGACAGAAATTCAGTCTGGTTATACAAAGTAAAAACATATTTTCCAGTATAACCCCAACACGAGGATAATCAAGAATGGGATATTAATGATGCAATGGAGATTCGTGTGCGATCTGGATCATACTCTTAGAGAGTGTAGTAAGATATCACTTGCTACGAGATACAAGGTATCTCATGATGGATGCACAAATACCTTAGAGAGTATTGGTATACCCATCCGAGAAACCGTTTGATGTAGTTCCATTATATGTATCTACGGGTATCTCGGTTAGTGGGAGCGATGCGATACTCCTTTGACTTGAGGTCAATACGCACGACATATATGGAGTGATGAACTTTGACCATGACCGATGCTTGCACCCTTCCATGGGTAGATATGACTTGGATTGGGTTCATAACGAAGTGCATGTGCGTGGTAGTTGAGCCAAGAAAATGATTCATTCCTCAAAGTGGATTTAGAGAGAATACTCATCTTCTCATCATAATTGGATCAAAGTCATTAGTCAATGCACGTCAACTTGGACTTTGTGGCCAAGTGTGACACGAGTGATCAATTAGTGATTAGAGATAAATTGATTAAGTTATTTGAATAGACACTTCATCATGTTCAAGACTAATCGAGTATTCGTGAATGAAAGGAGGAAATCGCAATAGCCCATGTTTCAGTTACAAGTAGTTGCACGTTTCTCGCAACGTACCTCATATATTGAGAATGTCTGATTTATTGTCTAGGGTTCAATTAAGACCGTTAGTTTGACTAATCGTTCGATATATGAGGGCTTATGGGCCACACGACAAGTTATTCCCTTTTACGGATTATAGCTGGTTGATTAAATGTTAAATTGAATTTAATATTTAATTTATGGAGAATTAATTAATAATAGATTAATTTGGAATTAATCATTATTAATGTTTAATTAAATTGAATTTAATTAAATAGGAATTTCCAACATTAGGGATTTTATATGTAAGAAATAAATCTAAGAGATTTATTTAAATAAAGATTAGGGATTTTATTTCCCAATCAGGTTAGATTAAGATTTAAGCTGGGTCTCTCCTATATATATGAGCTCTTGAGGATCCATAATACGGTTGTTCATATTTTCTCCATAAAATCTAGAGTTATAATTTTTCTAGTAAATTCGTCTCGAGATTCAAAGGCTGCAAATTTGTGCAAGTCTGTGAACGGGGATTACGTGGATACCATAATTGAGAAATCTGCTCTTGAATTACTATAAGATTTCTTGTTATATTTATTCATAATCGTTTATGCAATTATATGTTCGTTGTTGGTGAACTGTTTAATTCCGCTGCGCATGTATTAGGTGTTTACGTGTCTTTATATTCCAACACTATTAGCCAATCATGCGTGGAAGATGTATCTTTGCCAATTAACCGTGCAACTTGTTACTATTTCGTGGCAGATGTAACCATTAGCCAATCATGCGTGGAAGTCAGTATCAAGTTCATTTTTGTTGGGCTTTTAAACGAGAGACTGGGTCCGGTGAATCATAACTACACAAATGGGCCGACCCTTCTTTTCTTAAATGATAATGAATGGATTCAAGAAGTTATTTGAGAATATAAAGTCATATAAAGGGTATCTTTTATTATGTTTGATCGAACTGCAGTTAATTCACACACAAATTCCTCTATACACACCTTAATTTGGTCGAACATATATCCCTCAAGTGACATGTTATTTTTTTTATCTTTTTTGAAAGAAAACAGCATTACATGCAACCAAGGTAAATATGATGAAGGTCATCCATACAATCTGGAGGCTCAACATAATGACAAAGTATAGTGGGAACAAGTTTTACGGTGAAACTGGTTAAGGAGTGTGACTTATATTACTAAAATGTGTGACTTTTTATTGTAAAGTGTGTGACTTTTTACTATAAAGAGTATTACTCATAAAAGTGAAGGGTGTGACTTATATTATAGCAAAGAGTGTCGTAGTGATAAGTGAAGTGTGTGACTTATATTACTAAAGTGTATGTCTATAAAAAAAACCAGTTTCACGGTGAACAAGTTTCACAGCATACCAACTCTAACATAATAATATGAGCTCTCAAAAGAACGAGTAGCCCAAACAAGAGAATGTGTCACCGGTTTGATATTTCGACTAATCCATCTATAACCTTAATCCATCAAAACAAGTGACATGTATCTTAAATAAGTTCATATGTTTTATATGTATTATAAATATTGTATCTTTCGTTTTAAATATGTTTTTCCTCTAATTTTCAATGTTGAAGATCAAATATATAGAGACCTATAATTTATACCATTTCTAACAATGAAAAATTAGAAGACAGGTGGGCTTTAAAAGAAAGATATAACATTTATAAAATATAAAGACATTTTTGAGAATAAAATATTATTTAAAAGATATTTTATGTTTTTTTAGAGTATATATAACCGAATTAGAGTGTGTATATTGGAGAGTGGATAAAAACATAAAAAATAAAGTGAAATACATGAGACGTCTCGCTTATGCTTTTATAAAAATATTAGTACTATAAGAGATAGGTCTGGATAAAAATATTGAATCGAGTGATCTTATTATGTTATTACGTGTAATACTTGAGACACTAATTGTATTGCACGGTGCAATTAATGCATAGTTAATATTATTCGAACAATGAGTATTAACAAATTAATATCATTTTGAATTGCACAGTTCAAGCACTACAACAAAATGAAGATTTGCCTACGAAATTTTTTAAATGACTATAGCTATAAAAATAATTTGGTGTTTAAAAAGTGAGAATTGTTTGTAAGACAATTTTTTTAGAATAATCTTTAAAAAAAATACCTACATAAATAATTTTCTAGACAAATAAATTACTTACGAGCAATTTACCTACACATTTGTAATTTCCGTAGGCAAGCTTGCCTACACAAATAATTTTCTAGGCAATTTACATTTTTGTAAGCAATTATATTTATAGTTTAAAAATAGTTTATATAATTAAAAAAATTGTAGGTAAATTGTAGGCAAATCTTACTATTTAAAGACGAAATTATTTTTGTTGGAAATTTCATAGACATGTTGAAAAATATTGAAAATTTTCCTAGGCAATGCATTATTTACTTATAGTGAAATGATACATAGAAATACTTTTTTTATTCGTGCATTATGAAATATATAGTGGAACAAAAAATGTGGAATTGATGATATCATTCCATAAGAAAAGGTCCATTGCTAAAGAAAATCAAATTGTAAATTATTTTCAGACTTTAGATTTGATGTTTGCCTCACTTGAAATGTGACTATTTATGTTTTTAAAAAAGAAATTTTGCATATTTATCTGTAAATGTTATTTCTAGAGTGTAATGATAAAATATATTCTTATATTTGAATGTTGAATTAAGAATGAAGAAAGTTTTATGTGAAACTGGTTTACCGTACACCACTCATATTATTGCTTGTAGAAATTAATAATACGGTAAACCAGTTTCATATGAAACTTTGCCAAGAATAAATTGGAGCAATATCGTTCAGACTTCAGATAT
Source organism: Stenogyne calaminthoides (assembly GCA_037126765.1). Classification (NCBI taxonomy): domain Eukaryota; kingdom Viridiplantae; phylum Streptophyta; class Magnoliopsida; order Lamiales; family Lamiaceae; genus Stenogyne; species Stenogyne calaminthoides. The sequence goes on along the minus strand of JBBCBC010000036.1, from coordinate 7,119,220 downwards.
CAATCCGCAACTATATAGAAACAATTACCATTTCTTAACCAAGACTTTCAAATCTTAGTTTAAGATCTTTACAGTTGGATAACTTTCTAGACTAGTAGTTATTTAATTAATTTATCATAACTTCTTAATCAATTTTGTTATTAAATTATTATTATTAATTATCAATGTGGCAATATAGTTTAAAACGCTTAAAAGAGTCGTGGTTGTTGATTTTGCTTGAATGATTTGGATATAACAACCCAACTAGCAATTTCACGTGGGCAAATATTGTAATTTCAGGAACGATTTACGTACGTAATTATGAAATCAAATAAGAACCTACCTTCAAGTGCATATTATTATTTTGTAGGCCCAAATACATTTGGGAGATTTAACAAGATTTTGATTCCGTTGTATCATCACTCGGGCTGGGCTTTTGGTATGGCAGGGGCCCAATATATTAAGTAATATTTTTTGCTAGACTAGACTCTAGGGAGCCATCCATTATTTCTGGATATACGATATTGGAATCTCTTTAAATTAATCAATAAATTAATACTATCACATTATTTCTGGGGTAGTATACGATAGTTTATTTGACTTCAATTTGGGTAAATTCACCTCACATTATAATATTTACTATCATTATTCAAATAAAAAAAATTATCAATCATAAAAATGTCACAATTTTATTTTAAAATTTTAGTTTTTAGCTCGCACACGCGGTTTGCCCGCAGCATATTAATCCTTTTTTTTTTTTGACGGAAAAAGAACTCATACACAAGAAACGCATCTATTGAGCAGGCCAACCACAGAGTCCGGTGGCTCTACCCAACAAGCGGTTTGCCCACAGCATATTAATCCTTTTTTTTTTGGACAGAGCATATTAATCCATATGTATCGAACATTCATACTAGAAATTTTTAATTTAATTAATTCAATGTATTATACGTCGAAATTGTACATTTTAAGAGTGGATCTCTTGTGCACCCAAGTGCACCGTACACTCATGCATAGAAATGACCCATTAAAAAAATGGGTCGCGCACTATTTTAATTATTAGATAGCAGAGTGTTGTGAATTTTTCACAAAGTTAAAAGGTGCTCTAGTGGTAATGCGCCCCTATTCTGAACTTAAGGTGCAAGGTTCAATATCCACTTACTACATTTTTTTTTTGGATTTTTTTTGGACCTAATTGACACTGTTGCTTCTTTATCCTATTTTTCATTAGATTTTTTTCATTCATTGAAATATGCAATTACCTACAACTACAACGTGCGACTACTTATAACAGAAGCGTGCGACTATTGATAACAGAAGCGTGCGACTACTGATAACAGAAGCGTGCGACTACTTATAACAGAAGCGTGAGACTACTTATAACAGAAGCGTGCGATTACTTATAACAGAAGCGTGCGACTAATCAATACACAAACATGCAACTAGAAAACATAAAAATATGACGTTGCCTGTTTAAGTAATTTGAAGTTGCATTTTTATTCATAGATAACTAAAACATTTCAAATAGCCCTTAATGACTAAAACCCGAAGTAATTCATTAGGTTGTTTATATAATTAGTTATACACAAATAAACTCTTAAACTTTGTATACACAATTAACAAGTAATACCAAGTGTTGTGAAAAAGGTTATCGTGAAGCTCCCCATCGTTCAGAATTTGCAGAATGAAGAATGGTGTCTCCATTATTCCTCCTATAATACTCATATTCTTGACATCATTGTGTGCTCCGATGAGGCGGGCATCTTCTTCACGATCCATTTGAAAATGCGGGGAACTTAGTGTGGCCGCCAAGTGGAGAGATGTATTCCCCTGCTCGTTACCCATTGCCAGCACTTCATTCTCGGCCATCGAAACTACTGCTGAAATAGTAAAATCGTCAAAACGCAGCTCACCGATGGTGGTGAAGGAGATGATTTCTCTAATTGAAACGAAGAAAAATTGTGAAAAACAGGGAGATATGAAGAAACAGAGAGAGGGAATACGCAAAGAAGAAACAGAGAGATGAATAATCCGGAAAGAAGAGAGAAGAAGAGAGGGGCACAGTTTCCAAAACAGAAATTGAAGAAATGAATTAAAAATTCTAAAAAGGGCATTTTATATGTGACCCGAATTTAATGTCTAGATAGGAGCGGGGCGAGTGCACGGATCTTAGATCCGTGCACCAAGTGCATATGAGACCTAGCCTTATAAATTTTTAAACAATGACAAAAGGACCAACTGTAGAAGATGGAAATCAACATTCTAGCTTTGAATTAGAAAGGAAAGAAACTGTATACAAGAGTTTGTTACAGGATAAAACCGAATGAATGAAAATAAAGGTGTTGAGAGCTATTTATAAGGTGTGGTCAACAACTAGACAACTAGTAGTATTAGTTCTATAAAGTAAAGGTATTAGTGAGGAAAAATCTATTTTATGTATTTAGATCCCCCCCTCAAAATGGGAGTGTATGTTCAATAACCCCATTTTGGTCTTGATTTTGTTGAAGTCAGCAGGAGACAAAGGCTTTGTTAGGGCATCTGCTAAATTTTCAGAAGTAGGCACTTGAATAAGCTTCACAACTCCTTCCTTGATCTTCTCTCTAGTGAAATGCATGTCTATTTGAATGTGTTTGGACTTTTCATGAAGTATTGGATTGTAAGCAATCTCATATGCTGATTTGTTGTCTGTATAGATGATTGCAGGTTGAGGATGATTGATCTGCAGGTCTTCAAGATGTAGAAGATCCATTGAAGCTCACAAGTTGTAGCACACAATGCCCTATACTCTGCTTCAGCTGATGATCTGCTAATTGTGGACTGTTTCTTGGACTTCCAGGATATGAGTGAATCCCCTAAGTATTTGAATGTGTTTGGACTTTTCATGAAGTATTGGATTGTGAGCAATCTCATATGCTGATTTGTTGTTTGTATAGATGATTGCATGTTGAGGATGATTGATCTGCAGGTCCTTCAAGATGTAGAAGATCCATTGAAGCTCACAAGTTGTAGCACACAATGCCCTATACTCTGCTTCAGTTGATGATCTGCTAATTGTGAACTGTTTCTTGGACTTCCAGGATATGAGTGAATCCCCTAAGTAAATCGTGAATCCAGTTATGCTTCTTCTTGTTTGATCACATCTGGCCCAATCCGAGTCAGAAAAAACTTGTAATTTGAAGTTAGTGTTTGTAGGATAGAAGCGGCCTTGACCAATTGTAGTTTTCAAATATCTCAATAACCTGTGTACAACAGTCATATGAAAAGTGTTTGGTTTACTCATGTATTGACTCAATGTTTGCACAGTATAAGATATATCAGGCCTGGTCACAGTCAAATACAACAATTTCCCAACAATTCTTCTGTATTCAGAAGGGTTTTCTAACAGAGGGGCATCTATATGAGTGTGTTTTGAATCCATAGGGGTGGAACAAGGTTTACTAGCAAGTAATCCACAATCATTAATGAGATCCAAAACATACGTTCTCTGACACAATTGAATACCAGAATCATTTCTTGCTACCTCAATTCCTAACATATACTTTAAAGAACCAAGGTCCTTAGTAGTGAATTTATCATGCAAATGTGCCTTAACACTCAGAATATCATCTAGGACATTACCAGCAATGATGATATCATCCACATAACATACAAGAACAGTAAATGAAGAGCAAGTAGTTTTTGTAAAAAGAGAGGTATCTGCCTTTGATTGAACATAACCAAAAGCTATCAAAGTTTCAGACAATTTGTTAAACCATTGTCTAGATGCTTGTTTCAAGCCATATAGACTCTTGTTTAACTTACATACTCTAGTATCAGTAGGGGAACAATATCCAGGAGGGGGAACCATGTAAACTTCCTCAACAAGATCACCATGTAAAAAGGCAGTATTGACATCACACTGATGAATGAACCATTGTTTAGCTACAACAATTGAAAGAAGAATCCTTACAGTGGTGATCTTTGCAACTGGAGAAAATGTATCAAAGTAGTCTATACCTTCTTCTTGGGTGTAGCCTTTTGCAACAAACCTGGCTTTGTATCTTTCAATGGTGTCATCTGAGTTGTATTTCACCTTGAACACCCATTTGCATCCTATGCAGTGTTTACCCTGTGGCAAAATGACAAGAGACCAAGTTTTTGTCTTTTCTAATGCTTCAATCTCTTTATTCATAGCTAAAACCCAGTTTTCATCTTTAATAGCTTGTTTATATGTTTTAGGTTCCACAATTTGAGAGATTGAAGCAGTGAAAGCTTTATGTGCAGATGAAAGCATGTCAGTGGAAAGATAATCAGAGATAGGATATTTACATAACATGTTTGCCTTTTTAGAAATATTAGTAAGTGAATCAAGTAAACTTGTTTTGTAAATATCTAGATAAGTAGGAGTATGTCTCACTCTTTCTGATCTTCTGAGGCCATCAAGAATAACACCATCAAGATCAACATTTGATGGAACATTAGGTATATCAGAGTTGTCATCATGTATAGAAGAATGAATATCAACAATGGAATCATGTATGTTGTCAGACTGAGTGACATCAGAAGGAAATGTTGGTTCAGTAGAAATGTGAGTCAAATTTCCAGGGTGTGGCTCATCATAAAGAATAGTATCATGTGTGTGCAGTGTAGCTTGATCAAAATAAAAAATAAGTTGATCAATGAATTGATCAGTTTTTGCTTTATCAGAAAATGGAAAAACTTGTTCAAAAAATTTCACATCTCTTGAAATAAAAAGTTTCCCAGTGGATATATCATAACATCTATATCCTTTTGTGCCAAAAGGGTAACCTAAAAACACACATTTTGTAGATCTTGGTTCAAATTTACCTATGTGAGCAGACAAAGTTCCAGCAAAACATAAACAACCAAAACATCTCATATATGAAAGATTAGGAACTTTCTTATATAACATTTCAAAAGAAGACTTGTTTTGTAAAACAGAAGATGGTAGTTTATTTATGATATGTGCAGCAGTTTGTATACAGAAACTCCAAAACTTCAAAGGTAAACAAGATTGAAAAAGTAAAGCCCTTGCAACTTGTAATAGATGTTGATGCTTTCTTTCCACAACACCATTTTGTTGAGGTGTTTCAACACAAGAAGTTTGATGAATAATACCCAAAGTATGATAAAAATCATGCAATAAAAATTCAGTGCCATTGTCACTTCTAAGAATTTTGACTTTTGTTTGAAACTGAGTTTGAACCATTTTGACAAAATTTTCAAGAGAAAGTTTAACATCGCTCTTTACCTTTAACATATAAACCCAAGTACATCTAGTGAAATCGTCCACAATAGTAAGAAAGTATTTATTACCACCAATAGAAGGAATGGGAAAAGGTCCCCAAACATCACAATGAATAAAATCAAAAGCAGCATTAGATACAGAGTTGCTAATAGGAAATGAAGTTCTTTTCTGCTTAGCAAGAGGACATATATCACATACATGAGTATTCAAGTGTTTTGGCATATTAGGCAAAGCAGAGAGTTGCAACAATTTCTTATTAGAAACATGGTCTAACCTTGAATGCCACAACACATGACTAAAAGTATTGACATTAAAAGCAGATCTATTAGGAACAGACTTGATGCAATATAATCCTCCAAATTGTTTAGCAGTACCAATCACTTTCTTGGTGACATTGTCCTGCAAAACACAGTGTAAGGACAAGAAATGAACAGTGCAATTAGAATTGTTAGTCAAATGAGATATAGAAAGAAGGTTGAAAGTGAATTCTGGAACATACAGAATATTATAAAGAGTTAAAGAGTCATTTAGAATAACATTTCCTTGGAAAGTAGCAGTTGTTATAGCATTATTTGGAAGCTTTATCTTTATGTTAGAAGGTTCTGGTATTGAGGAAAATAAAGCTAGATCACAAGTCACGTGATCAGTAGCCCCAGTATCAAGAATCCAACTAAATTTATCAGATGATAAAGTATGAAAACAAGAGTGTATACCTTGGTGTATACCTGAAGACACATCAGCAAGAGTGTCCACAAAGGCACCAGCCACACTATGAGAGTTATCATTTCCCTTCTGTAATTTGGCATAGCTCAAAAACTGCTCAAACATGTCTTGTGTGAATAATGGATTTGTCATTTCAGCAGACTCATCACTCTTAACCATTGCAATAGCATTGGAATCAGTCTTAGCACCAGAAGTAGGACCTCTAGGGCCTTTCCAACTAGGGGGATACCCGATTAATTGAAAGCATCTCTTCACTGTGTGACCAGGTCGTCCACAATGGTTGCATTTCATAGGTGTCTTTTTGTCTTTGAAAAATTTAGCATTCTTGGCCAACATGGCTATGGACTCAACTTGTGAATTGTCACACTTAAGTGCCCTCTGAGACTCTTCTTGTAAAAGAACTGAGTAAACTTTTGCCAGAGTGTAAGAAGATGATTGCATCAAAATATGACTCCTAATAGCTGAATAACTATCATCCAATCCTACCAAAAATTTAATCATAGCATCATTTTCTTGAGTCCTAGCCACAATTTGTGGTATCTCACATGTACAATGACTCATAGCTCCACAATTGCAAAGTAAAGCAGGTCTATAGCTTAACCACTCATCCCAAAGAGACTTAAAAGTATTGTAATAAGCAACTAAGGACTTAGAACCCTTAGAAATGACACTCAATGACTTTTCTAACTCATAGACACGAGTATCATCAGATTTAGAATACCTGATATGCAATTCGTCCCATACTTCTTTAGCCAAAGTAAAATACTCCAGTGTGCGCTTTATATCAGGCTTGATGGAATTCAACATCCACATCAACACAAGGTCGTTAGCTCGAATCCAAGCCACACAAATAATCACATCACCATCTTCATACGGAGGAAGTAATGTACCATCAATGAGAGGAGCTTTGTTCTTCACACTCAGAGCGCGTTTTACCTCATGGCTTCAGGAAACGAAATTGGTACCATCGAGTGGTTCCAAAACAATAGCAACAGCTGGATTGTCTTGCGAATGCAAGGCCAACGGAGAGAGAGGATTCTCCACGGGATTAAGTGAAGCACCGTTATACGCCAAGACAAACAAGAAATCACAAGAAATCGAAGAATCGATGAAATCACAAGAAATCGAAAAATCGACGAAAAATCGATAGAAATCGAAGAAACAGATCGTGATAGACACGAAAGAATTGAGCAAAGAACTCAAGAAAAATGATCGAATCGACCGAAAAAGCAGCGGAAAATCAGGATCAATCGAATCCCTAACTCGAATTCGATAAAGAAACAATGTAACCTAGCGTATCTACAACGAATTTGAAGAATTAATCCGTCAAAACGTTAACTGATACCATGTAGAAGATGGAAATCAACATTCTAGCTTTGAATTAGAAAGGAAAGAAACTGTATACAAGAGTTTGTTACAGGATAAAACCGAATGAATGAAAATAAAGGTGTTGAGACCTATTTATAAGGTGTGGTCAACAACCAGTCAACTAGTAGTATTAGTTCTATAAAGTAAAGGTATTGGTGAGGAAAAATCTATTTTATGTCTTTAGACCAACTTTTACCGGGGTTGACGTTTTCACTTCTTTTGCCATCTTTTGTATCATATAATAAAGATTGAAAGTAAGTTTAGTCGGACAATCTCACTTACTATTTTAAAATCTCACTTGCTAATAAATTTCATGTCATAGTTAAACCTCGGCGATATGTTTCCTCCAAAGAAAGAAATAAATAAATTAGAAAGTTGGGTTAGATAAATATTGAAAATCAAAATATTTATAGGACCATGCCTGATCCGGTAACCATCTAAACAGTAAACACCCTCATTTCATTTGAAGGAATATATCAAATTTTATCGAGTATTCTGCTACTTTCGATTCTTAAAATATTTTATCATATTTGGTATCTAACTCGAGTTTTAGCATAAATTGTAGACTTTCGATTCTTGAAATATTTTCTCATATTTGGTAGCTAACTCGAATTTTAGCATAAATTGTAGAAAGTCTTTATTTAACATTTTTACTGAGAAATTTATTATTGGCACATCAAATCTGCCCATAAATAGCGCTCATTAAAACTTAACGTTTATAAATATATTGACCCATTTACATCATTATGAATATGATAAAAACTAATATAAGATGGTCTCATGCATGAGATTGTTCACAATTAAGTACAAATCACACTTATCCCTCTTAAAGTGTTAAAACGTCAATGTCCAACTTATGCACCGTCTCACGATGAGACGGTCTCATACAAGTGTGCCTCTATCAATATTTCCTACAAGATCATTCTTAATAGCAAATTATTACAGTATTTCATTTTGCACCTAATAGGTATTCCCTCTATTTTTATTTAGATGATGTTTTAGATTTTTGAAATATTTGTATAATAGATGTATTTTTGGTATTTTTCTCACCCTTTATCTCATATGTACCATTAATATAATAATTTCAAATTTCTTATAAATGTGTTGTGTTTATAATTTTTTAGTCAATAATAATAATTATTAAGAATATTTAAATAATATTCATTAAACTTAATTTTAACATAAAAATATATTTTTAATTTATTTAAAAAAAATCCATAATAATATCTAATAAAAAATGGAGGGAATGGTATATATACATATATAAACTAATTCACTATCTGATTAGTATTATACTCAACTTGTTTTTTATAATACTCATTTCTTATTTTAAGATTTCTTTCTTATTTATGACCCCAAAGGAATCGTTCTACTAATTAAATAATGCGCATCTAACATTGATTCTTCCTCAAAACGTAATGACCTGATTCTCTATCATCATTGCCATAATCTTTAATTGTTGGGTTTATTTAAATAATCATAACAATGATTGGTCAAATATTTAACGTAAAATGTGATTAAGAAGTGACTTGTCGTGATATATTATGATGTAACGTCGTCAATTAGGACAATATCTCAACTATTTTATGTATTTAGCTTAAGAAACCAAAAGATCAACTACCCTTCCTTGTACATTAGATATTGAAAGTGATTGTAATAACTTCACCCTAAAACACGCTTTTGTGTAACGTCTCTTCCACTCATTATAATTATAACCACCGACATTTTCATTAGTGGCCTCTTATTCTCATATTAATTATAGATAAAAATTTTGCTCAGTGTTATATATAGATAGTTAGATACTATCAATATTATGCATAAATATTATTATTGTTTAAATATTTATTTTTTAAATAATAATAATGTTAAAATTTATGTATAGACGAATGTGACTCATTAATTCTTACTACATCGAATGTAATTTTCCTTTTACTAAAAAAAAAATTACTCCTATAAAATTTCGTGAATTTTAATAATGTCGAACTTATAGTCGGGGTCTTAATCTTCTCACTATTAGATTTTTTTTCGACTTCTCAATTTATAAAGATTTTCTACATGTTCAAAAAAAAAATCACCTAAGTACTATACTAGTTGCTATAAATACACAAATAAACATGTGTATATATTTAACCAAAAATATTTAATTTTCATCTAGAACTAGAAAAATTAATAAAAAATTATCGCTCATATTTTTAGATGTGTGTCACGTATTTTACATTTTGTAGTATTAATCAATGCCCAGTTTGATGGGTTTACATGTCGACCCGAGGGAGATTAACCGCATGGCAGAGGTTTTAGAGTGCAGCATTGGGGGCCCTTTTTCATACCTGGGGATCCGAGTAGGAATGAGCCATAGACGAATTGATGGATGGGCCCATCTCGTGCACAAGATTAAAACCAGATTGAAATCATGGGAACACAGAAAAATCTCGTTCGGAGGCAGTACCACTCTTGTTTAGGTGGTATTATCTGCAATACCAATATACCATCTGTCTTTTTATTGTTTACCTAGGAAAACGTTGAAAGAACTCACGTATTTGCAACAAATTTTCTTATGGGGAGGGTGTGAGAATGATCATAAAATTGCTTGGATCTCTTGGAAAAATTTGTGTGTGTGTCCAGAAAAGGGGGGGTGGGGGTGGGGGGTAAGAGATTTAGAATTGTCCAATAGAGATCTTATGGGGAAATGGGTGTGACGTTTTTTAAATGAGAAAAATAGTTTGCGGGTTAAGGTCATTCATTCTTTGTATGGGGAGTTAGCTTTAGAAGAGGGTGATTTTATTTGCTCTAGTAGTGAGGCTACTTGGTTCGATTGGTGACGGGACGTCGTGGGGTTAGGGAGAGGGAGGGAGGGAAAGTGGTTGTATGATAATATTGAAAGAGTGATTGGGGATGGGGGGTTAACTAGATTTTGGCACGATAAGTGGGTGGGTGAGTCGTCTTTAAAAACATTGTACCCAAGATTTTTAAAACTTTGTCTTGGAAATAACTGTAGTAATAAGGAGATGGAGGAATGGGTTGAGGGAGCTTGGCAGTTGAGGTGGGAATGGAGGAGGGATTTATTTGATAGGGAATTAAACTCGTTTAATAATCTTTTATGCTTGATGAACAGGACTAAACTTTCACAGGACAAGGTGGATAAATAGCGGTGGAAGGCGAACCGAGAGGGCTGCTTCACTACAAGCTCGGCTTACAACTCTCTGGCTGAACTTGGTAGCTACGATAAACTGCAAGGGGAAAGTCTGCTAGCGATCCCGATGGTGTGGAGCAAGTTGGCGCCATTGAAGGTCTCGGCTACCTCCTGGAAATTGTTATGGAATATCTGGTGAGACGTAATATCATTCCGACCTCTTCTAATACTTCTTGCCCTTTGTGTGGAGAGGGTACCGAATATGCAGCCCATTTGTTCATCCTATGTCCGGCTGTCCGGGATATTTGGTATAAATGCTATGAGTGGCTGGAGTCTCCGATTGCCATCCCGAACCAGGTTTCACATCACTTTTTTTTTTCACTCTATTCTCCTCAATCGAAAAAAGGGAAAAATAATTGCTATCAGTATATGAGAGTGTATTATTTGATTGAATTGGAAGACAATAAATAAGCTGATTTTTAATGGCGAAAGTTTTAATGCTGTAAGTATTGCTGAGGAGATGAAGGGTAGAGTTTGGAGCTGGTGCCTGAACAAAAATCTGTTTCCGAAATTTTTTTCCTTTTAATAGCTAGTTGCAAAGTCCTAGATCTGTTCTTGTTAGCTAGGTTTCAATTTTTTCATATACATCACTTTGTATCTGTAAATATAGCCTCGAGTGGTTTTTTAATACCACCTAAGATATAATTCAATATACTTACCTTTGCTTGATAAAAAAAAAAGAGAAGAAGTAATTGATTATCTTTTAAAAAGAAAAAAAAATACTACCGTTACAAATGTGTGAAAAATGGACAATAAATAGTATCACTAAAAATAAGAATAATATATTAATATATGTTCGACGCAATGTATCAATGTCACTGGATTTCCATAGCCAGCTGTGGGACCATAATACGGCGACCGACACTCTCTAACACTAAAAACAAAATTAATAAAAAAACTCGAATTATAAAATTGAATTGTCAATTCATCTTAATAAATACTCAACCGAAAACTGGTTGATTTACTGATTTTATGGTATATTAATTATTTTTCACTTTTTGTATTAAAAAAAAAAATTTTTCACTTTCCTTCTCTGAAGTAAAAAAAAATGTTTTTTTTTTAAAAAAATGTTATCAATATCATCCTTCCAAACTCTTAATTTTATGATTTTGAATAATGTTGAAGTCCATTGTAATAAATAGCATAGATAAGCATCTTAATTCTTGAATATCTTCTACAATTTAAAATGTTTTAATATACATCACTTTTTTTTTTTGATCAAGAATATACATCACTTTTTATAACAAAACATCTTAACATATTTTTATCTAAACATGCATGTAATTTTTCTTTCCAACTACCTACAAAAACTATTCTCTGTAGACTATTTTACAAAAAGAAAATTCACCATAATAAACCTTTTACTACTAGTTTTTATTTTCTTTCCCAATTTGATTTTTAGATTGTTTTAGTAAAACTGGAAAATATTTTATATATAATGGAACTTTTGGCAAGCAGACACTGACGTTCCTCCCATACAGAGAACACTACACTACACATGTAAATTCACTGATTTTAGGATATAATGGGGTATGTTATAGTTATTTTAACGGGACAATGATGATTAAATATTTTCGAACTTGATATTATAAACGTTAAATTTTGTTTCACACTTTTAACTGATTAAAATGTTGTATATATCTCCAGTATTGTATGTACCACTTTCACCGTACGTCAATAATATTATTGTTGATAAGAATCAATATTTTAATCGTAAAATGTTGATCCTTGCTAATAATAGTAATAGTGGTGTACGGTGAAAGTGGTGCACATAATAAATTCTCTTGTTTAATTAGTGTTTGTATTTATAATTTATTAAGAAATTTATTAAAATTTTAGAACTATTAATGTTCGATAGTACTCATTCCGTCCTGAAAGACTCTGTGTCAACTTTTCGGCGCAGAGATTAAAAAAACTTGTTTTACGCTTTATGGAGAGAGGTAAAAAAGACAATAAATGTGTATTATAAGGTTATAAATTGAAAAAAATATATTTATTTTTTAGTGTACAAAGTCTTATTGAACAGACAAAAAGAAAAGTATCCTAAGTTTTTTTAGAGGGAGTGAGTATCACTCATTTTGGCATATAGTACATAAACTGTGATACGAGACATCTAATAGTCTTTAATCAGTTAATTAATATGTGATCATGAAAAAGATAGAATATGAACACGTCATGATTCTTATTCATCGTTCATCGCCTTCAAAATTTCAAAATATATTGGTTGAGCTTTAAAATCATTCATTGAAATCGAACTAGTGAATTATTGAATTGGATCTAATTTGACGGTCTTATATAAAAATAACTAATAAAACGTTGGAAGCTCAAGCAACATTTCATGACCATAATGTACAATATTTATATATGAGAAATTGAATGTATCTTGAAAAGAGTAAAGCATTCACAATGGTCATTTACAAAAGTTTGAAGAGTTATTTATAAAATTATTTAAACATTGAATGAATAAATATTAATATAAAATTATTATGGATTATTTTTAAATTGAAGATAAAGTGTCAAATATATAAATAGGAAAAAAGAATATACTTTTGACTGAAAAGTGAGTAAAACTAATATGATAGTGAAATTCATAAAAAATTATATGAATGAATAAATAATTTATAAACAATTATGATAATATATTTAAGAGTGAATGAATCAAATTCATATGGATTAGTTATCCTATTAATTTTTATTTATTAACTAGAAAATCCATATTTAGGAGGTGTATAACTGTAGATACTAAACCCGAAAATAAATTAACAAAATAAATATTAGCAAATGAGAATGGAGTGACATCAGCCAATTAACAAACTTATTAATGGCAACACACAGCATGACAGCAAGTCACAGGGCAAAGTGCTCCCCAAACACAGAGACAAGGGTCAAAAAGGTCATTTCAACGAGGGCCTTTCTCGTCATTTCCACACACCACTGCCTTGCCTTCTCCTTCTCAATCACCTACACTCTCACTCCCACACTAAAAGCTTCTTCATCTTCTCTCTCCATACACACTCTTCCAATTTCCCCACAAAAATGAGTGCTCGAACCGGGTCGCACCAGCTCAGCAACGGGCTCATGGTCTCGGGCCGACCCGAGCAGCATCTCAAGGACCGCCAGCCCACAATGGGCTCACGCGCCGTTCCCTACACCGGCGGTGACGTTAAGAAATCTGGCGAGCTTGGCAAAATGTACGGCATCGACCTTTCCGCTGGTGGGGACCACCACCACCACCCGCCGGCTGCCCTGCCTAAGCTCCCCTCGCGGCCGCCTTCTTCCTCTCAGCATAACAGCGGATCTGCCAGATCCGGCCCGAATTCGGGGCAAATGGGCCCGAAGGCGACGAACTCCGGACCGATGAACAAGAAGTCATCGTCGTCTTCGTTCTCCGGCCCGATGACGCCTATCCAGCCCACCGGGCTCATAACGTCGGGCCCGCTGGGGTCAGTGAGTTTGAACCGTAGGTCCGGGTCGGGGCAACTGGATGCGCCGTCTGCTCCGAGCTCATTCAACAAGGCTGTTTACGGCTCTGCTGTTACGAGTTTGGGGGACGAGGTGAAATTAGGGTTTAGGGTTTCGAAGGTGGCAATGTGGGTGTTTTTGGTAGTGGTGGTGATGGGGCTGGTGGTGGGGGCGTTTCTCATGGCCGCGGTGAAGAAGCCGGTCATTCTGGTGGCGGTGGCCGCGGTCTTAGTCCCCGTTGTGCTGATTTTTATATGGAATTATGTCTATCGGATGCGCGGCGCTTTGGGCTTCTTGAAGAAATATCCCGATGCTGAGCTGAGAGGCGCCATTGATGGACAATTCGTCAAAGTCACCGGGGTAACTATGAATACATCAAGCTTGTTTTTTTTCAGATTTTGGTTTGAAAGATCCAATGTTAAAAAATGTCAGGATATTTTGTTGTTTTTTAATTATTTAATCACGCAATTGAGATTTTTTTTTTCACTCCTGTAGGCTAGTAACTTATTTCTGGGTTCTTGCTCTTTATGGCATTGGGTAGAACATTATTTTTTTTTTTTTCCTTTTTTTTTTTTTAATTTGGGACCTGTTTGACTATTGAATTATTGTTTAATATATATAGGGGAATAATGGTTTAATTTTCGATTTAGAGGATCGGGTAAAATATTCAGAGAGTATTTCTTTAAGGCTTGTGATTCAGAAAGGTCAAAGGGTGACCAGATTTCATTATTAATTGGGGAAATTGGGAATTGGGAGGATTTTTTTCATCCTTTTTCAATTTGACAATTCCAGATATGGATCTATTTCAGCCTGAATGCTTATGAATTTTTTCAGGTTAGCTGGTCAATATGCTGAATGCTAGTTTAGGTTTCAGTACGTAATTTGCAGATAGTTTAGCCTCGTTAGTTTTGGCTATGTAGGTATTTAAGAGATACCAACTTCTTTGTTGTCAATAAAAATAATTTGTTTCACCCAACAACATAATCATAAAATAGAATAGACAGTTAAGGTAACCACTTTACCAATACAAGAATGCGGTGAATTCTGCTCAATACAAGTATGCATTTAGATAGAGCATATACGAGTTCAAGTATTGTTAATATCTGCTTTCGTTGGACCTCAGTTTTCACTTTCTGTATGAAGCTAGTAGTAATAGTTCACTGCCTGCAATTTTCTGTGACATAAAATGCCTTCAGCATTCTTGAATCTGATCAATGGAAACACCAAATAGGGGGGAAGAGTGGAAATTAATGAATTTGGATCCTTCCGTTGTATATATGTGCCCGTTTGCCAGTATTGAAGCTGCAAATTTCTTTACTCTTTATTGCCCATGAAGCTTTTTATATCATTTAGTTACCTACTATATAATTTTAGAGGGAAATACCATAACATGCCTCAGTTGATGATGGTAAAAGCTTTAGACTATGAAGATTGCCTCTCTAAGGTTATAAATGTTTTATGTGGTATTACCTATCCAAGTTCAGTTATTGGCTTCTCTTGTTATTCCCTTATTTTTGAAATCATAGACGAACAGTTGCACAATTTAAGCACTTAGTTACGCTGATCAACATATTCATTTATTCTTGTATATTTTATTGTGTAGGTTGTCACTTGTGGCAGCATACCTCTTGAAACTTCTTTTCAGAGGGTAACAAGATGCGTCTATGCATCCTCAGAATTATATGAATACAGGGGTTGTGGCGGAAAACCAGCACATCCTAAACAGAGGTTCTTCTCTTGGGGATGCAGATATTCAGAGGTCAGTTTGTGCTGCTCTTTATTGAGCAGATGTTACAATTGCATTTTGGGTCTCCATTAAAAGCTTTGGCATTTGATATTTACATGGTTCTAAAATGCACTATGAGTGCATGGTGCACCTGGATGCACATGAGACTCACTCTTTATCTTAAAACACACGTACTCCGATTAAAAACAAATTCCATCCTTGTTAGTTTTCTCTATATTCAGACAGAATTTTGAAAATGAAACCAAAATATCGATCAAAATCTTTTCCATCGATGCAAGAGCTATTTTAGTGGATTATATGTTGTTTCTCATAGCAGCCATTATTCTAAAAGTTTAACGGTGCATCCTGTTTGTTTATATCTTGCATCTTACCTAGATTCTGCTCCAATTTATTATGTTACCACTTACCAGGCATTAGAGCCTAGAGTGTAGTATTCATTGTTTTTTTTTCTAGTAGATATAGTTGAGAAGCTTGGTAATATTGATTTGATTGCAATACATTAGTTGCTGACATAACTGTGTTTGCATTTACCTATTAGAGTAGACAACTTCCCAGTTAAAGTGTAATCAACTGCCTTTGCTTCTTTTTGTTAACAGAAGCATGTTGTGGACTTTTACATATCAGATTTTCAGACCGGTTTAAGAGCTCTAGTGAAAGCAGGCTATGGGGCTAAGGTAGCACCTTTTGTTAAACCAACTGTAGTAGTTGATGTCATCAAAGATTCCGAAAAAATGTCTCCAAACTTTCTACGATGGCTTTCTGACCGGAGTTTGTCAAGTGATGATCGTGTGATGCGGCTTAAAGAAGGGTAAGACGTTTTTTGCATTGTATCAATCCAGGCCTTTGACATCTATATCCAAATCCTCCTCTAAATCCAAATCCAATACATGCAAAATAAACTAATAAAGGAAAATTTGCATTTCTTGCTCCTCTAAATATGTAAATAAATATATTAACTTTGACCCCTGCACTTTAATTTCTATTATTTTGTTCTTAGTACTTTGATTTTTTTTATATTTTTATTTTTGCCCTCATAATTCATAGACTTTTATCACCCTATACTTTCACCTTTTTTCAACTTTAAAGGGCAGAAGTCCAAAAAAAAAAAAAATCAAGATAAAAGGTATACTAGTCAAAAGTGAAGAAACTTGGAACACTGTATTTTTTTCCAACCGTACTTTAATTCTTTTTCTCTTTTCCCCTTCAACTTTGTTTTCTGTCTTTTTGGTTACGTACTTTCCATTTTCTAATCTTCTGCAAGTTCCGCTCCGTGTATTTTCCTTTTACTCTGTTTTTTTCTTTCCTGCTCTCTCCACTTTTCCCTTTTCAATTTTATTCTCTTGCACTTCAATTTTTCTTAGTTTTCGTGCCTTGTAGTTTAATTATTATTTTCTCGAGGGGATAAAAAGTGAGCAAGTGTACTGGGAGTTGATAATGGATTTTTCTAAGTTGCAAAGGGGCAAGCAGACAAAAGATTTAATTGAAGTAAAACATATGCAACTAAACTTGCATTTATTTTCAAATTATGGTGGAGGGGGGATACAATCTTCCTAGAAACTATATAGGATACTACAGGAAACAAAATGAAAAATGTAGGGAAGGCAATCTATACATTTCACCCTCTTCATATGTGGAAATACTGCATGAAAAATATGAAAGGACAGGTACTCCTGTGACATATAGATCAGCAAATGAAAAATCACACTTAAATCAGCTACTGCTAGGAAATCTCTCGTCACCTCTTCAAAATCTTGTTATAGAGCTGTGTGTTGATTGGAAAATGGATTCTCAATATTTTGGTTATGAGTATAAAAATGTAGACAAGTATGCATTATCTGAATTGAGTTTTCAATGGTTTTTATAATTAATTATCGTTGCAGTTATATCAAGGAAGGAAGCACAGTGAGTGTGATGGGGGTAGTTAGACGACATGACAATGTGCTCATGATCGTTCCACCAACCGAGCCTATTTCCACAGGTTGTCGTTGGCCATGTTGCCTTCTCCCTACATACATCGAAGGCCTTATTTTGAGTTGTGATGAAAGTCAAAACGAAGATGCGATCCCTGTATAGAGACGAATTGAATCATCTTTTTTTTGTGGTTGGTTTGCAAAACACGTAAATAGTGGAATGTACAAAAGGTGGAAGAATCGATCCAGCAAGTCCAATGTGCAAGATCCTGTAAATTTATGGTTTCATAGATATGCACATCATGGTAGGGGGGGGGGGGGTTAAAATTCCCCCCTCTGAGTAAGATAATCTGTCATTGTATAGTCAGGGTTGCTGCCTTTGTCTCATGTTGTCTTAATTTCTGCATATATGATCCATGTCTTTTAATGGGCTTATTCGAATGTCAAGTATTAACTTATATCAGCCATCTGTTGTCTAATAATACATGCCAGATTGTTAAATTCAGCTATATTTTTCCATTATGAACCAGCTTTTGCCTGCAGTATATGTGATGGCTCAAATAGCCCCATCTGTATGATAATATCCGCATCTAGGTCCTCCCGTAGATCGATATTAGGCCATTTATCATACATCTACGTTCTTTTTTGCACAAATATTTGTGTGCATCTTTACAGGTTTTTTATGTCTCGCGTAAATCAATTTAAATCCAATCCAACTTAATTTATTCACGTTCAATTAGAAATGGATTGTTTGCATGATGCAAATTTGCAAAGAGATTTACTTCTTTATCTGTACCCACAAAAATCTACTATAAAGTATAAAGAACTAGTAGCTGGATTGCTTTCTTGTAAATTTTGTTTGGAACGAAATGCTTCTCCAACATAATCAAGTACCCTACTGTCAAAGAGTTGATATCAGACTATAATCATCATACATGATTCGTAACAACAGTCCGAAAACCTATATTAACAGCCATTTGTAATATTAATCGTTCATTAAGCAGAAACAGCAGCAAAAACACCTTGCACAAATTATCTTTACGTAACCTCCGCCTTATATTTGCATATAGAAATAAAATTCAACATTACTTATTATCACTAATCTCAGTAGCTACATAGTCAGCAGAATATCAATGTCTATTCTAACTATTTTCTCCAGTATATGCTGGTAAGCAGCAGCTATCTCCAAATCAGTATAATAAATATAGTATCATTTTCCTCTCCACCTGAATGTTTCTGAGATATTTAATCTAAGCTGAAGTATATCTGTTTTAGTGTTCAACTATAAGGTGAACTATGAGCAACACCAAATACCAGTGATCATAAACCCGTGGCATATCAAGGCGGTGTTTCCAGTAATGCAGGTATGTCGAAAATACCAACTACTCCTTGACTTAGAAGGCGCATAGCAGCTCCTTGAGTAAATTTTCTTGCAAATAAGAAACAGCCAACAGACGTAGAGTTGTTACTACACCACTCGGTTCTGAACTCTGTTTCATAGTATACATGGTTGATATCCTGAAAATATACATTTGGTAAGGTCTAGTAACCAGTAGTGATAATAAAGGGAAAAAGTTTCCTACAGTTCTGTAAGTTTCACCATTTTTGCTTTCAGGACACTCCATTTCTCGAATTGAATTTCGTCTTATTCATTTTCAAAATTCAACCTTTTAGTCCTTTCACCGGCTCCAGCAGGTTAGCCAACCAGTTTTGAGCTGATGTGACACTTTCTTTTCTCAATTTTGTATTTTTTTTTTTCAAATTTCATTTTGTTAACTTTGAAAACAGGTTAACCAGTTGTAGCTGGTCAAAAGACTAAAAAATCGAATTTTGAAAGTTAGAAGAACAAAACTCAATTCAGAAAGTAGAGTGTCCTGAAAGTGAGAATAGGAAAACCTATATGACTGAAAGAAACAGTATCCCTAAAGAAAAAGAGAGAGAGAAACAGATTGCCAATTGCAACCAGGGAGCAGATAACAAAAACAGACCCTTATTTGTTTAATTTGTTGAGGCCCTGAATCAGCATAGTTAAATGTAAAAGGATGCCAAGCCCCATTATCTGTTTTTGATGTGGATTGGTTCCATACAGTGTAAGTAACTGTTCTTCTTTCGAGCTCAGATTCAAGATTGTTCATCTGTAAACCCAAAAAAAGAAGAGATTGGTCAACTCATTTGGTATTACAAGCAATTTGAGCACAATTGTCTACAAGAAAGCAAAGTAACGTTTAGAGAATCAAAGTTCAATGAAGATGCAAATAATAGTAGATTTTTGCTTACGGAAAGTAAGGTCTGCACATAATGTTCGTCTGGAATACAGTTGTGCTGTTTCTGAAGCTTCTGCAACAATTCAATAGTCGGTCAATATTATTCCAACAACATAAACTGAAAGTGTACAAATGACAGAAAGTACAAGCAAAAGCAAGAATCAACATATGATTTTTCCAGTTGTTGAAGGTTTACAAATAAATCAGAGTTGGCAGCAAAGCTAACTTACAAGATTCTTCCTGCCCTTACTCACATCAACTGGTGGACGTCTCTACAACACAAGAAATCATAAGTTTTCTGCCCAAATAAAATGCAGCAGGAATTCATCATTCATACATCAATTCAGTGTGTGCTAACAAAAAATATTATTATGTACCTTGCAGAACTTCTTGAAGACCGAAAAGACAACTTCATCATCAACAACTACTTCTGCATGTCTTCGAGTTAAGGTGACCCACTGAAAAGATTAACAAATTAAAAATTTATACATAGCAACACATTTCGAGGGCAACTATGAAACAAAGTTAGCGCTCATGTCTCAAGCAATGGTCCAACTATTAATAAAACTTTATGGAATTTTCATTCAAGTTGAGATAACAATCATATGCAAGCAATGATTAACATCTCTGATCCAAAGGAAACTGACAGTAATACAAACAAGTTGGTTGACTGTCTTCAGTAATTTCTTTCCTGTGTGTGTGTGAGTGCATGAGAGAGAGGGTATTTTGGTATTAACGTAAGGTAAATAGCCATCAGTTTATCTGAAGATGAGGGAAACCCATTATCACAAAGCAGAATACTACCTGTGATCCTTTTCGCCATTTCTTCTTGGGTATAACTGGTGACATCTTTGGATTGTGGCGATCATCCTTTTTATCAAGAAAGCTGTACCAAAAAATTCACAATCTAGTTAAATATTTATATTATACATATACGGGCACTGAAATGCCCCTAACATATCAATTAAAACAAGCTGCCAAGAGAAATCAATTCTAGTTAAGGCTGAGTAAAATTATAACTACCTGTCCACGAAACTTTTTGGAGAACCCATTAGATAGTCGTAAATATAACTGAAGTTGTACAAAGGGGCACAGCTGTGTGAATTGAAAAGCCTAAAGTCAGATAACTATCAATGCCTAAGTGGCAGATAAAAACATGATGCAGAGAAGTGAGAACAACAATTAAATTCGTATATATGGCCACTGTGAACAGTAAGAGCTGATAGTCAAGAAATAAAATCCAAAAATAAAATAAAGTTGAGAAAAGGCTTACCAAATAAGACACACAAAATAAGAAATAAATTCTGATCCTGTTACAGTCCACTCAGTTTATGCAATCACTATTCCATTAACGAGCTATAGAGCTCAATTCACCTTTACAACCATAGGGCACATATATGTGTCATTTCATCTTTACACAGTTGACTATATTTTCTTTCTCCACCTTCCAATGTAAATAAGATGGCTCAATATTGCAAGTGAACAGACTTGGTAAGAAGCTACCTGTTCTATGTTTACACTAGCTCCACAGCTATAAAGCACAACTACCTCAACATGCCACTAATTTTTCCACGACTTCAATTATATGTTAAAGCAATCTCCAGCTTATCCACTTAAGAGATTTTTTTTCTCAACTTGCATCTCATACAAAATAGAGTACCAAATAGAGCTGATACAAACAAATAAGGATGGAATATCAATTTAGTTAGAACACTCATTGGGGCTGTAAGGGAGATAACCTGTCTGATAACAGCACAAATCTTTGATTCGCGTGATCCTGAAGGGCTTCTTCAAATAGTAACCTCTCAGCTTCAATCATGCTTGATTCTCCCCAGACTACCTACACCATTTATCCTTAATATCAATCTATTGAACTGATTATAAAAAGACCGTCTCTAATCAAGGTCACACCATGGAGGGTATAAAGAACACTCTATTTCTGCCTATGGACAAACTTTGGAACACAATGGAATAACTTGTTGAATTTCATTAAGTTCTTGAACTTTCCTTTATCTAAGTTTATCACAAATACAGTATTCAATCATGTTCAAGAATAATTTCTCCTCAACTTATTTCCATATACATTCTCCATATTCAAACAGTGGATAAGGTGATGAAGTTACCTTAATGCTGTTATCCAATTGCCGGTCAAAAAAGAGTGTTGATCTAGTAGTAGACTCGTCGAACACAAAACCAGGCTCCGAATGTATATATATCGAAAAATTCCCCTTGCCAACATTCTGCAAAACAGCAAGAAAATAACAAAACACAAAAAGATAAATCTGAAACATACTCAACTAAAGCAAGAACAAATTCTTCTAAAATACTGCTATTGTGGTTGGATAAACAAACTCAGAACTAAAATGCCAAATTAAACAATAAAAATTCAATCAATTTCCTCGTTAGCAAACAAAATTTCACCAACCTCAAAAAAGCTCTCCCAAAGGAAATCAAGGGGCAAGTTTCTCCGAACCAAAAACAGAAAAGCGATCTTAGGATGGCCCGTGAACTGATGATAGCTAAGAACACGAGATTTGCTGGACGGAAAAGAAGAGGTCGTGGACTGAGAATACTGCTGGATTCTAAGAAACGCCAAGAGACAAAGACCTAGAGACACTAGAATCACCAGCTTCCACCCAACACACAACACATGGCGCATCGATAGCCCCGGTTTCATCGAGGCCTTCTTCATCATCGACACTTACATACACGCAAATTAATTACTTGTGCAGTTTTTTCCAATCCTACTCCCTTCTCTTCTTTCTCTTCCTGCAATTCAAAATTGCGAATCAGCAGCTAAAATTAACAAATCAAGAGTCAATTTACGGAAGTAAATTTCAGAAAAAGAAAGAGAGAAATATGATTACATGAATATTGTGATCGAAGAGAGAGAACGGGGAGCAGATTGAGCAATATTAGGTTGAAACAGAAAATGGAAAATGAAAAAAATTGAAATAAGAGTTTTTGTTTGAAATGGAAGCTTTGAGGCGGTGATTCTGTTTCTTGCTTTGCTGTGGCATTGAAGTTGAGATTAGTTAGATGACAACGCGTAACGACGTCGTTTTAATTTTCGATTTTGTTTCAATATTTTAGGGTGGTTTTAGCTAGTATTGTTAAAAAGGGCCTACTTCTAACCCATTATGGTCAATCCCCTCTGTTCTTTTTACAAATGGTAAAGGCCTTAAATGATTCATTTTAAACGGACCTCTAATAGTTGAGACTGCTAACCCTAACCCTGGCGGGTTCTTGATTTAAAAATCGCCACCTAACGGGCTCCGAAAAGAATTTTAAAAAAAATGTTCAAACATTAACATTACATAATGACAAAAATTTCGATCCAGACTGTCCCATCATCTTTAATAACAAATGTTCAAAATATAAAATTAGTTCTCATCATCTTTAATAACATAATTGAAAGAAAATTTAAATTTAAATTAGTTAATAATATAAATCTTGTATCATCACATTTATAAATTAATACCATAATATTAATTTATAATTATAATATCAGTTTCATATTATGAACAAATTTTATAATAGAATTTATAAAAATATTATATTATTATTTTATATTGGATTAATATTTTACTTATTTATTCAATTCAATAGAAATTCAAAACTGTTAAAAAATATTGAATTGAAGAGGATTAATTATTAATTAACTAAATCAAATAGAAATATTTAATTTGTAATTGATTGGCCATAATTGATATTTACCTTATTTAAATTTGTGAAAAAACTTTAAAAAATTAATTAAAAAATTAGAAAATAAAAAAAAAATAAAAAATTGAGTATATATAAATATAAAAAATTTGGTCCAGGTTAATCATGTTAGCAATTGCCGTTTTAGATTGGGTAACTAATCGGACCGGGAAAAAAAGGACCCGATTTTAAACGGGTCTCCCATTGCTCGATCATAACCCTGCATATAATAGGTTTAAACGGGCCGGCCCAGTTTAGCCCGGCCCGAATTAACATCTCTAGTTTTAGCCAATATAATGTTAACAAGTCAATTGCTGGCGGTCATCCCAACTAATCATCGGTAAAATATTTTGGACTAATTCCTACACTATTCTCGTCAAAATTTCAATTTAATTACATTTTCAATATTTTTGACAAGCTTATATAAATTTACATGAATGGATTTAGTGGAATTCCCCCAAATCAATATTGATCTACCCCACAAATTTAGCGGATTTGATTCGATCCCAATATAAATGAAGTTTTTTTGTTTCTGGTGTTTAAAAATATGTATCAAATTGTTCAAAGTTAGTTTAACCAGGTGGCTTAGCCCATCTGGTCACTGGGCTTCTCATTTGAGTGAGAGACCTAGGTTCGATTCCCTCTGGGAATGAATTGGAGTTATGGAAGTTATAAGGTGGATTGACGATTTTGTGGAGTGTTTGGAAATTGAACATTGACGCTTAGGAGGAGAGGGTGTGATTTGTGCTAAGTTGTACCCCGTCTCATGCATAAGATCGTCTCATATGAGTTTTTGTCTTAAAGAGAATGTGACTTTGCAGAAAATGTTAAAGGTGATAATTAAGAGTTAGTTTCTCATGAATAAAATATATGCTATGAACTTGAATTGTTGGATCAATTTCATTTATTTTTAACACATTTTTTTTTAAACCACTAAACTTGACCCGTATTATATCCTAAATAGGATCAAATGTCATGAATTAAAAACAAAGTTTTATACAAGTTTTTGTCGATAACTAAACTAAGATTTGGTCTAAGTGTAACACTTATTTTGACCAAATATTAATACTTTCGCGGAGTTTCAATCAATACATTTATTTTGTTTTTTATGGTGAAGCAATTTATATACCAAAAAGTAATTAATATTATTCTTGTTGTGCTAACATATTATTACAACCTGTCTTATCAGTATATCTCACCAAACACAAAGTTTTTGTCATATGTAATAATATACACCTGTTCAAATTGTTCTGGAAAGGCAACATCTCTGTCTAGAGTTCATGGGTCGCTCAAATAAAGTCAACTTCTTAACGAAAAAAAAGTAAATATCATCTCTCTAATAATTTTATATACAGAGTTATAAAATAAAATAAAATGACTCGGATTAATGAGCGGAGAAAAGTCCAGAAGGCTATGAAATATTAAAAGACCAACATACATATAATAGTTTGGATGAGTATTCACCTATTTATTAAATACAAGTGAGAAAGTTAAAGAATCTGGTGCTAATCAAAGCAGTATAAACTATAAAGCAATAATGTACACAACATATAAAAGATGTTACAGAAAATGCCGATTGTATGTATACTTACAACACTCAATGCACAACAAACATATGTTTCCTTCATTGATCTTGTCGAAACATTAGAAGCCGACTGGGATCTGCTGGCCAAAGGCTACCGTTGGGCAACCTTAACGCTCTTTGTGTCGACAATAATGTTCAAAATCTTACCCGGAACAAAAATTATTTTCTTGATGGTTTCCCCATTGAGAAACTTGGATAGTTTGGAGTCCATTGAAGCTAGTACGAAAGCATCTTCCTCTGTGCATGTTTTCTCGACCTGTATAGTGCCTCTCGTCTTCCCATTTATTTGGACAGGTAGAACCACTGTTGACTCCTTTAAGTAATCGGAGTTCACCTGCAATAACATCAACACATGAGACCCGTTTCATGTATGAGACTGTCTCATGCTAGTTTTTGCATGTTAATAAAGATCCCGATCCATACCTTAGGGAACGGCTCATAAGCCAGTGAACTTGAGTGACCTAATCGGGACCACAGCTCTTCAGCCATGTGAGGTGCATAGGGCGAGAGCAATAACACGAATTGTTCAACAACCAATCTTGGAAGTTTTTCCCACTGAAATCAAGAAGATGGATATTTTATTCAAATCTTTGGCCTATATAAATTTTACTGCATACTTGTTTTCTTTGTGGACAAGTACTTGAGGTATTTAATTGAACCATCTTTCAATAAGGAAACGGAAAATTGAACCTAGAATTAGTGTTATCATAGGAGAAGACGAGAGAATTTCTGTGAATGTTATTTTAGGAAAGAAATTAGATTCCTAAAATCATCGTCTCCTGTAATTAAGAATTAATACATTGCATTCCCCCCTCAAACTGAAACATATAACTTTAATATATTCATATATCACAGAGATGGAGATAGAGATACCAACCTTATATGCTGCATTAATAAATTCCATCATTGCAGAAATTCCAGTATTGAATCGTGTTCCTTCAATTTCTTCGGTTACCTATTATAATAAACAGTTTGCATGTTTGAATGTGTCAACTAGAAAAATGCAGCACAAAAGTATTACTCCACATATTATCAGAAAGAGAAATCACATACACCCTTTTAAGAGATTCTAAATTGAGCAGTCTAACATAATGCATGTTCGTACATCAAACATCTCAACTATCAAAATGGATACAACTTACGTGAAAAGTTCAGAGAATTTTGAACTTTCAGCATCTCAAGAAGTTCATTTAAAGCACAAATATTTGTTTTTCTTTTGTATTTTGATGAGGAAAGATATCAACAGGAAACAGAAACGTAAAATGAACATAATTACCTTATTAATGCATCTATGAAGAGAACGAAGCTGGTCCATAGAAGGCTCATCAGTGAGATCAACTGTTCCAACCTTGAATTTACCATCAACTGATGGTGGACCGACAATCAATCTCCACGCTCTTGCTAAAAAGCGATGAACACCATCAATACCACTTGTACTCCATGTTTTTGAGTCTCTATTATTGTCAAAAGGAAACAAAAAGCAGAGCTTCAAACTGTAAATTCTCATGTGAACACTGAGGACTGAAAATCAGTATCTCGTACAGAGAAGAAAGGGAACAACCTGAATGGGCCCATGAACATTTCATATAAACGAAGAGAATCAGCTCCATATTGTGAAACAACATCATCTGGGTTAACAACATTTCCCCTACTCTTACTCATTTTGTGGGCACGAGCAGTCAAGCGGATATCGGGATTCTCTTTCAGCACAAAGAAATCACCAGATTTCATGACCTATTTTATAACATAAACCAATAGGCCTCATAAAAATTTGGCTCTGCAAATATTTGACTTGGAATAACTAGCATTTACAATAAAGATATTTGTGAACAGAGCATCCCAACAAGATAAAGAGAGAAGCAAAAAAACACTAGCAAAAATATAAAAAAATGAAAAAGAAAAGAAAAGGGCATGCCTTCTCATCAGGTACAATTTCCTGACTGAACATGCTCGTATCAACAACAGAATCAGCAGAAACTAAATTCCCATCTGAACCTCTGAATGCTGTATATTGAACCTGCCACTCAAGTCATTAAAATAATTGCACAAGTGGAATATTATGTAGCAAGGATCAAGCAATAATGTACTTACTTCTCCAAGAATGATTCCCTGGTTTATGACACATTGAAAGGGCTCCTTAGTCGACACAACACCAACATCATAAAGAACCTGGGACAAAGTAACAGGTCATTATCTGAAAAGAAACTAAAGAAAAACTACCTTTGATAATTTTATGATCATGTCAAATCAATTAGACAACTAGTGTACAAACCAGCAGATTTCATATTTCCTTCACTTTCTGGGGAACGAAATTGTATTAACACCAAAAATCTACAGACATCAAACTAGAAAAGAATTAAGATTTATAAGTTGACTGCATCTATAAGTTTAGCTTAAAGTTAATAGAGGACATAAAACTTTCTGGATTGGACAGGCCAAACTTTCAGTTTTTTACTGGTTTTCAATTGCTTGATCAAGCATAATTTAAGCATAAGCTTAACCAACAGATGGTCCAAGATTTCTCATGTTAAAACAATAAATCTTGGAAAATAGAAAAAACATTGCACACAATAGTTGGAAAAAATGGTAGTATTGATGATTCTCCAAGATAAAAAGATTGACAAGCTGTGTTATTCTCTGCAGTTAAAACAAGCCAAACTCAATTAAAGACCTTGTGCCAGAATCTAGCATAGAGCAAGTGAAGAACTGCATGTTCAGCACCACCAACATACACATCAACAGGACTCCAATACCTGCAGGATAGCAAATTTGTGAGCAAAAGTTGCCCAAATATCACGAAACAAATACTCATTCATTAGAAACTAAAAAGTGGAGCAGCAAAAGTAGATAGCATAATATAAGATTTTTGAGGGAAAAAGTAGATGCCAGACTTGCATTTCTTTTTCCTTGTCAACCAATGCATTGGAATTACGAGGGTCCATGAACCTCAGGTAGTACCTGATAAGAGTTTAATGGTTAAATCTTCAAAGAGCCAGTGCAATCATGAAATAGCAGAGAAGCTTAGCAGGATGCTACTTTATATTTACTTTGTAAAAAGTTAAGTAGAAGTTAAAACAATAAACATAAAACTAGTCCAATATCATTTAAGCTGCTTAACAATAGAAACATGTCATACCAGCAAGAGCCAGCCCATTGTGGCATAGTGTTTGTCTCACGCCGAGCAGATGCCCCCGATGTCGGGTCGGTTGTTTGCACCTGAAAAAATCACCCATCCATATGGTTTATGAAGAACAAAAAATACAGCAGCTGAAAGATATTAAGTTACAGCAATGGATCTAAGTCTTGAATACGAAGAATTTAAGAAAATGCTGCAATTTTGTAGACTATGCAGAAATTTGACTCAAGTAAATTCTTAAAAGTTAAAGACAAAATTACCCACGATAGAGCCTTGGCCAGAGGTGGTTCCCCTGTCCCTGTTGGAGTAAAATCATCCAACTCAGGAAGGGTAAGAGGCAGTTCAGCTTCAGAAATTGGTATGCATTCACCATTATCATCTCTTAAAATTACAGGTATAGGCTCTCCCCAATAACGCTGCCTAGCAAATAGCCAGTCTCTTAACTTATAGTTCACCTATAAATGCCACAAGTTTGCAAATATTGTAAAACTTGTTCAACATGAAATTGAAGTGCCAAAAAAATATATATAAAAAAATAATGCAGAACACGTACCTTTCTAGTCCCATTTCCAGTTTCCTCAAGCCATTCAATGACTTTAAAAGCAGCTTCTTTGCACGGAAGGCCATTAATGTCAAGTCCTGATGTTGGACTTGATGAATTAATCATTGTACCTTCACCAGTGTATGCCTCCTCGAAACAACTGAAACTTCCATTTCCCGGACTCACAACTCCACAAATTTGGATATCGTACTTCAACGCAAACTCATGGTCTCGTGTGTCATGTGCCGGTACAGCCATTATTGCTCCTGTCCCGTAGCTGTCACATCAATTTGAAAACATCAATCAGAATTGTGACAAATGACATCATAAATATGTCTGCGGATCTTTTATACTAAATAGACTAAGAGAACAAACGACAATTAGCAGACCTTCCCAAAACATAGTCAGCTACCCAAATTGGAATAGCTATTCCATTAGCTGGATTTCTTGCATAACAGCCACTAAAGACTCCACTTTTTTCCTTCTGGAGCTCAGTCCTCTCAAGATCACTCTTTCTAGAGGCAACTTCTTTGTATTCTTCAACCTGCACTAGAAAAGATATGTGTCACTATACCCACTGACATATAATTTTCACTAGTAGAAAAAAGAATAGAGAAAAGACGCACGTCTTTTCTTTGGGCATCAGATGCTATGGTTGACAATAAGACATGCTCAGGTGCCAGGACCAAGTAACTAAACGGTAAGACAAATGTAGTAAGCAACCACAGTTGTAATAAAAAGAAAAAAAGGCATGCAATTTGGAAAATTGAGCATATACGTTGCACCAAAAATTGTATCAGGCCTCGTGGTGTAAACTGTAATTTTAACATCTGTTTCCTGACCATCAGTATCCACGATACCGAATTGCATCTCTGCTCCTTCTGACCTCCCTATCCAGTTCCTTTGCATTTCCTTAACACTTTCGGGCCAATCAAGACCGTCTAAATCTTCTAGAAGACGGTCAGCATATGCAGTAATCTTCAGCATCCATTGCCGCATAGGCTGCTCGGCAATAAACAATCAACTGTAAAATCATAAAACCATCCAACAAATGAAAACAAGGAATGTAGCAAAAGCTGCATTTTTTAAATATTGCAGAAATAAAAAAGGTTGAATAATTAAACAATTAACATACTTTTCTAATGACTGGATGTCCACCACGCTCGCTCACTCCATCCACTACTTCTTCATTTGCCAATACGGTGCCAAGTGCAGGGCACCAGTTGACAGGAACTTCAGCCTAATTTTATAAATCTCTTAAAGCAGTATATTTATTGATGGACTGAACTGGTTGAATTTTTTTTTTTTTTTAACACTAACCTGATATGCTAATCCTCTCTTCAAAAGCTGCAGAAATATCCACTGGGTCCATTTATAATATTCAGGCTCTGTCGTTGAAAGTTCACGGTCCCAGTCATATGAAAAGCCTAACAATTTAAGCTGGAAATAAATTCTGATATCAGTATTAAAAAAAAATAAAAAATCAAACATCACAAGAATCATGAATCCACAAACTTTGCATATCAATTATTTAAGGTTTGAAATTAATCGCATAATTGCAATTGATACTAGAGAGAAATGTTGTGACCTGAGAGCGGAACCGATCAATGTTTCTCTTTGTTGTGGTCTTTGGGTGTGTGCCTGTCTGTCAACAAGAAGCAATGATGTCATGATGGAGCCACGGAGGAGCAGACACGGTGGTATAGGGGGTGGATCATAACCATCCGAGCACAAAAATTTGCATGAAACAGTCTCATGTATGAGATGTGGTACTTTAGCTTTTTTTTTGTGATGCTGAAATTTCAAAAGTATCACTAAGACATGCAAAAGTATCACGTTTCATACATGAGACAGTCTCATGCAAGATTTCCTCTACACAGAAAGGAGTAAGTACCTCAATAGCATATTGCTCTGCAGGTAAACCAAACGCATCCCAACCCATTGGATGCAACACATTGAAACCTTGCATCCGTTTAAGTCTAGCAAGTATATCAGTGGCAGTATATCCGAGCGGATGCCCCACGTGTAAACCAGCTCCACTGAACAATAAAGTTGCAACTCTAATCATTGATGTTTAAGTCAAATAAATTCAAAGGAATACTTTTACGCAAATTCCTACAGAAATCCATTAAATTGATGAATTAGGAACCCCTACTGGACACCTGATTACATTTGCTTTAGTATTAGACTAAAGTAACACCAATTATTTCAGCACTGTGATAACATGAACATGCTGAAGAGTTTCTGGATGCCCCACGCGTAAACCAGTCAAAGTGTAACATTAATATTGCAAATAATAATCCAATGATCTGCGGTTATAGTATGTCTTGTGAGTTCAAAGGAAAAAAATTACCAAGTTCCTTCAGAAATCCAATAGATCGTGTGAACCAGGAATGCCTACTAGAATTTATAAAAAGTATATCCAATGATTTTGTGGCTATAGTATGTCTTGTGATTTAACTACATATGGATTTCCAAAAAGTTGTAGAAGGAAGTTTGTATCAGATGTTATCTTTAGTTGTGGATCACGATTTTGATGCTCTCTTGAGTGTGTTGTATTATTTTGCTGATTTACGATTCATATTTGAACTCTTGGTCATTTTTGGGCATAACTTGTGCAAAGACTTAAGCAGCACATTCTGTGCAGGTGCATCTGATGGGTGGGTTTGACGATATCTCATCTCAAGTCTGGCCACATTTCCCCTGTTTCCACTTTGTTTACTAAAGGTTAGGATTTATTTAACTATAATTGTTTAACTTTTTGCAGAATTCAAATCTTGCTAAACTCGAACGAACTAAATTGGGACTCGGGAGGATATTCCTATACCTTGCGTGCAAATATAATTGAAACTCTGAGGAATCAGATTGAGAAGTTTCAGATTCAAGCTCTCCATGCATCTGGGCACCATGTGGGATACTGAGGGATTGCACACACCATTTTTCCATAGATTTGTGGTCAGCTTTAACTTTTCAATTTAGTATTATATATGTTTTTTTTTCCCTATTGATCCAATGTTCTAAGCTTGTTTTGTCCAAAAGCCTAAACCAGAGCAGTGCTATTATTCCGTACTATGTATAACAATCCCACCTTTTGGTCGAAAAAATCAATATTACAAACTTACAAAAAATCAAGAATCCATTTTTTTGGCAGGAAACACATCAAGAACAAGGAATTCACAAAGACAAGTAAACCAAGAGTTAAATAAACATGACAATAACATAGAATTCAACCTAAACGCATAAAGCAAGAGCCCAACAAATGAGATAGAATGTACCTGGGATAAGGAAACATGTCAAGAACATAGAATTTAGGCTTGGAAGTATCAATTTCATCCGGGGTCCTAAAAGTCTTGGTCTCCTCCCAATAACGCTGCCACTTGGACTCTATTTCATGATACGGATACGCTCTCCTCACTCCACCTTCTTCACTCAATTCCCCATTCTCTGCACCAGGAGTAGAATTCTTCTCATTGGTGGAAACTTTGGTGCAATTGAATACTCGAAGGCGGCGGAAAGAAGCGCCAGAACGGTGGCACTGGAAAAGGGGTGGGAGGTGGCGTAGTGGAAAACGCGGAGGAACAGGCGGTGGCAGCCACTGAAGCCGTCCAGCGGGTTGAATTTGAGTGAACATCGGCTTCAGTGAGATATTCTACCGGGAATTGACGTTGGGTGAGAATTAAATGGAGATATATGGATAGAGTTTACTTGGCCTGACAACCAAGTTAATAGGCTCATCCCATCAAATTCGGCCCAATATAAAATCAATCATTATTTAACACAGTGTTTTCATAACCGATCGGTAATCGAACCGGACAGACCACCGATCAATGTTTCAACTGATCGGATCGGTTCAATCGGCGGTTCAACCGTTTAAATGATTTATGTCTATTTTTTTAATATTTTTGTGTTTTTTTAAAATAACTAATTTATCAATTGACTTGTAATATTAATATTTAAATTTAATTAATCAAACTTGAGGCATAATAATAATATAAACGTGTAGGTTTTCTTGATAAAAATATTTTGTCCCACATTGAATAAGTATTAGATGAAATGTGAGAGAAAATAATACTCTTATTCCACATCGAATAAGTATTAAAAAAATATAAAATGAAGTAATATAAAAGGGAGGATCTCCTATCCCACATCGAATAAATATTAGAAAAGATGTGAGATAAAGTAATATAAAAGGGAGAGGGGGTGGACTTTATGGATCTTCCATCCCACATTGAATAAATATTACTAAAGATGTGAGATGGAGTAATATAAAAGGGAGTGAATGTGGATCTAAACTCTAAGCCTCTTATCCCACATTGAATAAGTACAAAAAAAAAAGTAAGATAAAATAATATAAAAGGAATGGGGGTCTAGATCCTTACTCACAAAAAAAATTAGTGAAAATTTGATTGGTATTAAAAATAATAATTTTTTTACCTAAATAATTAATAGTTTAATTTTTTTTTTTAAAGTTTGAAATTAAAATAAAAATAAAAAAGGAAAACCGGTTTTTTTCCGGTTGGCCGGTTGAACCGGTTATTGACTGGTTCAAACCGGTCCAACCTCAAAAGCGGTTTTAGGCCTTTTTTGACCGGTTTATCGACCGGTTCTCGGTCCAACCGATTGAACCTGCAGGTTCAACCCGATTTTAACAACACTGATTTAACATAAAATAAAATCACACCTTAATTAAATTAATTTGGGAGAAAAAGATATATGCTCATTTGCCAATTTGCTAATGAAAATACATATATATCTTATATGAAAAAAAAAATTATACTCACATAGCCCACAATCTCTTTTATTTCTTAAATTTTAATGAAATGATAGACTATTTCTACTTTATTTAATTTTATAAGATATATCCATTTAATTAATATTATATTTTAATTTTTTTAAATATAAAAATAAATAATTATTTTATATTAAAATAATAATAAATAAAATTAACAATGTGGACCAAATATCTTTTTTTATTCTTCCAATTATAAATACCATTATTTTCACTTTTAAAATTGAATAAATCTTTTTAAATAATACTTTTCACTAAACCTAATAATTCAATTTTACTGACCTCATACCCTTAAAAATTTATTTTAAAATTTATAATATACATTTAAATAAAATATTTTATTAAAATATATTTATAAATTTACTTTTATATATATACATACAAATATATATTATATTGGGATGGGGTAATGGTGGGTGAAGGTATTTTTGAATGAAAAGTATAAAATGAGTATTTTTTTTTTCTTATTGAGGTGAGTATAAATCTTTTTTTATTTTATTAAAATGATTATATTTGCCCTTCTTTAATAATATACAACATCAATTTCGATTAAAGTATTTTTTTTCTCAAGCAATTTATTTATTTAGTTTGATTTTCTTTGTCAACTTATATGTTCTTAATTTTTGTTTTAATTGGTCCTACAACATCTCACGGTAATCTATGTGTTTGAGAAGCTTTTTTGAGAAAATACAAGAAAACACTCTGGATTTTTTTTCCAATAATATATTTCCGACGGTATGGTTATGAATACAATAAAATCCATAGCAAGGTGAAGAATGTTTCCCTGTAGAAGATTCAAGAATATGGCTACCAGATTTCAGCTAAATGAAGATGATGATCGGAGTGCAGCAAAAATGGATGCTTCCGTGGAAATACAGTGGGGAATGACGATGTGTTTGAACTTTTATTTCATAACGAAATTATTGTTGGAAGTTAAATTTTGAAAAAAATGACATTTCTCATTTGATTAAAAATGAATCTCCGAAGCATAAGAAGAAAATAAAGAAATTTGCTTAAAATATTGGACGAGGCAGTGGTAAACTATTTGTCTTTAAATTCAGACTTTCAAGAGTAATGAACTTTCAAAATACAACATTGAATGCTCAATCACATTAATTTTGAAAGTAACGTAAAACAGTTTATTTGAACTTTTCGTAACTAAAACCCTTATAAAACTAAGAAAAATTTATAGTTGGTTTATAAGTTGGTTAGAAGTCGAAAAAATAAATGCCATCCTCATGAATTCTTATTAAGGCCCAATGAATCGGATTCATAAAATCGGAAATAAAAAAAACCGAGGATTCATTTGCCAAAATACCTCAGTGCTTTCGACACTCAAATAATATTAGGAGGACAATCTTCCAAATTAAAGAGGCGAACAAAACATCCAACCGAACAAGAGATTAAATCGGCATGAAAAAAAGAAGAAGATCAATTGACCTCAAATCATTTATTATGCTATGAGTGCTTTATAAGGGAAGAAAAAAAAGAAGAAATAAATAGTGTGACCAAAAAAATTTTATTCATTAAGATGTATCAAGAAGCGGACGCCGTTGAAGCTCATATCAATATCCGGCTTGGTATTGAGTAGTCATTCAACAAATTCATCTTATTTACCGTTTATTTTACATTATATGTTTTGTTTTGAGTTGGTATATATCATCAACTAAAAGCTTGTGTAAACCACTTTAAAATGCCTCAATCTAGGAACACATTAACTCAAAAACACTAAAAATCAAGTGGTATCAAGCAGTGCAATTCACATAAACATTGGCTCATGAAAAATTGTCAACTTTACACTTTAAAAAATAGGGTTAATTCTAAACAATAAATCATGCGTGCGAACAAAAATTTTTCAATTCAGGACAAACTTGAGAAATATCGAGCATTTCACAAAATTTGCGGAAATGCAAAAAGTTTATCGAGGATCTATGATTATCATGGGAAACAACCCCAATCTAAGTCTATCAATTATTAAAAGCAAACCTTTGATGTTATTATGATCATGGCGGCGTTTTTTTTCCAGCCATAAAAGATGATGATGTGAATTAATACGAACTATTTTTTAGGTGGTTTACTACTTTATTTTTGTCCCACTTTTCATCCATTATAGGATAAAATGATCGAGCATACATAGAAAATTTGATAAATGTTTGTATGAAATATAAAAAATATTTAAAAAGTGAATTAAAAACAAAACAAAGAGCCTATAAATGAAGTGGTACAGACCCCGGGCTCTTTCAAACCTTTGAAGAAAAAAAGCAAACGCCTAAATTCTAAAATATCTTTAAAAAATTAAAATTATTTAAATAATAAATTTCAAACCTGAAAAAGTACATTGGGCACTATAATAAAATTGCCGCGATTTACTTCAAATTTCTTAAAAAATTAAATATGTCAACAAACACCCATGTTCGAAGAATAAAATTAAACAAAAAATTAAATAATCGCCCTGAATATGGTCCCGTGGGTGGATGTTACCAGCACCAACGTTAATGAGGGGCAAAAAGATGGAGATCGTGCCATAAATTAAGCGCATCAAACACACCAAATCATTTTTTAAGGACGATCTCGACTTAATTATAACTCCCCACAATGACTCCTTAACCATTCTCTTGGGTTGAAGGTACATCGCCTCTTAGTTGATCTTTGGAGCTTATTAACATTTTGTTAAATCAATATTTACCTCGGATGGAAAAACAAGTTCCGGTTATATTGAACCATGTAATCATCTTATAATGGGTTTCTCATATGGCATGAATTCACCGGACATTTAAACTAAATTTTTGTGAATAGTTTATTGAGATCCAATCAATATTTGTTAAATTTGAAATTGATATAAATTTTATTGTTTTGCAAATTGAGATTGATT
This sequence comes from Stenogyne calaminthoides, assembly GCA_037126765.1. NCBI lineage: Eukaryota > Viridiplantae > Streptophyta > Magnoliopsida > Lamiales > Lamiaceae > Stenogyne > Stenogyne calaminthoides. The sequence continues at coordinate 7,082,704 of JBBCBC010000036.1, read as the reverse complement.
TTATTTTTGGCAACTAGTTTGATCTTGATCAAATGAATATTATTTATAGGTTTTGACTTTATTTGATGATGACCACCGGGGTCCATCCAAGATCCCCGGTGGAAGCAAAAAAAAAGCAGCAAACCCCCAAATTTGATTTTAGAATCTTTTTGAACCAATACGTAAAAATTTCAAGCAAACTTAGATGTGTTCGCATGGTCACACGAGGACATGGTTGGAATAGATTTTCAACCTTGGGACAAGACTTGTTTAGTCGAGAAAAAAATATTGAATAATGAAATGATTTTGGTGCAAAATTTCCAATTTCGCAAATCCAATGGATCTTGGAGGCGTGGTATTGATTTATTCGATTTGAATAAGACATCTCCAAAAGATAAAATTTTCATGAACTCATGACTTTCATGGACGGGGTTATCACCAAAATTTGACGATCAAATTTGATGTGCAAATTCGCAGGTGAAAAGAATAAATTTGGTTTGCAATTAAGAGGGTTTTGAGTTTTGCAAATCAATGAACAAGATGTTCGATGAATACATTTTTACATTGATGATATTGTGGTGGTGAAAATGCACAAACGTTCGATATGCTAGAAATACAAATGGTGAAATAGCTTTGGGGGGATGATGAAGATGAATTGTTTGCCGATTTATTTTTTTTTTATTTTATTATATATATATATTTAAGATTTTAATCCTCTTTTAATTTGTTTGGAAAAAGAATTATATATTATTATTATTTGCTCAAATGGGCGGTGGAGTTTTAACGTTCTTTTAATATTATTTTTTATTTTTGAAAAAATTTATTTAATATTTATCATGACCAAACAAAATAGAATAGATGTAATATGATGTGGATTAATAATTGTTTAAAAATATTATTTAATCGAGCATTTTACAAGTTTTCATTCTTCATGTCTCCTCGGTTCAATTATGATCGCCCCGAATAACAAGCGGGACGAAACTTGGATGACTCAATAATGAGTTACTTACAAAAGGGACTTCTCGCGAAAATAAAAACTTGTCGAGATTCTGATTTATATACTTTACGAAGTGTATTAAATCAATATCAAAATCGTCGGCACAAAAAATTGGACTTTAAAACAATATTTTTTGCCTTTTGCCAAATCGATTTGATCGGATTAAGTTGATATATGACCAAAATGTCAAGATCGCGAACAAAGGATGTGGAACTTTGTTTGGAAAAGTATCATCTGTCGATTTTTATTTAGAATTAACAAAATTGTGCTTTCATTTGGGGCATAAAAAAAATATTAAAAAATTAAACAAACTTGATAATTTAATTTACACGAAATATTATGGGCTTTCGAACAACTTGAACATCAAACCCGTTTGCTTTAGCATTTCAATGTTATACCGAAATCAAATTCCAAGTCATCGAACAATGACTTTCGGAGAGCATATTAATGTTGAAAAAATTTTTTTAAAAAAACAATTTTTTAAATGGGTATTTTCATTTCCATTTGAGTTGAATCCAACTAATTTGAGTTCATATTACCCAAAAACAACTTATAATATATTTTAAAAAATTTGAAAAAATATAACTTATTTTTAAAATATAACAATTTTTCAAACACGGGATCGATGCTCGATCTTGAATGGTCTTTCCGAACATCTTTTGGAGGAATGAGAATAGTGCTTTGGTCGCCTATAAAACTTATTTTTTTGAGCAATAAAAAATAATGTACTCAAGGAAATGAGGATTTTAAATTAATCATTCAATATAAATAAATTACAATTTTATAATATAATATAATATAATAAATGACTTAAGGAAATGTATTTAATAAATAGGCGATCAACCGATTAGGTTAGCGTTAAGACAATTTTTTGCAAAAAAATATTTATAAGATTTAAAAAACAATTTTATGATCCAATTTTCGATTGTAACATGTTTCATGATGTTGGTGAGATGAGTTTCTAAAAACAATCAAAATCCTTGAAGCTAGCAATAACTAAAGAGGTAGAAACAAGTTAACGACATCAAATTTGTTCCATTTTTAAAAGTTATTCAACTCCAAGAAGTATTATTTAATGATATGACTTTCCATTTTTTAAAATACGCATTCTCTGTTTTATGAATTCGGTATTTAAAGTTGCAAAATTTTATAAAGATAAAAGTTAAAATATTTAGAAAGATCCAAAAAAAAAAACATGTTAAAAAAAAATGAAGAAAAAAATAAATAAAAAAAAATCGGGAAACAAGGGCAAAAGGGTTTTCATAGAAGAAATAAAAAGTGGTTAAAATCGGTTCAAATTGGATGAAAGATAGGGGGAGTCGATAGGGGACGGTGTTACTTGGGATTTGGGGGAAGGGTTTTTCAAAAAAGCACGAAACGAAATTTTTCCTTAGTCATGTTCAAAATAATATTTTAGTAGAAGGATAATATTTTCGGAGAACAAATACGGAACTCATTTGCCATCCATTCGGTTTGAAAAGTAATGGTAATGTTTTGATAAGCGGGATGGAAACGGAGGCCCACTTCCATGGTGTCCAAAATGCGACACAACCTTAGGAGGTTGATAATTCATCGAGGGACCCAAAAAAAAACATCCTGGGGGGTTTCATAAATTTTATCACCGAGCGAGCATATCTTCATCAATTATGTTTATTTTCTCTACTCGTTCTCGTTCCCTATTCCTATGAGGTTATTTTCAGGCAATCGAAACTATAACGAGCATTATAATTTATGTTGGACTATGAGGGACACCAATAGGTATATCAAGTTCAAATCACCATCTTTCCTTTAAATGTAGCCAAAAATTTCCCCTCACAACATTGTCATTTCTATCTACATTAACATTATTAGACCTAATCAATTTGGGGCTTCGAAGAAAATCGTCGGACGGATTACGGGCCAAGTCCTTCATTGGAACAAATGGTTCCGAAATTGCCAACGAAACACGGGATTCTTTAGGGGAAGGAGAAAGAGGAACTAGGATGGTCGGATTGAGCGAGGAGTTGAGCAAGAGGCCATAATTACAAAATAGAAGAAGAATCTGAATGTTACAAATGAATTTCTTTTCACGGAACGAAATAAACTTTAACGCAACAATTAAATAGAGAGAAAAGAATACATTCAATCAGAGAAATATTTTAATATCAAAAATATAAATTGAAATCGATACCAAATATGGCCCAATCGAGTTTTTCTCCATCGACCGGGGGTATTGTGTTCGATATAATAAATCGGGATTAATCGAACATCAAAGAAGCGACACACGTAATATTGAACAAAATAATCATTTACTTTTTTGTTTTTACCGAACAATAAAGTCGAAAGAAGGAATCGATAATTAAGCAAAACCGAGGATTCGGAGCGCCAAAATACTTTGGAACTCGGCGGTCGACATTCGACACTCAAATACAACCCAAATATTTGAATGCCGAGGAGGAATCTTCCAAAGATAAAACATGATTAAAGAGGTGAACAAAACATCCAACTTAACAAGAGATTAATTTGGACGATCAAAAGAGCATCCCTGCATTTGAATGGCAACACCAAGGGTTCTTGCGATGATCTAAAGATTCCCCATGCTATACCAACCCAAAATGCAGTGCTATAAAGGGAAGAAAAAAAAAAAAAAATAAGGGTTAAAAAAAAAAATTACAAAAATCCCGAGAGGAGAGAGTGAACTAAAAAATTCCTTTGATCATCCACATATACAAAAAAAAAATAAAAAAAATTATCTTTATTTCGATTCATCTTCATAAGATGTATCAAGAATTGTAAAACTCATAATACAATATATGTGTTTGGCCAATAAATTCATCTTATTTACCGATTTATTTTTTGTATAATGTTTTGTTTGCGAGTTGTTACCAAATTAGCCACATAATATTCATCAACTAAAACGACTCGCGACAGTTAGAAGTACAAAATAAATCCATCCTCATGAATTCTTATTAAGGCCCATGAATTCTCATAAAATCGGCATTAAGAAGATTGACCTCAAATATTGCAAAGTATTAGTTGGAAATAAATAGTGGACCAAAACATTTATTATTATGATGAGTTGAACGGACAACTTGTCTAGCCACTACGAGTCAATTATCATTCACATTGATAATTGATTTTCTCACGTGGTATATATCATCACGAAGCTTGTGTAAACCACTTTGCGACTAACTCAAAAATACTAAAAATCAAGTGGTATCAAGCAGTGCAATTCACATAAACATTGGCTCAAAATTGTCAACTTTACACTTTAAAAAATAGGGTTAATTCTAAACAAATACACAACCTTTAGACCAAATATCAATTTAATCATGACCTTTAAGATTATTGTATAAAAGTCCAATCTTTGATGTTATTGTAAATTAATACACGTTTTTTTTCCACCGGCCATAAAGAGATGATGTGACTCGCTGGAACTATTGTTTTTGTTATGTCAAACTACACGTAGGATAAAATGTCTAAATCATAAATATAAAAAATATTTAAAAAGTGAATTAAAAACAAAATAAAAAAATCTAATACAAGAAAATAAATTATTTAAATCTAAATTTCAAACCTTAAAAGTTAATTCTCGTCTTCAATGTTTCAAAATTAAATATGTTCCCATGTTCTAAAATTAAACAAAATTAAATGTAATCCATCAGTTTCTCTTCCCCCTTTTCGTCCACCCATTGTCTATTGTCACTTCCTCAACCCCTCACTTGTTGTTCTCATCGCAATTCACCCCCTTAAACTAAATTTGTGAATAGTTTATTGAGATCCAATCAATTTTATGAAATTGATATAAATTTTATTTGCAAATTGAGATTGATTTTATTTTAATTGTTGTTTATTTGATGTGTAGTTCTGCAAATTTGAGGTAGAATTTTTTTTCCTGAAAATTTGAACCAAATTCGCATATGCAATTTGGGGATAGAGACTTGCTTTGGGGATTCTGTGATTTTGGTGCAAAATCCAATTTTGGGGATTCACAGAACTCAAATTTGAGGTGGAGTGTGTGGTTTTGCGATTAAGAGGGTTTTGAGTTTTGCAAAATCAATCGACTTTTTGGTGAAAATGCGGCGGTGCAAAGGCGAAGATAAAGGGATGATGAAGATGAATTGTTTGGATTTTTATTATTTATTTATATATATATATATTTTAAGATTTTAACTTCCTTTAATTATTAGTTTTTGTTTTAATTTATTTCAAAAGTGTTAATAATAGAAGATGTGTAATATGATGTGGAATAATTAAAAAATATTATTTAATATGTATCATCCTTCCAAAAGTATACTGCGTCTTGGTGAGCCACCTACAAAAGAAAAAACATGTATCAATTTGCAACAATATCAAAGGTTGAGCTTTAATACAATAATTTTGAAGTCGTGATTAAGTTGATATATGACCAAAATATCGTGCATTTATTTAGAATTAACCCTAAAAAATATTAAAAAAATTAAACAAACGAATTAATTTCACACCTCTACAAGTTCGGGACGTTTAGATGAGACGAAATTTTTTTAAAAAAAACAATATTTTTAAATGGGTCTTTTCATTTCCATTTGAGTTGAATCCAACTAATTTGAGTCTCATATACACCCAGTTGCACCGTGAACTTATAGTATATTTTAAAATATTGCAATTTTGAAAAATATAACTTATTTACACTGAACCAGATAACAATTTTTTCATATTAATAGTTACACGATTCAATATAAATAAATTACACTTTGCAATATAACATAATTGTACGATTCTAAAATGTCTCATGAGTACACAGTGCACTTAGTTGCATATAAGATTTAACCAATTTTCTAACATGATGTTGGTGAGATGAGTTTCTAAAAAACAATCAAAATCCTTGAAGCTAGCAATAACTAAAGAGGTAGAAACAAGCTAATGATATCATTTGTTCCACTTTTAGTGTTTCACTCCATGTTCCATATTGTGAATGTATGATAAGTGAAGATTAAAATATTATTCAAAGGGCCACCATAATCCTAAGTTCATGTGTTAAAAATCCAAAAAGTAGAACATATTTAGAACATGAAAAAATAACACAGAGTCATGGAATTGAGAAACAAGGGCAAAAGGGTTTTCATGAAGCAGGGGAATCAGTTCTTGGGAGATAGGGGGACGGTGTTACTTGGGAGGCCTTATCCTTTCAAGGTTATTTTAGTCATTAACAAAAGAATATTTTAGTCTAAAAATTTTCGGAGCATTATACGGAAGTTTTGGGTCATTAATGACATGTTTGTTTTACGACTACCACGGACGAACTTTGACTATATAATTTCAAATATATTTCTTTTCAATACTCAAAAAAAATATTTTGAAATCATACACCATCCACCTCTAATACTATTATTGTACCCTACACTCTACACCTTACACTTCCATCCTATTTTGAAATAAATAATTTGCTATATATGTATATATATCCTCACAAATAATAATCCCTCACTTTTATACAATTTTCAACACATCACATTCATTCAATCGTTACAACAATAATATAATAATACAAATCAATCAACTTTTTCTCCATCCTACACAATTTTATCCTATAAAATCCCCAACAAACACATACTTAATTTTTTGAATAGGATTTTAAAATCCAAGAACTTTGAACTCCAGAATTTTTATTTAGTAAGCCCAAAACTAACATTTTGCGTTTGTTTTGAGAATAAAGGAAGCGATTAAAAGTTTTTAGAATTAGTGATTTAAATCATTGATGAATAGTAAATATATGTGTTTGTTTTGAGATTTGAATAGGTGAGATATAATTTTATGTCAAATCAATTTGATATTGTATTATTATGTTATATCGGAAATAATAATAAAATATATAAAATGTGAAATAAGTAATAATATATTTTATAGGTATTTATAGGTGTGGATTTATTTAAAAAACTTTAAAAAACTCAAAGAGGAAAAAGTAAGAAAATTAAGAAAATTTCATCGTTGGTAAAAGATATAAAAATTTTTACTTAAAGAGATACACTAGTATCTCTGGCGTGAAATAATCTCACAATAAAATAGAGTATAATTTAAATATTAACGTTTTAACATTTGAAATAAACATATACTGATTTGTGCTAATTTTTATATCCATCTCATGTAAATTTTTATTTTAAAATAAAAAAGTACTTTAGCTTAAAAAAAAAAAAAAGCTTAAAAAGTTTAGGAGCACTGTATTGAAAATTGAGGGTCCACGGCCCTTGCGCTACCAGATCCTCTCCCAAAATATTTTTAAAAAAAATGATATTTATGTTTTTGAACCGAAAAATATGATATGTAACTGCCCCTGAAATTCAGGTAATCATGCACTCCATTTGATGAGATTTTGCTTTCTTTTTCCTTAAGGAAAAGGACTGAATTGTAAATTCAAAGGCAAAAAACCCTAGGTGCAACCTTTTTGCAGAGCCTTATAAAGCAGAGAAGGGGTTGTTATGTCTCTTCATCCTCCTCCTCTCTCTCTATCTTCTGTATAAACTATTTTCTTAAACCTTTAAACCTTTGATTTTATTTTCTAGGAAGGATTTGGACCTTTGTTCTTTTGAAGTTTATTATTATTCAGGGCATGTGTGTGAAGGGCCATGGTGGAATACTCCTTTGTATTTGAGGTAGGATCTAAACCCTTATTAATAATAGTAGTTCCAAATACCTCCATGTGAGTATGCGTTCATATACTTAGAAGTACTTTTTATGTGAAATTAAAGGGGGATTTCTAAAATTAGAGTATGGATGCTACCTTGATCTATATAGATCAAAGAGATATTGCCTTTGAATTATATAGTGAAAGATAAAAATTTGTGTGAGACTGAAATAACTAGTATTTTAATCTACATATATCTCATGATTTGGGGAGATGGTGAAATTTGCAAATTTAATAAAATTGAGTAGAAAAACTTTTTTTAAAAGATGTTATATTTAAGGCTTTTTTTTATTGATTTGAATTTGCAAACAAACACATATTTATATTATAAAAATTCAAAAGAGATGATGGATTATATATTAGTTTGTTCTAGTTTGTACCTCATTTTTTTATATTTTATATCAATAATTTTTTTGGTGTTCATGTCATAAAAAATTTCTGAATCCGATTTGTCGTTTCATGTTTTCATTGTTCATGTCATGATTTTCGGTATATTGTACAAATTCTTTGGTTTACGATCGTTCGAGAGAGATCGTTCGTACGATCGTTCGAGAGAGTTCGTACGACGAGGACCACGTTGATACTAAATTTTAACTTTCGCTCCTGCAGTTTTACAATTTTTGGATCCGTCTTTAACCGTCAAAGTTGTTGGTTTTCATGAAGTCGCTTCAGAGTTTTCATTTGAGATCGGTGCAAAACTTAATTTACATTCCGTCTCACCACCGTTCCACGTTCCATGTAAGTATGTCTCTTAGGATTTTTCTGGATCCGTCTCTTATCGTCAAAGTTGGTTTTCATTTTATTTGAGATTATTTTTGTGGGTGACACAGCTCCTACGATTTTTTTTTCTAGATCCGTCTCAAATGGTCAAAGTTGGTTTTCATTGATCTCTCTGGTTGAACGTCAAAGTTGGTATGAAGTCGCTTCAGAGTTTTCATTTGAGACCGGTGCGTACTAGTCAAAATCAACACTCATTCATTTCTTTCAAAGAGTTAAAGCTTCATGCCTAATTTATATTCCGTCTCACCGTCAGACCGTCCCAGTTGGTATGAAGTCGCTTCAGAGTTTTCATTTGAGACCGGTGCAAACAAGTCAAAATCAACCCTCATTCCTTTCAAAGATTTAAACGGCATGCCTAATTTATATTCCGTCTCATCGTGAGACCGTCCCACGCACGCAAGTGTATCTCTTAGAATTTTGTTGGTGACTTCGCTCCTACGATATTTCTGGACGCAAGTGTATCTCTTAGAATTTTGTTGGTGACTTCGCTCCTACATATTTCTGGATCTGTCCCTGATCGGCTGGATCTGTCCCTGATCGGTTTTCATTTATTTTATTTTCATTTTCTTGGTTTTCATTTTTACTTGAGATTATTTGTGGATCTGTCTCTGATCGGTTTTCATTTTACTTGTTTTCATTTTCTTGGTTTTCATTTTTACTTGAGATTATTTTATTTGTGGGTGACAGCGTTCCTACTATTTTTTTTTTCTAATTGTCAAAGTTGGTTTTCACTGATCTCTATGACTGTAAGTTGGTTTGATTTTCATTTTACTTGGTTTTCACTAGACTACACTATATATTGTTTCATACTGAAATTTTGATATACTATTTCATACAAAAATTTCGGTAATAACGAAAGTTTATTGAAATATTGAAATTTTAGAATATGTATACCCTTGATGTATCAAAACTTTATATGGTACGGTATTATCCCATGGTATACCGGAAAAATATTTTTAATATTTTTAGTTCGATAAATTCGGTATATCGAAATTTAAATTTCGGTTATTTTTTTTCCTCTAACTATTACCTTTGTGGTGTGTTTTTCCTAAGTGGCAAATGCGGATGGAGTAGATGGTGCTGCATTATCGGCATTTTCTAAGATGGAGTAGATGGTGCAGGTATTTCCTAAGCCACGATGTTTTGTAAGCGGCATATGCGGATGAAGTAGTTTTGAGATGTTATTTTTCCTGTGTTTTTTAATGTCATGATTTGAGTAATTCGGACAAAGTATTGGATTTCACATAAAAATCTGTAAAATTGATTATAAGGTTAAAGAGTATTGGTTTTGATAATTGAAGGATGTGACTTTTGACTATAAAAAATATTATTCATAATATTAAAGTGTGTGAGTTATATTGCAGGATGAGTACTAGTAATGATATCTGAAGGGTGTGACTTATATTATAAAAGAGTATTAGTCATGATAATTGAAGGATCATGCTTGGAAAAAAATAAAATAAATTTCACAATATATCTACTATGTTATTTTTTATTTTTATCCTTTTTTAATGTCATGATTAAGTAATTCGTAATTGAATTATTAAGTGAAGAGGTGTATCATGATAAAGCAGGTACGTTGTGGTGCTTGTGATGTATGGATGAGGTATATTGTGGCATACAATATTAACTGTCACAATATGTTCATTTTATGTCGTTGAACAAGTAAGCTCTTCAACTCTGAGTACTTCGATTTTTTTTATTTTCATAAAATTTATTGTAATTATTCACACTAGTATGAAGATGGTTCACTAATTTGAGAATTATATATTTTTTTTATAAGACTAGTCATAACAACATGCAACATGTATATTTTAATAGATAGCATAAATAAAAATTAGTTTTACATTTTTTTATTTTATTAAATGACATTAGTTCTACTATTTATATTAACACACTCCCTCAATTGATAATAATGATTTCTTTTATGCAACAATTTGGATATTTTTTTTAGAACCCTCAAATGATTCCTATACATCCTAAAACTTTATGAAGTTACTATACTTTTTATTTTAGATAGTTGTACATATTCTAGTGATAATGTAAATTGATACTGTTTAAAAACATACTTTAATTATAGAGTGGGTCTGATGTGCACCAAGTGCATCGTGCATTCGGGTATAGGAGTGACCCATTAAGAAAATGAGACCTTGTCATTAGTGAAAAGGAGGATCCACAATAAAAAATGGACAAGGTCAAAGTGAGTGCACGTATCTAGAGTCAGTGCACCAAGTGCATATGAGATTTTGCCTTAATTATATAATGCATCTAGTGCATACAAGACTTTATGTTTAATTTTTAAGTCACTTAACAAATTTATGACTTTAGAAAAGAAATATATTTATAAATAGAGAAATCTCTCTTGAATCTCTCTCATATGTATATATATATGACAATTGTACCATTAAAACTTGTTCACCATATAAAATCAAATTCACACTAATAACTATTTTAGAATATATTTAAATTATTTCACATTATAATTTAGCCATTTTAATCCATTAATATTGACTTTTAACAAAATAAGAACTAGTTTATAACTTTAACTTTAAAGAATATTTAAGGGTTCGCTTGGTATGACTTGAGAATAGTAATGATAATGGTATCAATGAGGGGTTAATTATTAAGGTCCCGTTTGATTCGCGGGATTGATCGGGATAGTTTAGAATTAGGATTTTAATCCAAACTAATCCACCGTTTAATTTGCGGGATGAGAGTTCATGATATACTTTAAGCCCGAGTAGAAAATATATTAAATCCTCCATGGGGAGATATGTCAATCTCATGTAAAAGGTGGGTTAGAACATATCTCAAATGTTGTCCAACTATTGTTTGAATATATTCACAAGAATGAAGTGTGGTTGTTCCAATTCAATTTAAGGTTATTTATGACATTTCAATAGGTATCCCATCTAATTTCTCAATTAAATCATATAATCGAAATGCGTATCTTGATTCAAACAAATCCTATCAAATCAATCTAATCTAACTTAATCCCAAACAATTCAATCACGCATCATCAATCCAGTTTAGTGAACCAAATGCCCCCTCAGGATTGGTTAGAACATCGACAATGGATATCATGTTGAGGTGGATTGAGTTAGTGAGAGTAATCAATTATTTATTTATATTACTTGTTTATCAAAATTACAAAACAATATCAATAGAAGTAATTTTCATTATCTCATTTTCATTACCCCAACCAAATGGACCCTAAATTATCTTACAAAGTTACTCCTTAGCTTATTTTGGAGGACAAAAATCTATATAAGATGATTTCAAATACATACATATTCCATTTTTCATGCTATATGATGCCCCATGTGTTTATAGAGACAATTCAATCATGTGTTACTAATTGAAAACTAAGAAGATGCTTGGTTTAGGACTCTTGATAGTGAGGAATGGAAATTGAATGAAATTGCATGTCTAGTATAGGATATGAATTAGAATGAATCGCCAAAAGTGGGGAATCAACCAATGTATGAGTTTCATTCCTTCCCCCTCTAAAACCCATACCCTATTCTAGTTAAAGGTGTACAATATGAGTCCATCCATTCACTAATTATTCGATCTAGATTTGAAAAATATTTGTGCCAATTTGTTAAATTTTATATACTGAACTCAAATCCAAATTCAAGCTGGAGTGTCATAATATTTATTTTGCCAACAGATTCGTTTACAAACTCTTCAACGTGTTCCAAGCCTGAACGCATTTTTTTTTAAAATTAAAGTGTTTTAAATGAAGTGTTTTTAAGTAATTTTAACTAGCTAACAGTTCCTTAAAATTGATATTTGGAAAGTTTAGAGGTGTTTTCTAGCTTTTTATTTCTTTAAGTAACAAGTCTTTTTAGCTCACTAACTAATGATTTTTTTCCGAGCTGACTCAATCTCTTTGTGCACTCAATATTTTACAAGAGTCGAAAAGCTCTAATATTAAAATTAGAACTGCGCTCGAGCCTGATGATATTCTGCTCGACTCGATTATAATTCTAACTCCAGGAAAGAAGTACTTTTTTCATATTTGCAAACCTCTAGCAATTTATCTCAGTCCTCAGACAAAAACCATTCTTCAAGTAGATTTCACAAGAGATGGGGGAGGGTAACAAAAATCTCTACAGCAGTAGGCAACCTGCAACTGGCATATGCAGAGTTAAAAAGAAATCACAAAAAGGGTTATTTCGAGTCTGATGACAATATTACTTCTTCCAATTCTTGTTCCTACGCTGAGCTATCAGGTTTTCAAGATTGTCAACAGTTTGATGAACGGCATGAAGTATCATCTTCTTGACCTGCGTTGGACATAAGTTGGTAATTATTATCAAATAATAATCCAAGTTTTTTAAACTATGAAAAATATCAGTATACGCCAAATTATATGTACCTCTAGTTTGTCTTCTCTGGCTCTATGGTGCCTGGGAAGCTTTCTAAATTCCTCAGTTAGTTTGAGGCATTCATGTAAGTTTTCAGGAGAAACAAAGTCTGCAGCAACTTTTGTACATGACTGAACAAAGCATCAAAAGAGGATATGGTAAGTTGGTAACTTTATGGTAGTAGGTAAAGGCAAAGAATTATGTTCACCGTACAACACTATTACTATTGGTTGAAAAATCCAACAGTTGCAAAGTGTTAGTTCTTACAAACAATAATAATAGTGGTATATGGTGCACAAGGTGCGCATAATACCTTCTCGTGAATTGGTGATATATTTGTATTATTATGTATAGGAAGCAGAAAAACAATTATTCTTCATGTAGGTGGTGTTTGCAAACTCTACAAAGTGCGCCAGAATCACCTTTTGTCAAAAGCTACCTCTCGCAGCTTGAAAGAAAGTGATTATGGAAGCTGTTTATAGAGTCTGAAAAAACATCCACACAATTACCTTTAGATTCCTCACTTGGTGTGGGCAACCTGCAGGAATAAACACTGCCTCACCGAGACTCTGTTCAAACGTCCATGGTTTCACACCTAAGGATTAAAGAAAAGATTGCTTTAGTGATAGAAAGAGAGGACATAATAACACGAGCCACAAAGACCCAACTCATTCCAATATGTAGTGAAATACTACGTGCATACCGTACTCCTCCTTCAGCTTAAGTTTATGTGCTTCAGTTAAATAGAAGGTTTGGTCATGAATAGGATGAATGACCTAGAATACAAGGTAAATTTGGCAGTTCAGTACAAAGTAATGCTGTATCAAAGCTCCAGTGTTTTAGGATTATGAAATTGCCTGATCAACTGGACAGCAATAAGTGTGCCTAAATTCGTTTGAATGCTTAATGAGATACTCGTTCAATTTTGGCACATCTTCCCTTCTGAAAATATCCCACAAAGCGCCACCTATATCTTCTGTCTGCTCTTCTTTGTGACTATCAGCTTGCTTCATTGTGGCGTGTGCATTTTCATTTCCCCTATTGGCCCTTGATTCTTTTTTGTCCTGGGCTCTATGCTTCTCTTTCAAAATTTCAATTGCTTCGGACTGTTCCTCACTTAAAGCCACGTCTGCTGTGTGTGTCAAAATATTCACCTGAAATGTTTGATTTCAATAACACTGAGCTTGTTACACAAAACAAGGAGTATACACACACATTTCTAGTTAGAGATAAAGATGTAACAATGTAGATGATTCTATACCGCATCAGACATATCACAGTGAAGCTTAGTGACAGAATCGCCCCTTCCAAGTTCCTCCCTAAACCCATACGCAATGTATGTTTTTGGACCCATATCGGGTTTTATGACAGTAGCAGGCAACTTTACAGCAAGGTTAAGAATTCCAGCCCTTGTATCAGAGTATTCCTGAAATGGCAATGCACGAATGAACTCATCACAGTGGCGGGGTAACAAATCCTCAAATTTGTCAGATGGTGGCCAGTCCTTGAGCTTAAGCATCTCGGGCCAGAAATTTGCATATTGTCTCCCTTCCAAGTAACCTTTGAAGAATTTGTGTGTATTAATCTCCACCTGCAAATAATTGAATTTAATATTAGTAATTAGCTGCAAACACTAAAAACTTTTATTAAGATTTCCAAAGCAAATATTAGAAGGAAAACGGGATATATAACCTCACAACCAGCCAGGCAATCCATAGCCTTGACATCATCAGACAATCTTGAACTGACCTCTTCATCTGCGTGTTCAGACAATGCACGCCACATAACCATTGGTTCCCAACTCAGCCCACTTGTTTGCTCAAGAGCGTTTTTAACAATTACGGTTCTCCTTTAGTCCAGTGCCTACGAAAGTGCAGAAGCTCTTCTTCAGACAAGGTATCCATCGAATCTGGACAGTACAAGCAGTTGTTTTCGGAGCCTTCTCCACATGCTGCCTTGCAAGGCTCACCATCATGAAATGTAGGCTCAACAACAGCTTTGAAAGCTTTGCATTTCCTCATGACTTCTTCAGCTCGTTTCTTCAAACTTGAGATCCAGTTTTCTGGAAGTAGACACTTGAGCTCTAACTTGCAAACACCACATCCCCCCATTTCTTTGGGAGGACAAACGACACTCCCATCTTTGACAGTAAACAGCTCAACATTTGTTTCAGAACTTGTACCTAAGGTATCTTCAGAACAAGATTTTGGTAATGCATCTCCACCATGCATGTAATCAGAGCCTCTGTATTCATACCGAACCGTTGTTCTGCAGCGGTTTCCTTGCAGCTTACCTTCACAGATCTCCTTGAAACAACCAAGGCACAGCTCGTAAGAGCAACTTGGGCAACTCCGATGAAGATCCACAATCGAAGTTGAACAGTGGTTGCTGCACCAAAGCAACAAATATGATTTAAAATTATACATCTGACAATAATGAGTACAAAAGGTCAATCACTTACCAATATACACGCTCATCAGTATAGCAAACTGCTCGTTTTACTTCAACTAAATATGATGGTACCCCTGCCAATTCAACTATCTGTAATTAAAAGAAATGATCCTGAATTGAACACACATACAATCTTGAACGAAAAGAAACAGACCTAGAATTGCAGAGTCCTTCTCAATCTCTTTGACTTGTTCTCGATGAATTTGTTCTAGGTATGGAAAGAGCTCGTTGATGAGATAATACAGATGCCGAAACTTCTCATGATCATTGATGTCTCTCTTAGATGTCTAAATGCAGAGTATGAACAGTACTTTAGAATATGAAAGAAAATATAAATTAAATCAGTCCATTGTTATAACAAATAAATAAACCTTCAATGTTGAAGTTGAATGCAAGCACAAGTTGCAGTTGCAATTCCTTCGGCAGTACGGACACGCCTCAGAGACTTCCTCTTCCAATAATGTGGGATACCTGTGTACAACCAAAACGAATAAGTCATATCAATTTCATGACACCTTTTTGGGTTTTAAGTGAACAGAGTTTTAAGTGAACAGTTAGTAGGTAGGTCACCATTGCTTAATACACTGGATGCAGTAAACTCTCTCTTGGCAATTCTTGCATGGTACAACAATTCTTCTATCCTCTTTGCAACACTGATGGCACTTAATTGACTTCTTTTGATCTACCTAAAAACATTAATCATCTCATTAGAACACCAATTAAGCAAAATCTTCACTAAGCCACATACTTAAATCTCTGAAAGCAAGATTAAGAGAGCTTGCCTTTATGTTTTTAGCTGCAGGCCTATGCAGAGCTCTGATATCATGATCAATCGACAAACTATCTGAAGATGAGGACAGGGAGGGCGAGGATGATGAACATAAATTAGATGAAGAATGTCCAGCTGAACCATGATTTTTCCCTTTTGCTCCCTTTAAAACTCTGTTAACCTTTGTGGTTTCAGAATCACTACTTGGAGCTCTCGAGATGTTGGTCAATGAACCGTATTTCCTTTTTTTGGCTCCCTTCAAAGGACTATTTACCTTTGTTGCGACACTATCACTACATTGGGCCTTTGGGATTAAATCACATCCTCTTTTACTTGTGTTTATAACTGAATATATATCTTCTTCATCATACTGGAAATCTTCAAGAGTGAAATTTTCCTCCCAGTATTTGATTTGAGAAACACAATGCCTTTTCGGTCTTCTCTGGCTATCCATATCCGCAATCTGTGTTTCCTGATTGCCAGATTTTTGGCCCGAGGTCGTCCCAATCTTCTTCGTTATCGCTTTCACAAATTCTCCGTTTACGCCTATTACCACAGATCTTTTTCTGATTCGGCTTCTTTATGATTGAATTGCTCTGCTTTCTAGACGGAGATATCAGATCACGTGCGCCATTGCTGCTTCTAAATTCTCCCGATTTCCGATTAGACACATTTCTAGAATCTGTAGGCAATAATTTTACACTTTCCTCATCCTCCGAATCATAATCGTCAGGCACACAGAGGCGCCGCGAGGCGCCATCTAGCGCCATGGTGAATCCTTGCCCTATTAATCGAGAAATAGGTCAGAATCAGATAAAATCACTCACGAAAAAGAACGGCGACGCCGGAGAAACAACGGCGGTCGTCGGAATTGACCGGTGGAGTGCGGCGTTGGGCAATTGAAATTCAGAGGAAGAATTCACCGCAAAAAGATGACAAAATAGTACCTGGAGTGCAGCGCGAGCAGAGTCAGCGGAGTCGCGACGGCGGCGGTCGAAATCGCCTGGCGGAGGCGCGGCGGTCGTCGGAATATTTTAGGATACTTTTTTTTTCTTTTTTACCAAGTTTCCACCTAACGATGCTTCAATATTCATCGGATTTATCTTGTTTGCTTGCGTACTTAATGGGAAAATATTTTGTATCTATAAATAAAATCAAATTGATATGTTTGTGGATTTGATATCATACCTTTATACACAAAATAAATTTTAATTAAAATACGGATATAATTATGATTAAGAAAAATGGAAATTGAATATGTGTATTTAATTCTAGATAGTTTGGTAATAAATTTTACTTACTTATATGAGATCCATCTCATTTAAGATTCCGTCAAGTAAAATCATTTAGATATACTTATGGAGTATTTTTACTTAAAAGTTAAAATAATATATTAAATTGGCTATGTATTTGACCGTTCATTCATAATATATTTTAATGTATTTTAAAATTATATAATTTATTATATTAAAAGATGCAACTTGTTTATATATTACCATGTAATTATTAATATGGAAAAATAATTACACGGTTCAATGTAAATAAATTGTATATTTCAATATAATAAGTTGATAATTTTAAAATGCGCTAGGAGTGCACGGTGCATCTGAATGCACATAAGACTCATTAATTAAATTAAATATTAAATATATTATTCGCACATGAGATTTATATCATTTATTATACGAAGCCTCTAGCCAACTATATATTAAATAAATAGTGGGTTCCTGTGCACCAAGTGTATCGTGCACTCGGGTATAGGAATGACCCATTAAGAAAATGAGACTTTGTCATTAGTAAAAAAGATGATTCATAATAAAAAAAATGGGCAGAATCAAAGTGAGTGCACGAATTTAGAGTCTGTACACCAAGTGCTTATGAGATCTTGCCTTAAATAAAATATGATCCCAAAGATTCATATGATACATGAGACCTTCTCATCCACGAGGCTCTCTCCATATATTTATTTACAATTTTTTAGAATATTTAAATTTTAAAAATATACAAAATAAATAAAAGAAACAAATATAGTATAGTGTGAACAAGTTTTACGATGAAACTAGTTAAAGAGTGTGACTTATATTACTAAAGTGTGTGACTTTTTACTATAAAGAGTATTACTCATAAAAGTGAAGGGTGTGACTTATATTATAGCAAAGAGTGTCGTAGTGACAACTGAAGTGTGTGACTTATATTACTAAAGAGTGTGACTTATAATACTAAAGTGTGTCAAAAAAAACCAATTTCACCGTGAACAAGTTTCACAGTATACCAACTCATCTTCAAATTAATGTATGATAGTTATTTAAAGGTAAAGTATAGTGTGAACAAGTTTTACGGTAAAACTGGTTAAGGAGTGTGACTTATATTACTAAAGTGTGTGACTTTTTACTGTAAAGTGTATTACTCATAAAAGTGAAGGGTGTGACTTATATTATAAAGAAAGAGTGTCAGTAGTGATAATCAAGTGTGTGACTTATATTCTTAAAGTGTGTTTTTTTATATTAAAAAGTATATATGTCGTAAAAAAAAAATCAATTTCACGGTGAACAAGTTTCACAACATACCAACACTTATATAAATCACGCTATAATATATCACAACTTTAAAACATCTATTATGAAAAGTTCAATGAATAAATATTAGACCAATATCTGTTCTACTTAAAATTTTAAAACATTTTATGGTATACAAATAAAAATAATATTAATATCATAGGATTATATATAGTGACGTATATAGTTGCTCACGTTTACCATTTTTTTTTTAGAATTGAAAAGAAATACGGTCATAAAAAGGCAAAAATACATCAAAAATTTCAGAAAGAAATATTGAATTCATATTCAAGAAAAATCGCAATTGCAAATGCGAAAATTTCGATGTAAATATATGGAGTATATATATTAAAATAATACGCCCCCCGAATATGTATCCTACTGTAGAACACAATAAATAAACAGCGGGCTGCATAAACAAATGGGTCAAGAAAAACGTGTTAATTTACTAAGTTGACCTGGTGGCAGTTGGCAAGACTCAAGGTTAGGTTTCTTGATTGGTGCGTTTAAGGAAAGACACTTTTCAGTATTTAATAATTTAGGTCCGAGCTTCACATTATCTATGGAATATACTTATTATTAACATCATATATTATGTCTATCCTATTATAAATGTCTCGCTTTCCTTTTATTCACGTTTTACAGTCCACTATAGCTTTCTAATTTCATAAAAAAAAAAAGTAATTCTACTATTCAAAATTTTTATTCTCTCTTTCCACACAATATTAAAAAAAATGTCACTCACTACTCCATTCATTACTTCACATACCTTTTTTCTCTCTCCCAATACCCAAAATCACCCTTCATTTTTATTATTTTATTATCATTCTTTAAAAAAATGAGGCAACGGAGGGTGTATATTTAGAAATTCGCATCCCAAAAAGATTTAGATTATAAAATAAAAAATATGGCACGTAGAGGTTCCAAAAGATAAAAACTTGTATACAATATTACATACAAGTGATATGTGCAATGAGTTTTTTTTTTCACAAGTCATGTAACCGGTCCGGGTTATGGCAGATTACTGGCGGGTTAATGAGCCTTCTTCTTCTTCTTCTTCTTCTTATTATTATTATTATTATTATTATTATTATTATTATTATTATTATTATTATTATTATTATTATTATTATTATTATTATTCACGGCCGCGCAGTCACATACCCTGACAAATATTTTCTTCTTCCTTTTCTCACGTTGCAACAAACACGATCAGATCTCAATTGATTTTGATAACAGTGCGTCTCTGAATTTTTCTTCTTTTCCTCTTGTTCTTCTTTTTCTTTTATCTTTCATATTTTTCTTGCTTTCTTCA
This sequence comes from Stenogyne calaminthoides, assembly GCA_037126765.1. Classification (NCBI taxonomy): domain Eukaryota; kingdom Viridiplantae; phylum Streptophyta; class Magnoliopsida; order Lamiales; family Lamiaceae; genus Stenogyne; species Stenogyne calaminthoides. The sequence continues at coordinate 7,062,845 of JBBCBC010000036.1, read as the reverse complement.
ATTTTCTCATCCTTGCAAATTTACAACTCATTCTGCTTCTCATGCTATTCTTTAAATATATAATTTTGGACTGAAAATTTATTTTTCACGCTTGAACTGATTTTTGTTCATGTAGTAACACTATTTTGTTCATAGGGTAACACTCTTTTGGTCATGTAGTAACACATCAAGTTGTTATTTAAATCTATAATTTTTGACTCAGGATTTCTTTTCGCGCTTGTACTGGTTTTGTTCATTGGTAACACATTTTTCTTTATAGAGAAACATTTTTTATTCATGTAGTAACACATGTTTTTTTTAATAATATGTAATACTGTACACATGTCGTCGTGATACTAAATGAATATTCACGTGTTACCATATGAACAACAATGTGTTACCATATAATAATGTATTTTTTTTTAAAAATGATAATGTAATTTTTATTTCACGTAGTAACACATTTTGTTTCTATAAGTATCACATTTTTTTTCATGTAGTAACACATAGATGTAGTAACACATAAAAAAATATTAAATATTATGTGCTCAATAGGAATTGAACCTACAACCACCCACATTAAAAATAAGCTTGGACCACTAGGCTACAACATATATTTAATAAAGTTATCCTTCTATAAATATATATGTGTCATCCCAAACTGAAGCCCACAACCTATAATCCATATGCCCGCCTGTTCAAGACATTCTCCCTGGTCATTCACGACTGCGAATTTTGGTCAATATTTATTTTATTTATGTTGTATTACACATAACATTAGTGTGCAATATTTGACAAGAGTGTTTCTCCAAAATTTAATGTGGATTTAATGGGATTGTGGATTATAAAATTCTATGTATTTTTTAGCGGGATTATGGATAAATAAAATTGTGCACTTTTAATCGGTAGGATTTAATAATATTATTTACAAAATGGTTTATTTTTCAAGAGGTGATAATTTTTGTATATAATACTGATAATTTTTATGCATAATTTTTTTAAAAAAAATATAATCTCAATATTAAAAAAAAAAAAGTAGGTCTAGTGTGAAAATTTTCATGTATAAAAAACTATAAAATCACCATAAATTATGACATATATAAGATGCAGTGAATTATGAATCATTTACGAAATAACTATAAATTTATTTTTGTCTTACTTTCACTATATACAAAATTTGTTTATAAATAATTTTTATTTTCATGTATGCAAATTTTCATACTAGACTTTGTCTTAAAAAAAAATAAATTTAGGTTTATAAATTTTTTTTATTTTTCATGTATAAATTTTAAAATTTATTTTCATCTCCACCCTTAATTATATCAATGCATTAGATTTTGCCGCGTCACTTTCTTGATAAAATCTGCATCCTCTCTCTTTAATAATAAAAAAAAAATAAAAAATTGACCGCTTCTTTTTCTTAATTTCTTTCTCTTCGGAATTCAGACGTGTTTTTACATCATTCTGCTCCAAAAAAAATTCCTCTCATCTTTGGATTTCCTCGCTTCTTTATTCTTAATAAATCTATTTGTTTTTACTGGATTTCCTTTTCATCTCTCTACATTTTGTTTATCGATTAATGTAAAATATTGAATACAAAAAATGCAACAAAATTAGCAGGACATTAGCTTTTATTTGCGAAAGTGATAATTAGCAGCAATTTAATTTCACAATGCATATGTCAATTGTATTTGATGATGAGAATGATATATTAGTTTATGGTTTTGATTGATTTTGGAGTTATCTTCTTGGATTCAGATTCATAACAATTCAACTGTATTTTTTATGCCTTGTAAGTGTTTGACAAAATTCCTGAATGATTTTTTTAACTTTTTAGGTGATTTTAAGTTATAGATCATGTACTACTTCAACAACTAATTCGTTGGAGGACTAAAATAAAGAATTCAAAGCATCTTGACATGCATTTTTTATGCCTTGAAAGTGTTATCTGCCACATTAAAAAGTTCAGGGGAAAAATTGTCAAAAAGAGAGAAGAAAAATACCCCGTAGAATGAAATCATTGATTCTCCTCCATATACATGTTTGATTTTTGTTTTGTTATCATCTATTAAACCCTAACTAAGTTAATGAAGATTCATAATACAACAAAATATAATGGCGGGAAAGATTAGAGAAAAATGATGTCGTGAACAAGATGAAGAAAGAAGAGGTCAAAATTCTTTTAGGAGAAAGAATGCAGATTTTATTAATGGGATGATGTGGCAAAATCTAAGACATTGATATAATTAAGGGTGGAGATGAAAATAAATTCACACTCACTAAATGGAGAGGATCCAAATTCAAGTTTTTATCTCTCGAATTTAATGGGGTTGTGGATTTCTATTTTTTTATTATATGCTCAATTTAGGATTATAAAATCAGATTTTTATATTTCAAACTTTCAATCTGGTTTTGCATTGAAATTTTACAAAACAAAATAGGAGTACATCTTACCTATAAATATATAAACACACATACCCTTCTTGATGCATATATAATTCATTATTCTCACCTTTATTGTACTACTCACTTTTCATACATTTTTTTAATCGTCATTGTGCATTTTATAGTGTATTTAGAATTGTGCATCTTACTGTACTGAAATATATAATTTGTTTACACCGAATCGAATAACTACTAATATTAAAAATAAATTGCACGACTCACTGTAAACAAATTACATGTTTCAATATAAAAAATTATATGGTTTTAAAATATACTACCGGTGCACATGAGACCCACTCTCTATTTTATCACATTTACAATTTTTAATACAACACACTAATTATTACACAATCGTTACAATTATAATCAACAATAATATTAATAAACAACATATACTCTCACACATCAATTTAAAGAGTTGATATACTGTGAAACTTATTCACCGTGAAACTATTTTTTTTTTTTTACAGTCATACTCTTTAATAATATAAGTCACACCCTTCAGTTATCACTACGATACCCTCTGGTATATTAATAAGTCATACCCTTCACTTTTATAAGTAATACCCTTTATAGTAAAAAGTCACACCTTTTATAAGAAAAAGTCACACTCTTTAATAATATAAGTTACACTCCTTAACTAGTTTCACCGTGAAACTTGTTCACCATATACTTTACCCAAGTTAAATATTCTCCTACTAATCGCAAAACAATTTACCTTTTTTTTAAAAAAAATAATATGCATTAAATGATATAGGCAAATAAAATGATAAAAATAACCACATTATTGTTATGAAATAAATAATAATTAGTGGATGTCCCTTGATGTTCTAATACATGAATGTGAATTTATTTCGACTCATAATAAAAAGACCCTTCATGTAACTACATTCATCTTATAAATAGGTGGTATGTCACCTTCTTTTGTACAAGATAACGATATTGAAATACTCCTGACTTGATCGCCCTCAGACGTAGTCTTCGTGACGAACTGGGTCAACAAATGTCGTCTTTTTTCTACCTTCTCTGCTCTCTCAATACTCAATATTTCCATTAGTTTTATAACACGTTATCAGCACGATAGAGCCGGATATTTTTCTTTTAGCGAGTTTAGCACAACCACAATTGCTACTTTTTTTTTTTTTTTTTTTTGGAAACAACAATTGCTACCTTTTAATGTGCTGAAAATGTGTTATTGTAAAACATCAGTACGAGAAAAATTTGATGTTATTCCGTAAACTTTTACTTATTTATATTACTGGAATATTATTTGTTATAGAAATTATGATTTATGTAAAAATTTCTTAATTGTCTTTTATTATTGGTTTTCTTAAAAAGAAAGAAATACGACCACCTGAAGAAAATTGTCCTTCCAAAAGTTCGGTAGGATGGGCTCCACCTACGACTATCATATTTTAAATATGTTAATAATGTAATTCTGTTATGTTCAAAATCACTTATATTAAAATTATGTGTTGAGACCATAACTGATGATGATATGCTTTCGAATATATTTTCTACTCGAATATGCTCCTGCAGTAGCTATATCGAGACAAAGAATTTAAGAAATATTCTGAACTAATTATTTGTATTCTTTTGGTTGAGCAAAACAATGAATTGTTGTTGAAAATTATGAGTCCCAACCCATTAGTTTTAGTCCATTCCATGAAGCGAATGTGACTCATCTCAAAATTATGAATGTGGTTGTGGGTGGACTTGGTCGTGATAGACATAATCTATATAATTATATAAATCACAACCGTGATAAAAAATGACTTGTCTCCCATAAGAGGGACAATTGATAAAATAAAAGATTTGTGGATAAATGTTACTGGTGTGGCATTGAAGGTCATTGACCTCGTATCTATATATCATATAAAAAATAAATTAAAAAATCATCCTGTAAAATAGTGTCAAGCATCCTTGAAAATGAAGGATGCAAATGTTGAGACATATTGATGAGGAAAATACTTATAAATGGTGATGATAAAGTCTCATTCTTCCTGAAGAAGCAATGGACATTAAATATTGTGATTAAATAATAATGGTGACATTTGTTTAATTGAATGAGTTAATATGCACATCATACTTAAAATGAAAGTATTTTTCTCATTTGGGAGAGGGGGAGACAAATGTTAATATTATAAATGGTAGTGCAAACTTGATGGCTCCAGAAGAGCTACTATATTTCTCACTGTAAGGATAATTTTTTTTTATGTAATGCACTGTTGTCTCAAAATCTCAAAGAAATTTATTGAGTTTTAAAGATATCCGCACAAATGGGTATCAATCGATACTCTAAATGAGACAAATGTTGGATTTCCTTTGATCCTTAATTCAAAGGATTATACATTTATGATAAATTACAAATAAATTATCGGGCGCATTTAGCGACTCCAATATATATATATTACTAAATCACATATTCCTAAAGAATATATTTTGGTTAAGATTGATATCCTAAAAGGACAAATATCAAATGTTAATAAATTTAAAACACGCCTGAAGCGTGGGAAGATCCCTTAGTTCCAAGGATTAAAATCTTCGCAAAGAAAAGAGTGTTAAATAAATAAAAATTGCACATAGTGGAAAATTTCAACCTCCTGAAGAGGTTACCTCTTACGATGCTCCTGAAGAGCTAGTTCCTAAAGAATGAATTTGTGAAATAGTATGACACAAGGTAGCCCAAGTTTTTCCACAAAATCATAAATTTGATTATGATGGAACGTATTCCCCTGAAGTGGATACGGACATGACTACCCCCATTTTTACAACTAGTGTATGGGAAATAATCAAACATTTCCCATCTGCGAAGATTCAGTTGTGCAGTATATATTTCTATATCACCACCACAATAACCTAGCAGCCTAGTTGGCTAACTGCACACTTAATGAAGATCATTTCCCGGCATTAGGGGGAGATAAGAATGCAAAATTAAATGAATACCGAGAAATTTAGAAAAAGATAAAAGATCTTCAGTATTCAAATCGACACACTAATCAAACTGAACCAGAAGTTCAAAAGATAATTTAACTTGCATTATTTAGCAAGTAATCTGCCAGATACTTTTACTAAGGAGTGACTAGATCACATATACTTATTGTATATGCAAAACAAAGTGTAGAGGATATAATGAAATCAAATATATATATTGATGCTCCTACATGCCAGAAGCGTAAATGGGCTTTTACGCGCTAGAAGCGTAAATGACCTCATAACACGAAATATATATATCCGCAGTAAAACAAAGCTAGCAAAATAAAATAAAACATTCAGTCACTCCCAAAATCTCCTAAAGGGATTCGTCCTGAAGACGAAAGTCCTAGTAACAATACACGTGCACAAAATAATTATAACACTAGGATTGCGGAATGACCAGATCAATATATTTTGGGAAATGATGAAGATCTGGTTTATATGAATTTTACAAATCCAGGAGAAAATTACAATATATATATCATTGTTGTTGACAACATATTTGTATCAACTATTGCTCTTACTATCATTAATTAAAATCTGGATCCGGTACCTATGTTGGGTGTCAGAATAATCTCAATATAATTGCGACTCTTGAAGAGCTCCAAGAGGTAGCTGCATATTTAAAGAAAGAATTTGAGATTAAAGATTCTGGACAAATAAAATTATGTCTTAGTTTACAAATCGAGTATCTAAAAGGTGGAGATTTGGTTCACCAACTGCTTATACCCAAAAGGTATTAAAGTAGATTTACATGAAAAGACACATCCGTTGAATACCACAATGAATGTCCAGTCATTTGGTCCTAATAAGGATTTGTTTGAACCTCGAGTGAAATATGAAGAGATACTCGGTCCTGAAGTAATATATCTCTATATAGTGCACTAATGCGTCTTGCCAATTATACAAGACATTAATCATTACCGACAACATTTGAAAAATTGGTGAAACATATTGCAATGTGTCGGTTAAAATATTTCAATTGATGTTTGAATCAGGGGGAGAATTGATATATACTAAATAATATGTACTCGTTTTTCCTTTGCTAGAGTTTTGTCCCACAATATTTGTTTTCCCCAAGTAAGGTTTCTAACGAGACATATTCTTTGTATAATAACGGACATCCAAGGGGGAGTGTTATGAAATAAATAATAATTAGTGGATGTCCCTTGATATTCTAATACATGAATGTGAATTTATTTCGACTCATAATAAAAAGACCCTTCATGTAACTACATTTATCCTATAAATAGGTGGTATGTCACCTTCATTTGTACAAGATAACGATATTGAAATCCTCCCGATTTTGGCCGCCTCAGCACGTAATCATCGCGATTTAATTTGGGTCAACAAATGTCGTCTTCTTTTCTATCTTCTCTGCTCTCTCAATACTCAATATTTTTATTAGTTTTATAACAATTATACATATATTTATTGTTATTGATAAATTTTTTTAATTCATGTAAAACATCTTAAAAGAACAAATGAAATAGTCAAATAGGTACGAGGGATGTACTATTTAGACAAAAAACATCAATTGAATTCTGGTACACACGTGAATTATCTCAATCAAAGCATCACAATTTAACATATAAAGTGTCACTATTTAGTGATTAAAGAAGAACACATAAAATCAGACATATTTTAGACAATGATACTAAAAACTAAAATTTATGCAAACCCAAATTCACAGAAAACTTACTCAACTATTTATCAAGATTTTAAAATCTATTATATTTTTTAACATCTCTACTTTGACACTTGTCCCGCAGTTTCTAAGAAAGAAATATTATTTGTTCTTCCTTCCTTGCACTCTTCAACCTTAATAACAGACTCACAAACTTACAAATTACAGTTGTAGGCTTCTCATGGTGACAAAAAAAAATACCTGATCTCCAGCAAATACACGAAGAAATTTACAAGAGAAACAAATGAAACAATGGAAAAAACACTCACTGGCGTACGTACAATTCTGTTTCAAGATAGTACAACCCGCATAAGCAGTACCTTATATATAGTTCTACCTGTAAGTCTTCCTTTACATGTACAAACCTGAAGTTGCAATGCAGATAATATTCACTTGCTGTATCTTCTACATGCAATGCAAACACTGAAGCCTGAAGACGATGCATATAAAGCTCGTTTCGCGCGTTAGATCTCTACGAAACTTAAGCTAATTCCAATTTACAGGATGAATATACTGATTTAAGCCTCGTGGTTTTCGTGGACATCTGGCAGGGACGGGGAAGGTGAGGATGCACCGCTGATTTTGCTGGGAACGGGTGTATTTCTTCGTGACTGTCTCTTTGTAGGTACTCTGTCTTCCAGTTTGCCGTTGATGCCTTCGTCTTCATCATCCTCATCGTCTTTAAAAATTGGGTGGATATACGCGCTTTGGAGATAGCCTTTCAAGTTCAGGTTTGGTTCTCTTGCACGTTCTAGAGTATCTTTCATCATTGCTTCCTATAATCCATTAGGATGCAACCAATTAAAAACTTGTGAAAATAAGAAAAACTGAAAAAGTTAAGACATTTTTTTAGTCCTGCCCGTTTTTGCTTATAGGACATTTCACTTTTCCCAAGTAAATTTCACCTTGACAACTTCCAAAATTCAACATTTTAGTCACTTGATTAACGTTACAATTACTTTCAATTTTTTTAAAAAAAATTGGTCATGTTAACTTTTAAAACCGGTTAATAATCCGCAGCAACCAGTCAAAGGACAAAAAATTGGATTTTGAAAGTTAAAAAGACTAAATTCAATTTGAGAAAGTTGGACTGAAAGCAAAAACGGACAAACTTACAGGACTAAAAAAAGACACCTTGGGTAAGAAAGATTTGATACATAAATTGGAAACTAGTACAAACCTGCAGAGGATATTTAACAAAAGCAGGCTCATAACGGCCTTTGCAGAACTGATGGAAAAATATTGTAACCACCGGAAGCATTATGAGGATTGGTGGGGCCTGAATGATTCCTTTTGTACCCATGAGTCCCATCAGAACTAGCTGTGAGAAGATGAGGGCGTAGATTATACGTCCATGTACGTCTGGCCAAAATGCGCCTGCACTTTCGTATTCTTGGTTGTATACATTTATTATCTGCACAAGGTAATTATATATCTCAATCCTAAGTGTCTGGAATATCATATGATTCATTTATCTGTGCATCTGAGAAAGACAAGACGGGTTACCTGGTGTCGGAATACGACAAACGCCAAGGCAAAGAAGACGAGTATAAATGGAAGGAAGACGGGGGTTACAATAGCATAGACGAAGCCTAGAAGAAAATACAATTGTATTTGAGGTTCACCGGTGTTAAATCCAATGCTTCCTGGATCCATGGCCTCCTCTCTGTCCTTTTCAGTCTTCACCAGGAAGAAGTTCTTCAGATGATAGAATATAAGTGGCTTCAATCTTAAAATCTCTCCAGCAACACCAGCCCATCCATCGACCATTATGTAAGTGATAAAGAAAGTTGCTTTCATTGGGATTGCAATTCCAATTTTTTTTATTATACTGCCATGCATGAACAACCAATTATATATAAGATGAAGAATAAAAAATTGACATCAGAGAGAATCGGTCTACGTTCATACCCGCTTGGCGTCTCATCTTTAAGAAAACTATCGAGTTGTTCCATTGCACTTCCAGCAATGACACTTACAAGGAAAACATTGATAAAGTTGAATAGGTAATATCTCATGGCAGCTCTCCTTTCCAGAGAAGATATAGACAGGAATCCCTCAAACTTGGACATAATCATCAATATTGTTGGTAGCACGATAAGAAAAATCTTCAGAGCAATCCCAGGTAAAACGCCTTGAATAAAAGACTTGATCACCTTTCTGCATTATGAAACATTCCATTAATATTAATGTGAAAGCTATTTGTAAATAAATATAGAAAAAGAGAACGGTTGTAGAAAGACTCAACATAATATTTTATTTGCTAATGATTGTGAATAGCTTTTTAGAAGAAATACTCACTCTTCAGTAATTGGCTTGAGAAACGGTAACCTCTTTTCAAGACCCTCGATATTTGCAATAGATTGTACAGCAGTAACGGGGATCGTGAAGAAGAATGTGAGGAAGAAGAAAGCGACAGCAATAATAAGCCTCCTAACAGTCAATGAAACATAAGGAATGGCCAAATTGGCCCAGTATACGTCACGTGGCTCCGAAGCCCACTCTGTAAGCCACACAGTCGGATTTCTGGACAGTGTTGTTTGTGCACACACAGCAGCGCCCCACCGAGTTTTGAATGAAACAAAGGCCGCCGGCATGATACACTTTGGATCAGTTCTTACCCTCTCCCGCTCTTCAGCAATCTGCACATGAATACAATGCATAAATTATAACCAAAGCAAATTTATGAACCCATCAATATTTTTAAGGAAAAAACATGAATCCAAACAAAAACATGATATTACCAACAGTGAAAAGTAATCCTAAAAACTCTATATAGGGATTTGTACAACTACAAATGTTAAAAATATTTAGATGTAAAGAATAAAGGGGCACTTGGTTCAAATGCGTCAATGGGAATGGTAATGAGATTACTTAAACTAATGTTATTTGTATAACGTCATCCCTCTGGTCCTGAAAAAGAATTGGGCCTTTCATATCCCCACTTTGGGTGATTATGCAACCTACCTCAAAGCTCGTATTCTCAAGCCCACCTCAAACACATCCCAATTCAATTCATTTTTTTTAATACTAACTTACGTTAGGATACCAAACAAAGCCTCATTATATTTTACACTTATGCTAATTCAAACAATATATAACCAGCAAAATAGATAATTATTTTTCTGTTCAGTGTTAATAATATCGACATCAATCAGGCTGAAGGGATTATTATCACTTCTGCTATATATGGCATGGATGAAGAAAAAAAAAGTCGAAGAGTAGAAAAATAAAATTGATTCTCATTTTCCTTTTGTAGGTACCTCAAGTACATCATAATAGGAAGGATAATAATATTTTCTTCCAAGCTTGGTCGGCATAACTGAAGACAGCTCAATATTACAGAGATTGCAATATTTAGATGATTTAAAAACTTATTGGCAGACTTCAAAGGCAATAATAACACTGACTGATGGAATTTTAGTTATCATTATGTGCAGTTCTGTTATACATCAATGACATGCATGGTAGAAAGTGAGATGGATATAGATAAAGCATTTACTCACTTCTTTTGATAGTCTCTCTATTTCAGCTGTCTGGTAATCAATTGCATCCACTTTCTCTCCACAAAGGCCAAGAAAGCCAAGCTGCAAGTATGTAAAGAGTAAATGCAACACACCGCTTGAATGATGCATCACATCACAATTGAAGACAATTCCAAACATATATGCAAGAAAGAGATGATCTAAGATACAATGCGGCACTAAGCTGCACCTTTTTTATTGGTCGTCGCTGATTGGTTTCTTGAATATTTTAATTGGTAATAGTCAAGCCAGTTTTGCCTCTTTTCCTTCTCCTTGACAAGTTTTGCAAGTTTATTGGCATTGATCACAACCTGCATACATTTTTCATGTTAGAAGAACTGTAGGAACATTGTTCCCTAGACATGTGCCTATAGGTGTTATTTATACTATGAAGCAACAACAAAGATGAAATACAAAAAAATAAATTGGTGAGAATAATATGTGCATAGTCCAAGAGTTGCACAGTATCCCATTGTAATAAAGAAAAGAAATTCGGATCAATTTTGGTTTTTAATAGTGACATATTGAGCCTTAAAGAACAATGGTACATATAATTGTGAAGCACACGAGGAGTAGGACAAATGATGAGGTCATTTAAAGGTATTATAAATCTAAGAATTTTTCACTTTCTTTACAATTTCTTATTTCAGCATATTATATATTTCAAATTTTTACTTCCAGACTCGTATATGTTTATAATAATACTTGATAATCTCTTTGTTTTCAAGTCGTATTGATTCGGGTAAGTGTAACTTAACGTTCCACAAAGTTAAATAGCAAAATGAAATAAAGTTGTATAGTTCCCTTGCATCCCCAAAAATTTCCAGAACAAAATAATCCAAACAGTGTGAAGGTCATGAATCCTAGAATTTAACGAATAACTTTCACTGAAGAAGAGTATATAAAAGTCATATCTCATAATAGCTAAAAACAAAATTATATATTTTTCTTCTAGAATTAAAAATACATATCGGCATAATACGTAATCCTAAAAAGAATTTAAAACTACTGATTAAGTTTCTTAAATAAAATTCCTCTTCTGAATGGAAGAACACTGAACACCAATATGTCATTCTCACACAGGCATACACTTTTGCAAGAAAACAATTGAATTACTTTTATTTTGAGGGGTTAAAACCTAAAAGTTCTATTTTCAATCGATTGTCAGCATTATTTTCTAAAAAAAAAAAAAGCAGAACTATCCCTAATACACAAAATTAGAAAATTAAATATCTGAATAGTTATTAAAACATAGTCATTTCCAGTAAAAAGAAAATAAATCTGAGATAGCTCGGGTCATGAAAAAGTCAAGCAGAATTTCTTATATTCCAGAAACATTAGCAAGCCCAAATCCACAATGTTTTTTTTGCATGAAGAAAAAAACCTGATGAGTTAGATAGTGATCCGGATGGTTGACTAAGAAAAAATGCTCCACACATTCAGTCACCGATTCATCAGCATCTGGTGGCACGTTCCTAACAAGAACCTGCAAAACAAGGTTGATATTTCCAGATAGTTACAAAGAGAAACAAAATCCGCTTGATGTATTAAAGAAAGTACTGTAACTAGAAATTAAACCAGCAAAAGGAATCAATCTAAAAGGTTCCTCATAGCAAGTGATCTACACAATAATCCAAACAAGCAAGAGGACACAGAGCAATAATTATGTGTTCCATTTATTTTTTTCCCATGCATCACACTTCAGAAAGTGCTTCAGCATATGTGACGAGCTGATTCGAATAATTCCTCAGGATCTTGGGCATTTTAATATATTGGTCATAAATAGATAGCCAAAAGGTGTAAGAGGGAACTACTACGCATGCCATATCATCTAAAATAGAATTGAATTTGGTCTATATCCAACAACTTGCATCATGTCTGCCTCACCATATTTCATAACGGAAGCTCTTCGCCATAAGGAGCTCCATTGGAGGCCAAGTAAGATAATGGAAAATGACCAAGAAAGAAAAGAAACTTGATGATTATGATTAAGAAAGCTAGATCACATTTTTCACTTGCATGCCCCATGAACTAGGATGTAGTTAAGCCACTTACTAAAAATGATCTTATTTATTAAAATACATGAGCTTACCCAACCACCTTCTAGAAGTAGCAGGATATTGATTCTTACCGTGAACTGATCAGGACGTCGTCTTTCAGAAGCAACAAAGTGTAAGCGCATTGAAGCAATTGTTGCATACTCCTTTTTCAAGGCATAACATGTCCAAAAGGTAAAGGCATATGCCATTACTATATGAGTCCAAAACCTGTAAATAGACATGCAAAACATCATTTCTATTTCAAGTACACACCATTACAAGCAAAATATGCTCACTACCTGTTAAACATGAGAGCATATAATAAGTAGGGTCAATAGTTTATTCGAACAAATCAAATAATAAAATAGTTAATGAGAAACTATATTACAATCGGAAGTTTCACTGTCCAAAGTTTTTTTTTTTAATTATTAAATTTAAGACTGTCACGGTCTGACCTGCTTTGGTCTTCTTTTCGGGTCCAAAGTTTTTCTTGGTTTTCTTGGTATTTTCGGTTCATCAAGGATAATTTAAAAAATACTGAGGAAGTAAAAAAGCTCCAAACCTGGGAGATCCATGCGGGACATTTGAAATAGATAGCTTGTCGATGTCACTGAACTCTAACTTAGCCGTTGTTGCCAAGGTATTGTTTGTCCAGTTGACAGGCACTATGATAGCCCATGCAAGCAAGGTCATCGGAACAAAAATCTTCAGTCTGTATCACAAAAATCCAGAATCAGTACACGAAGAACTGTATTACAGTATATTATCTAAACCTCAAATACTAAAGCATGTTATCTATACTGAGAACAATTATATACAAAATCTGACAGTCAGGAACCTTGAAATCATTTCTAAGTCATAATTTTCCCTCATTTAGCAGTTTTATAGATCATATGCTAAAATATGTAAGCTTACCCCAACAAGTATATTCGCAAGTAGACGGCTGAATCCAGGCCTGCATGATCAATGAGCTCTGGCTCGGGCATCTTGAGCGCATCGGGCACCCAATTCAGAAATCTAATATACGACCTCCAATCAAGATTGACAAACTTGTTTACAAGACCCGAGTGTGTGGGACTACTTCTCAATCCCTTAAGGTACCATTTAGGGAAATATACTCTATCATTTACTGGCTGGAGCCTTAGGATGGCAAATGCTATAAGGAAAATTAATGCACTGATAATATTAACTCCTGCTGCAAGTCCTATATCTCCAAATGTTGCCATCTTCTACTTCTTCTAAAATATCTGAATTTCCTGTCAAAAGAGGCATATTTGGAAATTACAGCTTCCATACATTAAAAGTGAATTTCAATTACAGCATCTGAATTTCGTTATTATGCAGCCACGCATATAAATATACATTTCCTAAATTTGAAGATTTTAATCATGTACATTCCCTTGTGGTTCGAAGTTCGAACAATTACTCGATTTAATATAAAACTAAATTTAACAAAGGATTGATCACCCATCAATTTAAGACAGACTATTTTTCGTATAAATTACAATAATGAACTCAATTGCGTGTTATGATCAACACTAAAATATCATATAAAATCGAGTAGTCTCACTTAAGTTTACAACTGTTGAAAAATCATTTACAAATAAACAGAAAGTAGTATGTCCTACAATTTTCAGTAGTCCTGGAAATCCTCTAGATGCACATTCGAGAGAGAGAGAGAGAGAGAGAAGACCAAGCAATAACAGAAAAAGTTTCAATTTCTACCTAAATCTCACCAAGAATAACCACTACTTCACCAATACGCACACAAACAAAAAATTCTTCATCTCAATTCCGCTAAAAACACAAATCAGAACATATCATCCAACAAAATCAATTAAAAAAAAAAAGGCATACCGTTTCGATAATTTACAGCGCAGTTAAACAGAGCATCTCATGTAGAGATAAGATGCCAAGGCGTGGAGTGGAGGATCGGAGAGTGAATAGAATAGCTTCAGAGTGCAACAAAAGCCAAACAACATTCCCCACAATCCCTCACATAAAAACTAAACCACAAGCCAAAGCCTATACATACAGATTCACAGTGAAAAAGATGAGTGACGTGATATTTGTCTCGTTCGAAATTGCACAAAAGCAAGGAGTGTGAGCTGCGATGAGATGATTTTCTAGTGAGAGAAACCCTTCTTCACTGAATTGGATGGTTTGACAGTTACGTTTGTGAAGATTGTAATTTGTAATTAATTAATCTAATTAATGGTGTTTAATACTTAAACTTGCAATTTTATACTCGTAAGTATTCATTAGATGCGCGTTTTCGGCTGATAATCCGCGACATGGGTACCACGCGCTTTGTGTAAAATGTCGGCAAGGCACATGTGGGTAGATAGGTGTATTATAACGGCTATCTTTTTCTTTACTTGCCCGGAATTATCACGCTCTGCGTTGGTGCGTGAGAACCAGATTCGCGTGGTACGTTCAAGAAGGATTTATTGTACTCTTTCTTCTTTTCCCCGCTGTCGCATTTGAATTTTGAAGAATGACAAATTGTAAAGTAGGACTATATTTTAAAAATTAGCATTTGGTACAAAAATTTTACACGTATATACGTTATGAAAAATTATGTGTCGAATTGTGAATTTTTTTTTTTCCTGTAATTGGAAAATGAAAAGATATATCATCATTTTTATTAAATTAATCCTGATTTACATGAATACACTGTTTAATTTTTTGTAAACATATATATAATGGAGCATCTAAAAAAAATCACTAAAATTAAAAAAAATCTATGTTCTTTAATAAAGGACTGTGATATGTATACTTTATCATTAAATTTTGGGATTCAAAATGAATTAATAATACGGGCAACACAGATACGTCCCATTTGATCAAATTATTGTAGTTGGTTGTATCGCAATACCAATTCGAGACGCACTCATTATGCTAGTAATGTAAAATTTAAGATGAAACATCATGAAAGCAAAATATATATTCCTGATCATCATTATCTAATTTTTTTAATGGAATTCAAAAAGAATATTTCCGTTTTTATTATATATTCCAACATAATTTATACAATACAATACAATAGTTTTTAAAAGACAAAAATGTAAGTCAAATTGGTTGAACTATTTGTTTAGAATGATTCAATTGAAGAGTTAAAAAAGGCTACCACAGCATGCAGCATTATTCAATTTATTCTAATTTTTGACCTAGCTACCTAAATTGGGTGGCTGATTAATGCCAATTTGCGACTTTTTGCCGACCGTATCTATTCCGTGTGTTACTTACAGTTCTTTTCTTTCCCTTTTCATTTTTTTACCAAACGTTTACATGCTTGGGTTTGACAAAATATAATTTTATAAACATCCCATCCTTCATTTTGAAAACTTATCCAAATTCCAAAGCTTGAAAGGATACAGAAATCATGCCTATTTTTGGCTCAAAAGGGGCTTCTAGATTAAGTGTCAATCGTGTTTATAATGTATTAAAGCAATTTTTTTTTCTCAAGATTCTAAAGTCTAAACTCTCTTAAAACTAAATAACTGAAATATCTCTATATGCATATAACTATTCGAGAATGTTTTTGCTGATTTTATTGCGTGTTAAAGTTTTGTGATTATTATCCCGACTAGTTAAGATATGGATACTAGCTCGATTGTAAATAAAATTGTAATCAATGTAAACTGAAAAGCTATCTCAAATATTTATATTAATTTCTAAATGGTATCATAGTATTGTCTTTTTTTATATATATTTTTGCATCTAAGTCACGTTAATCTATAGTACAGTTATATAAAACATTAATTATTATTTTAATATTATTTGAAATTAAATAAAAAATTAATTTTCACACCATTAAAAAAAAAAATAATTGTGTCGTGCATGTGAAATTCATGGTATATATTATTCTCTATGTACTTAATCGATTTGTCCGTATTCCGGTCCTCGGATTTGGACATACTGAACATTATTCTGTAAAATAATTCATCACGTTTTCTTTTTTAGTTCTTTATAATCTCATTAATATGTGGTGTATTATTAAAAAACGTGTATCCCAATTTTTGGACAGAAAAACAGGTTGAATGGAAGGCCGGTCGCCGAACGATCAATTCAAATAAAAAATGTGAAATCAACCGCGAAGGCCTGTGAACATTTTATTACGACAACAGGAAAATATGACCAATTGACCATCCCTTGAATAAAAGTATATATGGTGGTACTTTTTCAGTTTTATCTAAATTATGCTTAATGTTGACAGTAAATTATAATATATATTGACGTGGTATTGCAAGTAACATTTTATTGACGACAGAATAAAATGTATAAAATTGAATTTTTTTGGAAGTAAAAATATCATTATCTGACCATTAATTGCATATTTGTATTAATTTCAATTCCAAATTATTTTAAAAAAAAGATATTCTAAGAACAAATTGAGAAAACACTATAAGAGCCGTTGGTGGTAGGTGGAAATAATGATACGACGTTGGGGACCTCTTTCGTTGCATCATTATTATGAGCGGCGCGCCATGCATGCCTAAAGCTAAAAAATATATGTACACTAATAATATGATTAAGTGTTATACTTATATATATATATATATATATATATATATATATATATATATATGTGTGTGTGTGTGATAAAAGAAAAAAAATGATGAATAGTTGGAAATATCTTAAGATGAAACCAAATTTTTAGTCAGTTCTATTTTAAAAAGTTTTTTTTGTTAATGATTTTAATTTTATTCTTTTATAGCCAAGATAATATTTTTTTTACCAACTATACCCTCATTACTCTTTTTTTTTATAAACATCGATTCTTTAATGGTGCCAGACGAAACTTTAATAAAAGTGTGGTACAAGTGAAAAAAAATAGTAGTACATGGATTAATGGTGAGTATTTAACTTAAATAAAAGTTGTGAGACGGATGAAACAATAGTGGAAAGAACTTATGTAAAATGTGGCACGAGGTGAATTAATTATGGTACGAGCTTAAATAAAATGTGACACGAGGTGAATTAATGGTGGTACAATCTCAATAGTGTATGATACGGGGTAAATTAATGATGATACACCTTTAATAAAGTGTGATACGTGATGAATTAATGATAGTAGGAGTTTAATAAAATATGGATACAAGATGAATTAATGTTTGAATATAGTGTAGTATAAGAGTGTTGACCGGATGAGAGAGAGAAAGTTATTCTAATTTTTCTGAAGAAAAATTCGCTGATATTTTTTTAAGAAGTCATTTTTTTTTTTTCTATTTTATTTAATTCTTTTAATTAATTAAATAGGGGTATAAAAGTCTAAATAATAATTATTTAACTAGAAAAAAACAAATTAAAATTTAATGACATAAAATAATATTTACTTTTACATCCAGCTATTTATAACTCTATCCCAATAGCTAATCAAATACTCCTTTTCTAATTTATATTTTCCATCACACTTTATGCGACTTAAAAGTAAAACTGCATGCTTACGAATAACTACAAATGCAACCTTACCCAAATAGGCAAATACCCTAATATGTACTTTGACAAATCGGCATATATAGTTGCTGAACTAATGTAATTGAACGTGGATCGTTATTATACTATTAGTAAATTATATCTGAAATGAATTAAACCTCTGAAATGAGTTTTTAGATGAGGCGAGATTAACTACGTGGTTTGTCAACTCCACGCCATAAATCGCGAGTTCATGCGACAGCAAAAACTTGAACTTTAAGATAAGACGGGATTCTTACACGGTTTTACCTTGACAAGCATTACAACATTTCTAAATTTTATTATAAAAAAACATATTTGTAAATGGTGTATATTAAAATGAACATGTATATTCATTGGAATAATATCCTTTCAAGTCTAACCCAACTTCAAAATTCTCCTATGAGAATGGTAATAAAAATGAGCATGCGTATATACGATGTGTTAATAAGTATGATTGTAGAAATTATGATCATTTTACTTTTTTTATATTTTGTATACCTACTTCTCAACCAACAACAGAAACAAATCATAGTCCACATGTACAAGTGTTCCAAATTGAACACAAATTAGACGAATGAAATTTTATTTTGATGTTTGATAGCGAAATGCATAATTTGATTCGATGCAAATGGCATAATTGTTTAAATATTTTCTTTTGTTTCAAGATTGGATATAATTAATTGTGAAGAATAGAGAAATGATATCCATGTAGGGCTCACTTGTTGATAGGGTTGGGCGCATATAATTCGCTGCAAGGATAATTGTAATGGGATGGGCCTATAGCAGTGTTTTAAAAATCGTTGATCGAATCGAAAAAAATTGGCCGTTGAAATGATTTCTGCCTAATTTTTGTCAATATTTTCTATGTTTAGTTAAAAAAATAAAATAAGTATACACCTACAAAAAAATAAATATATATTTAATAACTTTTCATATCATATTTAAGAAAACACATCGATAGTGTAAGAGGAAATAATTTATCCCACATCGAAATTGTTAGGAAAAAATGTGAAAAAAAATAATATAAAAGGAGAGAATTGAACCTCATATAAAAGTGTTTGAAAATGTGAGAGGAAGTATTATAATATTTTTGTCTCACCTCATACATTTATCCCACATCAAAAGTGTTGGAGAAAAATGTGAGAGGAAATATTACATTTATCCCACATTGAAAGTGTTGGAGAAAAATGTGAGAGGAAGTATTATAAATTTTTTCCTACCTCATACATTTATCCCACATTAAAAGTGTTGGAGAAAAATGTGAGATAAAGTATTATAAATTTTGTCTCACCTCATACGTTTATCTCACATCGAAAGTGTTGAGAAAAGTGTGAGAGGAATATAAATTTAAAATTTTAAATAATTAATATAAATTAGTAATTTTTTTTTTTTTTAAAACCAATTTTTTTCCGGTTGGCCAGTTGAACCGATTTTTTGACCGTTTTGACCGGTTCAACCCGGTTCAACTTTAAAAGCGGTTCTATTTGTATTTTTTAATCGGTTCCCGGTTCAACCCGGTTTCAAAAACATTGGCCTATAGTATAAGAAGAGAATAAATACAAGTGATGGGATTTTTTTTTGAAAGGTGATGATGGGATTCAAAAGCTAACACTTTAATGCTTAAAGATATAGTATTACTTTTTTTATTTTACAAAGCAACATTTATTGGGGACACTAGTCACACTATGCGCAGCCCTTTAATGCTTGAAGGCAATTCTTTCACTGAATTATTATGATATCCCCTTCTCAAAATTTGTCCAAAAAGAAATTAAAATTTTATTGAATCCTGCGGTGGACTGAGTAAATGGTCAAATGATTTGTCCAAATTACTAACGTCATAGTTGGTAAATATTCAGAGAATTTGTTTGGTAATTTGACCACTTGATTGTTTAGTAGTAATAATTTGAACTAACACGAGAATAGAAATAATTGTAATTTAACATTAGAAATGTTTAAAATATATGCCTTTGCATTCATTTTCTATAAGTTAATAGTCTATTGGGAAAACAAATTATATAATACACTTTTTAAATTTTTCTTCTTTAAAATTCAATAAATTATTGTGCGAGACAAATCACATTTCGAGAAAAACTTGTATGCAATATTGCATACAAGTTTTATGTGCAATATTAGGTCAACACATTCATTTTAAGCTTTGGTCAAATTTAATTTCTTCATTTAATTTCTTCCGTGTCGATTTTTTTTTTTCTTGGTCGCGTCGGGCTCTGTCGGTTTGCTTTGAAACCGTGATATTTTTTCAAAAAACAAAATCAAATCGAATCTTTTTTCTTCAGTTGTGAATCTTTTCTCTCTCGCGCTCTCTTTTCCCGTTCCCTTCTTCCGATAACGACTGCGGTTTCGGGCGGTTTCCCTTCGATGACGGTTTTTTGGTTGCGGTTTATTCCAATAACACACACTATAAGAAGCAGATTTGTCCGTTTAGAGTTGTGTTACTACATTTTTTGGAGGCGATCCACTGTTCATATAAGGTTTTTGTATTTTTCTATGTTTTTTTCATGTTTTTTATGCATATTTGTGTTCTGTATTCAGTATTCTGTTCGTTTTTAGAAACCCTAGTTTCGTTTTAGTCGCGATTTTAAGTTCGTTTAAAGTTCTTCGTGATTTTTGTTAGGTTTTATGTTTTCTCCTTGTTGCATGTTCTTTTTTGTTCATATTATCTGTTGATTCCTAGTTTTTTTCTGAATTTTTTGGTGGTGATTCCTAGTTTTTTTTATGTTCTGTTTGTTTTTCTCTTTTTTTGGTAACATTGATGTGTTAATGTAGTAGTTCGTCTTTTTAAGTTGTTTTTATGCTTGTTATTATTGTATATAGATGTAGTAACACATACATTATAATGAAGTAACACTTATAGTTTTATGTAGTATGACATTTTTTTATTACTTATATTCATGTAGTAACATTGATGTTTGTATACAGTAACACATACATTATAATGCAACAACACTTATAACTGTATGAGTATGTCATTTGTTGGTTGTTATATTTATGAAGTAACACTGATTTTTGTTTACAGTAGCACATATTTTGTTATTCAGTAATACAATATATATTTTAATGTGTTTTTTATTTTTTTCCTGATTTTGACACTGTTTTTTTGTTTTGGTTTTGCAGTTTATATCATGTGTAAGAGAAAGGAAGGTACTGAAGCTATTCTGCTTTTAGATTGGTCTGATGGTGGCAGCAGTAAGGAGTCTGGAAAGAATATAGGTAAGAGGGCTAGAGAAGGTGTAGGAGGGAAGAAACCAGTTGGTAAGAAGAGGCAAAAAAGTTCTGATTCTGAACCTGTTAAAATGGTAAAACGATGAGGTATTGTGTTTCTCTTCTCTTTTTCTTTTGTGTGTTACTGTATGTTTATAAATACTATTTTTTACATATTATGTTCTGTTCTTTTCCTTATTTATAGGGATTTTACACCACATGGGAGGCCGAAAGGTCTTTTTCATCTCATAAATGATCTAAATGATAAGCAGAAGGAAGATGTTCGAAGTATTGGTTTTGGTGGTTTGTTAGAGTTGAAGTTGTCTAAGTTGGTAGATTACAAATTGTTGCATTGGTTAGTTAAGAGTTTTAACCACAGTAGTTGGATGCTTGATGTTGGTCGGAATCGTTCTTTTCTCTTGACTCCAGATGATGTCCATGACATTTATATGCTTCCTAGGAACCCGGGGTATGACGTTGTATGTTATATTAGGGGTGAGAAGTGGACTCTGGCGGATCATTTCGATGAAGAGTATGGTTTATCGGGGTCTGATAAGTTGTCAGCTTTGTCTAATCTTTTTAAAGTTTATCTGAAAGATGGTGGAGATGATTTCAAACGTATGTTTGTTTACTACGCTATTTCTTCTTTATTTGCCCCTGCTTCGAATCATCTTCTTGTTAGTGGTGTGTTGAAGTCTTTGGAGAATGGTTATATGATCCCGAAGTATGATTGGTGTTCCTTTGTTTTTGATAAGCTTTGTGAGTCTGTTGAAGCTGTTAACATTAATGATGTTAGCAACGTTATTGGATGTCTTCTTGTTCTTCAAATTGCATATATGCATAGGATCAAATGGTGTGGCATTGCTGAACCGAATAGTATCCCTCTCATACAACACTGAACTGATGAAAATATGCAGCTTCGATGTTTGCAGGAGAGTTCTGGACGTGTTTATGGAGATGGTGAGCTTTTGGAGAATGTGTACCCTATCACTTTGAATGGAGCTGTAAAGGATAAGTTTGGCTTGAAAGGATCTCTCAATCAGGGCTCATGTGACAGTCAGGTTTCTTTTTGTACCCTTTTTTAGTATGTTTTTTTTTTCTTTTATATATTAACACTTTGAAATATATTGTAGTAACACACTCTCTCCCTCCCTCCCTTGTGCAGTATGTTGGATCTCTCTTGGATTCAATGATGAAAGATATCACTGAGATATCTGGCCTCTATGTTTCTAAGTTGCTGTCCCTGAAGAAGTCTTTTAAGGTTGCTCCAAGCCAAAATGAGAATCCTACAGAAGTTGTACCAGAATCTCAGAATTATCCTTCTGATGATGCTGTATGGGAAATAGTTGATGACTTTGTTATGAACTTCAACCGTGCTATAAGACTTGCTGAGGGGATGCCAAGTTATGATCTCTTCCCTGATGATCCTTTTAGGCATTGTGCGCCGCGGAAGGATAAGAATGCAACAGTTACGGATAAGGAAGAGATTCCTGTTGAAGTTGAGTCTGAGAAGGATGGTCAGGGTGATTCCAGTGACGATGATAGGAACAATGAGGGTAGCAGTGATTCTAGTAGTGAGCGGATAAGTTAGGGTAGTAGTGATGAAGGTGAAGATAGTAGTGATGATAAGGGTGCAGAGGTTGATGAAAAGAGCAAATGTGGTGATGATAAGACTGTTGTGGAAAAAGGATGATGATGTTATTGAATCTGGAGATGATGAGAAGAATGATGAAAAGGGTGGTGATAGTGTTGATGAAATGGTTGGTGATGATGTACGTGGGGATAGTGCTGAGAATGTGGATCCGTTCAAGGCTGAAGTTGGTGTTGTTTCTAAATTTTTAAAACTGAATTCTCACTGTCTGTCTTATTTGAGCCACATTTCAACTGAAGTTGCTGACTATGTCTTTTATTCATCAGATGATAAAAAGTAAATTCTAATTTTTTTTTAATTATTTGTTAACACCTCTCTTTTCTTTTTGTGTGTAGTGAGGTATTTTTTGACACAAAGCATTTGGTGCATCTGGTCTCAAAGGATGATATTCTTAGTCTGTATCCGGACACTGAGATTTCCCATACTGTTGTAAATGCCATTTGTTTGATAATCAATCATGAGATGTAAAATTTGAGACAAGGTGACAAGCTGCTTCGTTATGTTTTCACAACTGATTACAGCGTAAGTCATATGGTATTAATTTTTTCTTGTATATATTAACTTTTTTTTTTGTCTAATATTTTTTTTTAAAATTTTATGTGTATGTACCATTGAATAACATTGTCCGTAATAACAAACGACGTGCGAAGGAGGAGGCTGATATTCTTAATGGAATGAAAACATGTGCTTCTTTTTTATCAGATGATCTACTTCTCTGTGCCGAATTGGTAATTTTTTTTTAAATTGCTTGTAAAAACATGTTTGATGACCATATTGTAACACATTTTAGTGTTGTAGTAACACTACTTATTTTTGACAGATTTTCATGCCCTTTTGTGTTTATGATCACTATGCTGCTGCTGTTGTGAATTTTTCCAGTAGAAAAATTCAGTATCTTGACAACCTTAAACATGGCAAGCCTGAGACATACGAGGAATGTGTTAAAAATTTGGTTAGTGTTTTTATTACTTTTCTGTGTTTGTCTTTTTTTTTAAAAATTGTAGTTGATTTTATCTTTTTTTGTTCTTTGTTTTTTTAGCAAAAGGTTGTTTCCAAGTTTCTGAAGTTCAAGAAACATCTCAAGCATGAGCTGATGTTAAGTTATCCAACTGAACATATTCATTTTCATTGGGAAGGTGCTGAAGTAAACAAAGATTGTGGTGTTTTTCTGATGCACCATATGAGTAACGCCAATGGTGAATTATATACTGAGCCCGATCTGTCGCAGGTGTGTTACTTTTTTTTTAAATAGTTTATATTTTATTAATATAAATATATTGCTTATTGTGTTTTTTGTTTTTTCTTATTTTGTAGAGTAATCTCATGGTACTTCTTAGAGCTGAAATTTGCAAAAAGGTTATTACAACTTATTTAAACACTTATAGGGATGAACTAATGGAAAAGTATCTGGCTTTTTATAAGGAGAAGCCTGCTTTGTTGAAATTGATTGAAGAAAATGAGGAGAATGCTAAGAAGAAAATGGAAGAAAATGAATATTGTTGTGTGTTTGTTAATTCTCGAAAAAATTTGGGAAGGTTTGGCAAAAACTGGGTTTTTGTATGGTTTTTGTCTTTTATTGATGATGGGTGGGAAGATTTGCCCAGAAGTAGGATTTTTGTGGTAGGTAATTGTTGATATTCATGGGGGCTAACAACTAGATGATAATGTTTATCAGTTTAGGGGTGATTTTTGTCTATGACGGGGGGATCTAACAGGCTGATATGTTTATGTAATCAAACAACTTAACATTTCTGTTATTTTAGTTTTTGTTATCTAAGTGTTATGTTTTTATGACTATGTCTCTTTATTTGTTTTTTGTCCTCAGGGTGAAATTTAATCATTTCACAAAGAGGATTTTTATACCTGGATAAAGGTATACATGTTTTATGTGGTTTTCTTTGTAGTAGTAACACTTTTACAACTTTATAGTAACACACGTTTTAACCTTATTCACCAGGAACATTCTTATTTTACACTAAATATAATGTGTAAATGGAGATTTTGGTGCAGTAACAATTCATGAGGTAATTATATTTTTTTGTTATAATTTTTTACATGAAGTATGAATAATATTTGCAGTAACACACATACAAATATTTCCGTAACACATACTAATAATGTTTGAAGTAACACACATACAAATATTTCCGTAACACATATGAAAATACATGGTAACACATGAATTGACACTGAAAATTAATCCAAGGTATACAGTAACATACATGTACACATGTGGTAACACAGATTAAAATATAAGGTAACACATTTTAGTAAACACTAGAAATGAAACAATGTCATACAGAAACACACAAATGCGGACATTTTTAAACAAATGTATTATTGAAACATCCAACATCAAACATTGTGATACACAGTAACACATATGTAAACATGTGGTAACACATGTATGATTGAACAGTAGGAATTAAATTAAATCATACAGAAACAAAATGCGAACATGTGTCAACACATGTAATATTAAGACATTCAACATCAAACATCCTGATACACAGTAACACATATGTAAATACATGGTAACACATGAATAAACATGTGGTAACATATCTATGATTAAACATTTAACAAATCAATAAGGTTTATACTGCAACATAAATATAAGTTCATTTGGCAGTGTTAATTTTTTTAACATAAGTAATATAAGCATAATGTAATTGCAAGACAAATTACTTAATATAAACAAATTAAACTAAGTGAGGATTTGGTGTCCTTGTTCCAAATTCAGTGGTGTTTGATCGATCCGATCCAAAGGTCATTGCAGATCACCGCTTTTCTTCTTCTTCTTCTTATTCTTCTTCTTCTTGTTTTTCTGAAAATGATTATTTATTCTTTGGTTTCTCCCTTTTGTTTTTTGTGTGTTTAGGGTCTAAGATAGATGGTGCTCTTGTAGAGCCAACAGAAGCCTGTGGACTTTCTTCCAATGGACTTTCTTCTGATGGCAAGTCTTTTATAGCAGCATAATCCCTGTTGTAACCTTCTTCCAATATCTTCCTTGCTTCGGGTTTCTTTTCACTTTCTATAATGAGGTTGTAACTCTTTGTTACCATCTTGTGTCGCCATGGAATGCAACTATTATGTTTCCAGTTCTCTCTTGCGCCTATGTTTCTGTTCCAAACTTCCAACTTTGCATTTTTAGTCCATCTTTTCTTTATGTACAGATCTGGTATTCTGTTCACAGAATTTATATGCAATATGTATATGCAATGGCTGCACAATATATTACATTCTTCAAACTTTTTGTAAGTGCACTCTACATACTTCATGATAAAATCATAAGTGACTTTGTTCACCACACTGTTTCTTGTTACGTCATACACCATCGTAGTGTCCATAACCTTATCAATCATTGAAGTACATGAAATACTTCTCAGAAATTCTCGTTCAAAGTTTTTGTAAAGAGAGAGTGTGTATATTTCTGCAGCGTGTTTCACCATCCCATTGATTTGTAGTGAAGATTTTGACTTCAATGTTGTATTCTTGAAGTTATCCTCTTTTTCTGTTGCCCTCCATGTCTTCACCACTTTGTTGAAAATCCCCCAAAAATCTGTCAAGCTTGTTGTTTTGTTTGTGTTGAATGATATTGAATTATTGGCACTCTCACTTCTTTGTGAAGATAACAGCCCTGCAGAGAAGAAGTCTTTGCTCAAAGCAGTGCGCCACTTCTCTTTTAAACTGTAGATTCTTTTAAACCATTGGTGGTCCTCTAAGTTATAGCTTGTAATAATCTCTGTCCAACGATTCTCAAACTCGTCTATTGTAGCACAACCTGATAAGCATTTGTTAAATTCTTCTTTGAATGTGTCATCACATTTTAGCTCTGCAAATCTGCTCACTGCATTCTGTTGGAGGTGCCATAGACAGAGCTTGTGTCTTGTATCAGGGAATATCTACAGTAACACAGTATTTACTACATAGTAACAATATAGTTTTAATATAGTAACACATATTTTATTATTTGAATTTTTCTAACCTTTTCTATTTCATTTGAAATTGCTTGATCCTAATCAGTGAATATTGTCACTGGACTTTTTCCACCCATTGATTTCTTGAATACTGTAAATAGTCACTCAAAAGTTTCTGTTTTCTCGTCGGATAAGAATGCACAACCAAACATTGTGTTCTTTCAATGATGGTTTATCCCAACAAATGGTGCACAGATAAGGTTGTATCTATTAGTTCTATATGTTGTATCAAACACCATCACATCACCAAATAGATCAAAGTCCTCTTTCATCATTGAATCTCTCCAAAAAAATATTACTCATTCTGCCCTCATTGTTCATTTGAACCCTACAATAACATTTATATAAAAACATGTTTTAAAATAAAACATTGAGTAGTACCTATATAATTATACAGTAACACAAATGTAGGCAGATGGTAACATACCTGTAAAAGAACTGATTATCTTCATCCTCTTGGTTTTGTATTAGGTCCATGAAAGTTTTTGCATCTCCCCCTTCTATGTTCTTCATTTTTGCACGATGCACAAAGTTCAAGTGGTCTCTCATTGTGTGTCCTATTTGATCCTCACCTCCGGCACTCAATGCTAGATATTTGTATGAATCAGATGGTCTTAATCCAGATGATGTCATTTCTGTGATAGCAATAGCTTTTTCTTCTTTGATTGCTCTCTCCGATCGATGCAAATGACTTAATTCCCTTCTTGTTAATGGATGGTTATGATCTGTTATGTGTTTTACTACCTCATACTGTCAATCTTCTGTAATTTTAACTCTCATTTGAGCCTTGAAATCAGTTCTAGTAATTCCACATCTTTTCCTCTTGAATTCTGTAATTTGCTCTTCGTCCCTTGTTTTTATTCATACCAGTACAAGAGCACACAAATAGTTTGGATGTTACTATTTTGTTTCCATCTTTAGATAGTATCCCTGTTGATTTTCTAACACTAAATCCCACAGATCGGGCATGCTTACGGTATAGATCATACATCAAGCATACTGTTTCTTTCTTGATCCCAATTAATGAACCACTGTATTCATCAAAATTAGATATTCCCCCTTCATCTGTGCACTCTAAATCTGATAAATCTGGTTCCTCGGATATAATGGGTGCATCACCTATATTATAATTTATGTAGTAACACACATATTTGCATGTAGTAAATAATTAACTAGTTGTAGTAACACACAACTAACATAACTAATCAAGTAACACAACTTTTCGCATACCGTAACAAAACAATAGTGAATTAAGTAACACACATTTTTTCATGCAGTAACAAATCACATACACATTATTTGTTTCAGTATTTATGACATGTTTTTCTAATAGTTTTTTTTTTCAGCGTCTTTTTTAGAACATATTTATGTATTTTAGTAACAATCGTAATGAGGTATGTGTTTTTTGTTATCTGGTACTGAAGTTTTTGTTGAATTTGTTTGTATTACTATCATGTTTCCAGAATTCTCCATGTTTTCTGAATGATTCATTGTTTATCATCGTTCTTCTGCTGTTTTCTTCGTGTTTTTTGGATCGACTGCGATTTTTGTTCTGTTTTTGATCGGCTGCGTGAGTTTTGGGGTGTTAATCGCGATGAAAGTTTGTTTTTCACGTTTTCCGCGTGAGTCTGGCCCACGACCCGGCTTCTGGTGTGTGACCCGCGAGATTTTTCCGGGTCGCCCGGATTAGTTGGGATCCACGTGTTTTTCAGTTTATTTCCTTACTTTGTGGTATTGCACATATCATTAATGTGCAATATTTCACACAAGAGTTACTCATCACATTTTTATGTGTGTATTTACCTCTTACCCATTTTTTACTTTCCAACTCTTACGTTATTAATTTTTCTTTTTGATTATTAATGAATTTTGATCATCTAACTTAGGGCATATTTTGAAACACAATTAGAATAGTGAGAAACACTTATTTTTTAAGTTGGTAAGACCCAATTTTTTCAAAAAATAAGTGTTTCTTGCATTCAACTAGTGTTTCAAAACATGTCCTTAATATAATGGTCACTAAGTCTTTGTTTGTTTTAAGCCTGGGAGTCCGGATGGGGGATAGGTTCCCCGTCTCTGCCACTTTTCGAATTTGCACATTCAATCCTCCATTTAAATAAACATTCACTCATATTATACAATTACCCCCTAAAACTATCACATTATAACTATTTTTTTTTAACAGCAAAAAGAATATCATTAGCATGAGTACCAGAGGTACTCTTCACCAAAACAGATTCAAGTTTCTTACAGTAGTATGCTAGCAAATAAATCTCCAAGTATCTCAACCAAGATATCAAATTACACAGCAGTCTAATGGGTTAACTATCCAATTCGAAAAAGAAGAAGCACGAGCACTTGGTACCTTTGACGTGATCCACGACCATAATCGAGCTTTGATTTCACATTATAACTTTTCTAACATCAATTCATTCTTTTTCATACTTTTAATATAACAATTCATTATCTCTCTTAATTTTTTTATAATTTTTTTTCACATATAATCATTAACTCACTAACTAACAATATTAAAATAATACATCATTATCATTAAAAAGTAAAGCTTCATCCACTCCTACCAAATTCAACTCAAAACAAACAAGATCTACTACTATTCATAGGATTTCTCCATCCGGATTTGCTCCATACACCTCAAGCTGAAAACATTCGGATTTGCTCCATCCACCTCAAGCTGAACACAAACGTGACCTAAGAGAGCAAATCACCACGACCACGAGTATAACTGTATAAGTGACGAGCTTCGAAAATATATTTGCAACACATTTCATACTTCATTTTCGTAAGTGGAAACTCAACCATGTATTAATTATATTGAGGGGATTCGCTCTATATAAGTTGCTCCTACATAGTGCATTAGGACATTCCCCGCAGATAATATATATTTAAAGTGTGAACTTTTTGCTGTAATTAATATCTGAATCTCAGTCTGCTTCCATTGCCGGTAGGCTCATTACAAACAACGTGTTGATTGCCAATTAGACCAATCACTTTATGAAGACTCAGAATCATGGACCTAACTCTTATATGTCATTGAAACTGGACATGAACAAAGCCTCTGATCACATAAAACGGTCTTTTCGCTTGAGCTGGATGACGATGAATATAGAGCTCGTTTCGCTTGTTAACTTTCTGTTGATTAGGCACAATAAAACAACAACAATTGCACTGTAATCTAAAGAAAAAACAAGTTGAATTTAATAGAGTAATTAAGGCTTTTATTGCTTATGTAAGTCGGGACTGAGGTGAATGATTAATTCTTTACAATGAGTATTTACCCCACTATTTATAATACAAAGTGTAATCCTCACTACCCTTGATTAGTGTGTAATCTGTCAATTGGCCAGGCCAATTGACATAACATGACTAGCTGGGTGCTGGCCTGGCCAAGCAGGAGCCATGGCGATTGGTGAGCCAACCCAGCAGAAGACGTCGAAGTGACTAGCTTGTGCTGGTCATGGATGCGATTAGCTCGTCCGGCCATGAAGCTGACCAGTTGGTGCTGTCAAGTTAAGCAGGAGCTATCGAGAGGCTAAGATGGTAGGGCGCAGAGCACCTTGTGGTCACTATATGGGTAACGCGGTTGAGGTCATCTAGGTGGCGAGCTGACATAAACACTAGGCTAGATGAGCTTCAGCGCGCCGGAAAGGTTAGCTGATGTTGGTGGTAGAGGAATTCCAGTGGGTTGGCTTGAGGCGGCGAGTTGACAGGTCAGCAACGAGAGTCAATCAGATGAGACACTTGGCTCTTAATTTGACACGTCGGATGGACTAATGGACCGTCCCTCTAAACTTTCTACGAAACTTAAGCTAATCTCTTTGGTTCAAGTTACGCAAGATGACTATACCAATTTTTCAGCATTTAAGCCTCGTAGTTTTCGTGGACATCTGGCATGGACGGTGAGGATGCACCACTAAATTTGCTGGGAACAGGTGTATTTCTTCGTGACTGCCGCTTTGTAGGTACTATTATAACATTGTCGTCCAGTGTCCAATCGAAGTCTTCGTGTTCATCAACCTCACCGTCTTTAAAAACTGGGTGGGTATACACGTTTTGGAGATAACCTTTCAAGTCCAGGTTAGGTTCTCTTGTACGTTCCAGTGTATCTTTCATCATTGCTTCCTAGAATCCATTAGGTTGCACCCAATTTAAAACTTGGTGGTCTAAGGAAGAACAAAATCATGCATAAATTGGAAACTAGTACAAACCTGCAGAGGATATTTAACAAAAGCTGGCTCGTAACGGCTTTTGCATAACATATGGAAATTCACTGTCAGCACCGGAAGCACTATGAGGATTGGTGGGGCTTGAACTATTCCTTTTGTACCCATTAGTCCAATCAGAACTAGCTGTGAGAAGACGAGGGAGTAGATAATACGTGCATGTACATCTGGCCAAAATGCGCCAGCACTTTCGTATGTTTGGTTGTATACATTTATTACCTGCATAACGTAATACCATATCTCAACTGTATGTGTTTGGAAAACCAGATAATACGATTCATATATCTGTGTTACTGAGAGAGAGAGATGGGATACCTGGTGGCGGAATACAAGAAAGGCTAAGCCAAAGAACACCAGTAAAAAAGGAAGGAAGACAGGGGTAACAACAGCATAGACGAAGCCTAGAAGAAAATACAATTGTATCCGAGGTTCACCAATGTTAAATCCAATGCTTCCTGGATCCATGGCCTCCTCTCTGTCCTTTTCAGTCTTCACCAGTAAGGAGTTATTCAGATGATAGAGTATAAGTGGTACCAATCTTAAAATCTCTCCCGCAACAATAGACCATCCGTCGACCATTATGTAAGTGATAAAGAAAGTTGCTTTCAAAGGAATTGCAATCCCAATTTTTTTTAATAAACTGCAATTGAAAACCATACATAAGATGGACAATCATAAATAATTTTACTATTGACAGCATGAGAGAAACAGATACCCGTCTGCCGAATCTTTTTTCAGAAAACTATCGAGTTGTTGCATTGCACTTCCAGCTATGACGCTAACAAGTAAAACATTGATAAAGTTGAATATGTAATGTCTCATGGCAGCCCTCCTTTCTAGAGAAGATATAGAAAGGAAGCCCTCAAACTTGGACAGAATCATCAAAACCATTGGTAGCACGAGAAGAAAAATCTTCAGAGCAATCCCGGGTAAAACACCTTGAATAAAAGACTTGATCAACTTTCTGCATTGCGAAACATTACATTAAAACCTGAGTTTTTTTCCAATGATTGCAAATAGCTTTTTAAAAGAAGTACTCACTGTTGGGTAATTGGCCTGAGAAAAGGTGCCCTCCTTTCAAGACCCTCAATATTTGCAAGAGATTGTACAGCAGTAACGGGGATCATGAAGAAGAATGTGAGGAATAAGAAAGCAACAGTAATAAGAAGCCTCCTAACAGTCAATGAAACATAAGGAATGGCCAAATTATCCCAGTATACATCACGTGGCTCCGAAGCCCAGTCTGTGAGCCACGATGTCGGGTTTTTGGACTGTTGTGTTTGAGCACATACAGCGGCACCCCACCGAGTTTTGAATGAAACAAAGGCCGCCGGCAAGATACACTTTGGATCAGTTTGTACCCTCTCCCGCTCTTCATCAATCTGAATAAATTATAACCAAAGCAAGCTTATAAAACCCAGCAATATTTTTAAGGAAAAAACCTGAATTCATAAATCATATTTCGATTTAAATACATAGATGAAAAAAATAAATGTTTTCATTTTAAATCATTTTGATTAACTAACTGTTTCTTGAAGATGCTGCTATCTTGTGTATTTTAAGAATTGTTTGCTAGCTATAATAGGGGTAATATTGATGGTCTATCCCAATCAAACTAATGTTTGTCTCGGATGACGTATTATCCCTGGTCCTGAAAATACTCATGTCCTGGTTTTTTATATCCCCACTTTTGGTGATTACGCAACCTACCTCAAACAATTTGAATTTAATTCATTTTTTATTATCCTAACTTGAATTAGGGTACCAAACAAAGCCTCATAATATTTAACAGTATGCTAAAACAAACAAAATGTAACCTGAAAAATAAAGTATATTTCTGATCAGTGTTAACGTTATCGAGATCAATCAGAAGGGAGTTTCACTTCTGCAATATTTGGAATGGATGAAGAAAGAAAAATGTCAAAGAGTAGAAAACAAAATTTGATATGGATCTCTTTCTCCCGATGCAATAAGAAAATGAAGGATACTGAGTGATTTCCCTTTTGTAGGTACCACAAAGTGCAATTCTGTTATATATTAATGAGCATGCATGGTAGAAAGTGAGATGGATATAGATAAAGCATTTACGCACTTCTTTTGATAGTCTATCTATTTCAGCTGTCTCGTGATCGATTGCATCCACTTTCTCTCCCCAAAGGCCAAGAAAGCCAAGCTGCAAATTTGTAAAGAGTAAATGTCACAGTCTACCTCTTGAATGATGCATCACATCACAACTGAAGACAATTCCCTAACATATATGCACAAAATATACCTTTGTCATTGGCCGCACAGATTGATTTCTTGCATATTTTAATTGGTAATAGACAAGCCAGTTTTGCCTCTTTTTCTTCTCCTTGACAAGTTTTGCAAGTTTATTGGCATTGACCACAACCTGCATATATTTAAAACTACAGATGAAGTTTTTCAAATAACAATCCTCTTCTAAATGGAAGAACACCAGACTGTCATTCTCTCACATGCACACACTTTTGCAAGAAAAGAATCAAATTACTTTGATTTTGAGGGGGAAAAAAACAAGAATTATCTCTTGAACTGATTGTAAGCATAATTTTTAAAGAAAATAAAGCAGAACTATTCTTAAAACAAAATGAGAAATTAAATATCTGAATAATTATTAAAACATACGCATTTCCAGTAAAAAGAAAATAAACCCGGAAAGAATGAGAGAGAGATAGCTCAGGCCACTAAAGTCAAGCAGATTTTCTTATACTTCAGAAATATTTGCAAGCTTAAAACCCACAATTTGTTTGCATGAAGAAAACCTGATGAGTTAGATAGTGATCCGGATGGTTGACCAAGAAAAAATGCTCCACACATTGAGTCACCGATTCATCAGCATCTGGTGGTACGTTTCTAACTAGAACCTGCAAAACAAGTTTGAGAACTCCGGATAGTTACAAAGAGAAGTGAAACAAAGTTGGCTTGATGTACTAAAGAAACTAAAAAAAAAACCCAGCAATCCATGAATTACTAGGTTAGGCTACCCAGATATATCTTTATAGCAAGTAATCTAAACAAAAATCATAACAAGCATCACAAATCAGAAAGTGCTTCTACATATGTGACAAGCGGACTACTCCCTACCCTTGTGTTCCCACTTGTATAGTAGAGGTCATTCTCATACAGTTCTTCATTTTCATCCCTAGTTATTAGCTAGTGAATCAATGTGAATTAAGGGGGTTCTAACAATCCTACCCAATTCCTCAGCATCTTGGGCATTTTAATGTACTCTATTATTCTTAAATAGATAGCCAAAAGGTGAAAGAGGGCACTATTACTTATGAAATTATCTAAAATAGATTTGAATTTTGTTTATATCCAACAAGTCACATCATGTCTGCCTGACCATATATCTCAACAGAAGCACTTCCCCAAAAGGAGCTCCATTAGAAGCCAAGTAAGAGAAAGGGAAAAGCCCAGAAAAGAAAAGAAACTTGATGACTATTGATTATATAAGCTAGATCACATTTCACTTGCATGTTCCGTGAACTAGTATGAACTAGTAAAACCACTTATTTCAATGATCTTATTTATTAAAATATATCAAAGTTATTTTTAGTTTTTTACTATGACCCAACATTTGACAAGGACTAAGAAACTTATGATATCATGAAGGAAAATATAAGGTTTTTTTGCATAAGCTTACCCAACCACAATCTAGAACTCAGCAAGATATTGATACTTACCGTGAACTGATCAGGGCGACGTCTTTCAGAAGCAACAAAGTGTAAGCGCATTAAAGCAATTGTTTCGTACTCCTTTCTCAAGGTATAACATGTCCAAAAGCTAAAGGCGTACGCCATTACTATATGAGTCCAAAACCTGTAAATAGACATGCAAAACATCATTTTATTTCAACTACTCTGGGTCAATAGTTTTCTCAAAGAAAGCAAATAATATAATAGTTAATGAGAAACCATATTGGAAGTCAAAGTTTTCTGTTTTTGTTTTTTTTTTTTTTTTTTAAATTTAATTCTGTAAGCCTGAACTGCTTTAGTCTACTTGTCTGGTCAAAGATCTTTTTCTTGGTTTTCACTCTCTTAATGTTCAATAGATTAGGAGTATTTCAAAATCGTCAATCTCTATTTGCAAAGATGCATCAGATATTGGAATAACTATTGTGGAGGAGATCAAAGCGAGATAGTGGTCATGGATATCCGTTAAAGGTGCCAGAGCTAGCAATTTTTTCTGTTCACGACTGGTTTAGAGATCCTTCTAGTTGCTTTGGTGATTAAGTTTCAATGTGATTCACTACTGTAATAACTATTGTAATGGCTATGCTAGGTGGAGTACTTAATAATATCTTTTTTCTGATAAAAAGAAAAAGATATTGGAATATGACAACCCAAGATGGCACTGAAGCATCATTAACAGAAGTTCATATTATCCTAACACCCAACCATACCCCTGAAAATGCTACCACAAATTCTGTTTCCACCTATGGCTTGATTAAAGCCTCTAACCGTCTCAATACCAATGCAATTGCAAACACTAGAACAAACAGTGAGACAAAGACAATATCATAAATACAAACCATGTAGCCATATACTAATAAAAATTCCAAATGGAACTTAAAAAAAAAACTGAGGAAGTAAAAGCTCCTAACCTGGGTGATCCATATGGGACATTTGAAATAGAAAGCTTGTCGACGTTACTGAACACTAACTTATCTGTTGTTGCCAAGGTATTGTTTGTCCAGTTGACAGGCACTAGGATAGCCCATGCAAGCAAGGTCATTGGAACAAATACCTTCAGTCTGCATCACAAAATAATGCAGAGTCAGTACGCAAAGGAGCGCTGTATTTTCTATACTATATTATGTAAGCTTACCCCAGCAAGTAGATTCGCAAATAGACTGCTGAATCCAGCCCTGCATGTTCAATGAGCTCTGGCTCAGGCATCTTCAGTGCTTCGGGCACCCAATTCAAAAATCTAATATACGACCTCCAATCGAGATTGACAATCTTTCTTACAGAACTTGAGTGAGTGGGACTACTTCTCAATCCCTCAAGGTACCATTTTGGAAAATATACTCTATCATTTACTGGCTGAAGCCTTAGGATGGCAAATGCTATAAGGAAAATCAGTGCACTGATAATATTGAATACTGCTGCAAGTCCTATATCCGAAAGTGTTGTCATCTTGTTTTTCTTCTAAAATATCTGAATTTCCTGCCAGAAAGAGGCATATTGGGAAAAACTAAGTACAGCTTCCATACATTAAAAGTGAACTTCAATTATAGCCACACATATTAATACACCTTTCCTGAGATTTAAATAATCGTTTGATTTTCAAACCCGATACATTTCCTTGATTTAAAATAAAACTAAATTTAGCAAATGATTTATCGCCCATCAATTTAAGAAAGAACATTTTCCGTATAAATTTCAACTATAACGAACTCAAATGCGTGTTATGATCAACATCCAAATATCATATAAAATCGATTAATCTCCTAAAATCTATTAAGTGCCAACTGTTGGAAAATCATTTGCAAATAAACAGAAATCGGTATATCCTAAAATTTTTCAGTAGTCTCGGAAATCCTGTAAATACACATCCAAGAGAGAGAGAGATAATCAGAAAAAACAGAGAGAGAGGACCAAGCAATAACCACTACTTTACCAATATGCACACATATATAACAATTCTTCATCTCAATTCCGCAGATATCCCAAATTTAAACATATCCTCGAACAGAAAAGCCTGCAAACACATACTAAGATTCAATTAAAAAGAAAACATACCGCTGCGATAATTTATTGGGGATCAGAGAGTGAATAGAATAGGTTGAGAGTGGAGCAAAAGGCTTAACCATAATACTAAACCACCGGCCTATACATACACGTTATATACAGATTGACAGAATTACAGTGAGAGAGAGAGAGAGGAGTGATGTGATATTTGTAAAAGATGTGTGGTTTGCGTGTTTGTTTAGGTGGACATTGAACAAAAGTAAACAGTGCGATAGCTGAGAGAGAAAAAAACCCTTCTACAATCTTCGCTGAGTTGGACTGGTTGACAGTTACGTTTATTGGTGGCCGGGATGTTAAGTTTGTAATTATTAATTAATTAATGGTGTTTAAAAATGTTGAAAATTGTGAGTTACAGTTCATTTTGTAATTCTTCATTAGAGGCGCGCTTTCGGTTGACATCCGTATCACGCGATTGGTGTATAATGTCGGTAATGCCCATGTGAGGTAACTTGGATTACTATATCACAAAGGCTATTTTTTAATTTGCCTGGCGGGCATAAGCGCGGGAGAATGAGATTGGCATCGTACGTTGGAACAATGATTCAACTACTTTTCTCTTTTCACTGTTTTTAAAAAATTCTCTCGTTTGAAGATAGACTAGATAGTTTCTTTCCTACCGGTTAAATTAATGACTCCAACATATGATTTTTTTAAATATAATTAAGTAGGGTTGCTTTAGTCATTTCATCCCACTTTATCGAAGATACACTGAATAATATTCTTTTTGTCTATAAAAATTGTGCTCATGTGTTTGAGCACAAATTTTATAAAAAATTACATAAAATAAAGGTATTGTAGAATATTGTGGGATTAATTTATGAATAAAATAATTTTTAATAAAATATAATGATAATATGGGTAATTAAGTGATGGTTGGAGAGTGAAGATAAAATTAATATGTCCATAAAAGAAATTAGCACACTTTTGATATACAGATAAATAAGGGAAATGAGCACCCTTTTGATAGACCGATAGAGTATAATATTGTTTTTCGGTTGAACAAAGAACTAATTGAATGTAACAATTTAATTCTTCTATGACTAAGTCTTATATGCATTCAGATGTACTTTGCACTTATAATGCATTTTGAAATCATATAACTTGTTATATTAAAAAATGTTAATATTTGCTTACATGCCATGCAATTCTCTCATGTGATTATTAAAAGAATCGGAACTAATTTGTTCATCTTTTGAATAATCCACAACACTCATGCTTCCACTATAATACATGATTCTCCCCTTATGTAGAAAAAACGTATATTATTGGACAATACGATCATTATGTTTATTACTAAACTTGTTGAAGTGATGAAATATAAGCAAAGTATATCCTTTTTTTAACAAAAGTTGGAAGTTGATTATTGGAAGAATTAGGCAAAATTTTTAGGATATATACATTATGGTAAAATAAAACCATTTCATCTCTATCTAATTTTAACACTCCATCATATTCCATTTAAATGTTATTTGGGCTAATCACTCCATTTACAATTTAAATGTCGTTTTGCATTTTTTAAAATTAATTATTGATGTTTCTTTCCAATTTACCCATAAACTCATTAAAATACTTATGTAATAATAGTCATTAAAGCCTTATATAGAATCTCAAAGCTATTATTTAAGGGAACAATAAAAAAATATATGATTTTTTAATATATGTGCATTGATCTTAAATGACATACATTTTGAATATGTTGAATTATTAGAACAGCGAATATCTCCTGCACACTACAATTTGATTAGCGCTACATCGTATAATGCAAAGCAGTAAAAGAGTATTCGAAGATTTTCCGACTGCAAAGACAACATAAACTATCGAAAATAATCATATGATATAAATTGCAAAAATAAGAAAAATTATATTTTTGTATTATAAAAATTTAAAAATCGCAATAGAATTGAGAAAACTATTGTTATTTATTTTGCAGTTAACTCTAAAAATTTCGGATTAATAATACAAACAGCATGGACACACCACATGTCTCATTTAATCAATGTATTGTACTTTATTTTATCATAATATCGATCCCCCACCCTCATTTTGCTAGGAAGATGATACTCCCTACGTCCCAATCTTTATGGTAAAATACCAATTTTTTTATCTCAATCTTTATGGTAAAGTTACTTACACACTTTATTATTTTATCACTTTATCACATAAAATATTAATAAACTACACTTTCTACCCCCAATTACTCATCACTTTATCATATAAAATACTAATAAACAACTCTTCCTACCCCACCACTTTATCACTATTACACTAAATGCTTATGAACAGTCACAATCCCACGAAGATTGGGACGGAGGGAGTATTTAAAATGAAACATCACAAACGCAATATGTAAAATTTTATATTTTAATATTTGATATTTTACCATCCTCACCAACTAATTCTTGTACAGAATTTGAAAGTTTTTCAATTTTGATTATAAAATTTAAAATAATGTAGTCTATAAGATATGAACTTTTCCCATAAGATGGAGCTTGACAAATCTAAATACTGTGTACTGCGTTTTTTTATTAGAAACTTTCTAAATTCCAAAGTAAAAAAGGGTACTTCTATTATTCAATTTATTCTAAATTTTGGCCTAGTTAAGTCGGCTGGTTGATTAATGCCTATTAGCGACTTTTTTGCCAACCGTGTTTATTCTGTATATACAGCACTGCATGTTCTCTTCTTTCCCCATTCATTTTATATCAATATAAACTCTCACTTGAAATTTATTCATATTATAAAATCGATATCATTATTTTATAAATCAATACTTATAATATTTAGTAATATAATATTAATTTATAAATAAAATAATATCAATTGATAAGTATTATAATATTTATATATAAGTGTGATGGTATAAATTTCATATTGTGAACAAGTTTAATCCGATATCCGCTCTTATATCAAATTATTGGTTGAACCTAACGTTTACTACTGTATGCTTTGGTTTGACAAAATACAGTTAATAATAATTTAGTAATATATATTCCGCTATTTCAGTTTGAAAACTTTTCCGAATCTGAAGCTTGACAAAATCATGCTTATTTTTGACGTGTCAATTGATGTTTATTTTGTGTTTAATTATCCCTTGGATTTTGAATTCTGGTAATTTTTCAATTTTATTTAAATTATTCTTTTTGGAAGTAAATTAAATTCTACTAGTAATTAAGATGGTATTGGGAGTAACATTTTGTTGACGAGGGGCGGACGCACAGTATGTCCAAGGGGGGCACAGTATATATATACTAGTGTAGAACCGTGTGTTACACGGAATTTTAAATAAATATTTAGATGTTATATTTAATTTTAATTTTAATTTTTTATTTGTAAAATTTTATAAAAGATAATCTAACACTATCACAAAAATGTACACATATAGTTACTAATATTCAATGATATCAATTCAGTTCGTTTTCTTTAGCAAAATAATCTGAAATTGTGGTCTCATTTTGTATATTACTCCATTTATAATCCCCTAAGTGTATATTTTATTGTATAATAATTTGTTCATTAGCAATATAGAGGATTATTTATCCATCGACCAATAAAAGATCAGCACCAAAAAGGAAAAAGAAAATTTATAATAAATAAAAGAGATTAAAATATTCACAGTGAATGAAAAAAGTAACTAATCTGCAACATTTGTCACAAAAGAATTTGTTCTTAGCACTTAAATTACAACGGAGCTATTTTTTTCTTCAAACAACAGTGAGTTGAACTATTTTGTTCTATATCAAGGCAAGTCAAGAAATGTTTTATCTTCCTATTACAGTCTCCCAAGGTAAGCTCCTTGTTTCATTTGTCAATATACCCTGAAATACAGGAACAATCAGTTATTAAAAGGGAATTCGTATATGGTGTAAATCTTACATTTCAAGGTGTACAGAAGTTGCATGATAACCGCAGAGACAATCTGAGAATAAAAAAACTTCAAATATTAAAACCATAACATACATACTATACAAAATCCAAAGAAACCTTAAACATGGGCATATAAAGCCGCGAAAAATTAGAATAGAGTTTCAGAAATCTGTAATTGAGATGCGAAATCCATGTATGATCCGGAAACTTAGATGGGAAATTCTCTCTTTTAAATTTTATTTACAAAATCCTCGATCTAATCGTAAACAGCAGCGAGAGATGAGATTGAGAAGCGAAAACAATCGCTAAAACTTGTCGATTACATAGATTTAAGTTCTTTGTCGATTAAACCTGAAAAAATTAATTTGAGATTGGAGAAAATTTACCATTATCAGCGAGCGGCCAGGGGCGACGGGCGACAACGAGCGGCGATGGAGATTTTCTTTTTTTTGCCAAATAGGGTTTGTCGCAATTGCGTCCGGAAGAAAAATGAGGAGAGTTGAGAAAAATACGTGGCTGACAAATCAGTAAAAAAAAAAATTAAATAAAAAGACACATGTATATTCGACTTACTCTCGTAACGACACATATGCAAAATCATTCTACAGCTGACACATTAGCAAGAAAAAACTCTCTATTAGTATATAAAGGGATTATATAAAATAATATATATATATATATAAAAGCAGAAACCGCACCAAATTTATAAACTATTGGATTTTCCCGCCAAAAGTTATTGCTAAATAGGGAGACGAATATTTAAAAAAAAATATTAATAAATCATTGTGATAATTTCAAATATTGGATTTGAGAAAAAATCTTCAGAATATATTTGGAACTTTGAAATATCTTTCTTTTCTAATACATCTAAAAAAATATTTGGAATATCTTTCTTTCTAAATATACTATATAAAATAAAAGAAGAAACCGCCCCAAATTTAAAAATTATTGAATTTTTCCCGAAAAAATTATTGCCAAATTGAGAGACAAATCTTTAAATAAATATATAACAAATAATAATATATATATACCTATATATATATTAAAAAAATAAGATTAAAGAATAAGATCTTATGAATATATATTAAAGATTAAAAATAATATTTCTTGACATATATTTTCACCTCCAAATCCTGACGCAAACAACTTTTAATCACAATAGTTTCAAGTCAACCATACATTAATAATTTCATTTTTTTTTTTAATGAATTAAAATCGATTTAATGAATTTTTTTTGGATTCTTGGGTTAGGATTCAGGGTTTAGGGTTCGGGATTTAGTATTTAGAGTTTAGGCGGTTTATGGTTTAGATGTTCCATTAATAGACATTTTTTTTTTTTTCAAAATCCGATTTTAGGGAGCTTTAATTAACAACTATGTTTCTCCAGGAAAAAAAAAAAGAGAAAATTCTTAGCGTAAGGTAGACATAAATTTGATTCATATAAGCAAATTATAAAAGATTAAAAAAATCTAATGTTAAATTGAGAAATAAATTTTTAGAATTTATTTATATATATATATATATATATAAAAAAGTAGAAATCGCCCCAAATTTGGAAACCATTGATGATATGTACTTATGTATATTCACGCCTAATTCTCTTATGCTTAACACAAGATGTTTTTTTTTACACAATCTTATCTAATTAAATTAATTATAAAGATATATATAAATAGATTCAAAAAGTTTAGAAAAAGATTTGATATATTTATTAAGAATTTATTTATAAGAAGACAAGTTATCCACTTCTTCAATTCTTCACTATATCAATCATATAATTTATATTGATATATCGTCTTTTTCAATTGAAAACACTTTAATACGAATACTTAAAAAATTAATACAAATTAATTGTGCAATTAAAATCGTGCAACTCACGTGTTCAAATACTAGTTATTTTAATACTACAAAAGTACACATGCATTGTTCATTAGGCCACTAATCAACTGGCCCATACTATTCTAACTTTCCGGCCTAGTACTTTGTAATGTTAGTCCCATTCATTTTATATATATATATATATAATTACACAAGGTTAATTGGAAATTTTGAATTGGGTTACATTCCAATCAGTTGTTTCTCTCACGCCTTCAATCCTTCTTCTACTTTCTTCTTAAAATTATTATACATTTTAGATTTTGAGGGATTTGAACATTTTTCAATCACAATTCTTTAGTGTTGTAAATTTTCAATTCCACTTGTGATTTCTCTATCTTTTTTCATTATAATAATATGTTGTTTCATTTTATGCTATTATTGTGGTTTCAAATTTTATTTATTAGAAGTTAATTATTAAATCTTACATGTGCATTAAAAATGACAAAATTTATATATTTTGAAATATTTAATAATAAATTTTGATATTTGTGTAAGTATATAATATCTAAATTTTATTATTGAAAAAAGTTAGTGAGTTAAATTGCCCCCCCCTACTCCTTGATCATGGTTCCGCCCTGTACGTAAAATATTTTTATTGGAAGTAAAAGTGTCATAATCTGAATTGTATGGTGGTAATTTAAATTTTATTTATATTAAAATTTAAGGACAAATGTGAGATAACGCTATATAAGAAGGTGTTGGTCGACGGTCGTAGGTGGAAATAAAGATACAATTTGCATCATTTTCCACCACACTATTATGCGACTTAAAATTAAAGTCTAGGGTCCATGCTTATGAGTTATGAATATCTGCAAATGTTATTGGAATGACAACTTTTTGAAGAAATTTAAAATTAATTCAAATTGCACGTAAATGAGAGTTGAGTTTGGCGTTTTATAAAGGAAATAGAGAAATGCATAATTGATTAGATGCAATGGAATAATTGCTTCAATTTTGGCATAACTGAAAACAATAGAGAAAGGAGGTCCATGTAGGCTTCACCTTGTTGATAAGGTTGGTTGGGGGCATATAATATACTCAATTCGTTGAGAGGATAATTTTAATGGGAGGATGGACCTAGTAAAGAGTGATGGCCGGGATTCAAAAGTTAAGATCTACTATTAAATTTTAATTGAGACACCATGCCCAACGATTTAATGCTTAAGATCTATTTTTATGTTTTCCAAGCAATATATATACTTTTTTTTTTTTTTTTATAATCCGATATCCGATCCGAAGACCGACTAATCCGGGGGACCGGAACCCACCGGCCCACTAAAGAGGCCCACTTTGGCCAGAAATTTAACTCTATATTTAACCCACCCATTTGTTAATTGTTCATGACCTAAGAGTTTTAACTTGAGGCGCAGAAAGAAAGATACTCCCAAGCCTCAAGTTTTACATCATGTGCAACCTTTTATTGCTTGCATATACTTTCTGATTAAATTTTTGTTTCTCTTGTACAATTGTACAATGTACATTGAAAAATGAAAATATTGATAAAGTTTAATGTGAAAAGAATTGTGATAGAAATTTAAAATACTGTGTCCCTCTGCACATTAAATCTTTGAATTTTTCTTACTTATATTTTTTGATCAATAAATGTATTTTATATCTGAAACTTCTTTTACTACATTTCCATGAGTCGAACTTTTCGATTTGTTACAAATTTGTTATTTGATTCTAATTTATCAAGGATGCAATTGAAAAATCTAGTGTTGAATCTAAAAGGCATCAATACATGGTTTTATAAGGCATATGCATGTACGAGGCCCAAACTATGTAAAAGGTCCAATTATCGGCCTTTCAAAACTAGTTGGGCCAAAACCCAAAACCCAATACCCAACATCATAAACCCATCGCTCATCAGAGAGTGAATTTTCGGAAGCACTTCATAAAAAAAATGTCATTACTAATGCCAATTGATTATTTTATACATTAACATGTGTCATATTTTCTTAACTGAAACACACTTGCATGAGTCCGTCTTATGATGAGACAGACATGAGTTAGGTATTCCCGCTTTGACATTTTAATAGGAGTGAGTGTGATTGTGCTGAGTTATATCCAGTGGCGGACTCAGAAACTAAACTCAAGGAGGACATAAAACCATGATGTAAAATAAAAAGAATTTTTAAATATGAAAAATAAATTTACAATAAACTTCAAATTTAGTAGT
Source organism: Stenogyne calaminthoides (assembly GCA_037126765.1). Classification (NCBI taxonomy): domain Eukaryota; kingdom Viridiplantae; phylum Streptophyta; class Magnoliopsida; order Lamiales; family Lamiaceae; genus Stenogyne; species Stenogyne calaminthoides. Next base: position 7,017,946 of record JBBCBC010000036.1, on the reverse strand, counting down.
AAAAATCTAATTATAATGTAGTAGGCCGTACTTGAGATGAGCTCATAATGGGATAGAACATAGTTTGAGAATTACTCCATCCGTCCTAATTTTAAGGGAAGTATTACTGTAAACACAAAAATTAAGAAATAGTAATAAAGTGATAAAGTGTTAGGAGTAGAAAGAATTCTTCATTAGTATTTTATTTGATAAATTGATAAAGTGTTGGAGGTAGAAAGAGTTGTTTATTAGTATTTTATGTGATAAAGTGATAAAGTGAGTATTTTCATTTTAAAAATATTACATTAAAATTGAAACAAATAAAATGAAAAAAGTTACATTAAGATTGGGGACGAGGGAGTACTTTTTAATACTGTTCCACACAAAAATTGGCCTATAATATAGTATGTATTTCTATTAAGTAAAACATGTGACTATAAACAACCATATATAAAATAAAGTATAAAATTTATAACATTGTTAAAAAAAGATACACTAGTGTACAAATAAAAAATAAATACTAGAATTTATAACAATTATTATGTGAGCCAAAAGCAAATTAATTTAAAAAAACTAAGGGTGTGTTTTGAAAAACTTAAAATAATTTTCAGAAGCACTTATTTTCAAAAGTTGTGAGAAAAGAATTTTAAAAATAAGTCTTCGAAAAATTATTTTTAAATGTTTTTTTTTCAAAACACACCCTAAACTTGAGAATCGAACACACATTCCAATGAGTGACACAATGCAAATTGTCAAGCAAACCACCCAGCCACGTACAAGTTCTGGCATAAATATATATAAGTAAGTTTTGAAAATCCAGGTGGGCCACCTTGCCCACACGTCTGTCCCCCACTATTTATATTTTGTGTAATGTATAAGACCGTCTTATATGAATTTTTGTTTTTTTAGCTATATATGTTACAATCTCATTTTTTAGTGAAAGTCAATCCTCCACTTTAGAGTTAATTTTTTGATGGAGTTAAGGGTTTTCATTCTTGATTACCTAACATTATATACTTACAGGTAAATATAATTATAAAATTAATTTTGGTATAGTAATTTGGTTTGTTGTAATAGCCAAAAAGAAAAAAAAACAATATTCAGCTTAAATCTATTATAAGGTCTTTTATTTTGTGATGGTGTTATAACATTATTAAGCGGAAATCTTTTATAATGTGAAGTATTATAAATACTATACATTTACGTGGGACAATTTGAAACATAAATTTGAATATTGACGCTTTAATATTTTAAGAGAAGCAGATTTGATTTGTATTAGATTGTAACACGTTTCATATAATTTTTGTTTTAAATTAGAATTTGTGGGTCCCAACGTCCGATTTTTGCCAGTCAGTGTTGAAGATATTTTTAAGAATGGCGAGATAGGCTAGCAGAGATATTTTCTTCATTTTCAAACCTCCGTTGGCACAAATCAGAGAAGCGTTAGCGCCGGCAGTGATGTTGTCCATAGACGCCTCCACAATTCATCATCTTTTCCGGCGAAACCCCCACACCTGTAACAAGCCTCTTCCCCTTATTAGGCCCTGCAGCAACCACGCACCTCTCCAATGTCACAAGATGTATGTGCCTGGTCAGTACAATTACCTATTTTATATGTTTTCGTTGCTCTAATGCTTTCAATTGGAGGTTTATTTCATCAATTGGTAATTATGTTGTATTGCAGGGTTTGGAGAAGCCTCCCCTGAAGCCAAAGCAGCAAAGCACCTGCACCACTTTTTCACCTATGTCGCTGTTAGAATTGTCCATGCCCAGCTTCAGGTCTCTCTCTCTCTCTCATCTCCTATATACTGCTTGCAACTTGCAAATTCGTTTCTGGATTTTAAATTTTCAACTAATATTAGAACATGTTGTTTGTACTAGACTGAACCGACCCATTAGTAATTCACTAATTTGTAATGATGTTAACTATATATATCTACGACTTGTAATGGGCGATTTACTGGGAATGATAATAAAAATCTACAGTTAAAGCATTACAATGAGAATGAATCGGAATAAGGAGCTTATAAGCTCTTTAAAACAACTTATACAACTACGATGATTGTTGGTTACAGAATAATGGAATGATAATCAAAATGGGGTAATTATTCATATATTTTGAGTCTCGTTGCCTCATATAAGTATGATGGAAGTGAGTTGAAAATCTTTATTCTTATTAACCACCACAATTACTCTATATTCATTTCCATTCCCATTGAAGAATTATGATCCAAATGCTCCTAATGTATAATTTATGTGATAGCACAGAGCTACAACCCAGAGGCGTATGCAGATTTGCAGCAATTTATGGATAGCCACTCGCTGGATGATGGGGATAAGTTTTGTGCTGATTTGATGCGGGAATCATCGCACCACAAAAGTTTAGGTACCACTATTCATCTATCCCTACAGTGGTGTTTCATCTCGTATTATTTGAAGGCATTTTGGTATGTACTGTGGTAGTGTGGTGTTTATTGCTTAATTTAATCATCGGACTTCAATTGCACAACCAAAAAATTGTTGAAAATATCTCTTTATCTTTAAATACACGCTGATGTTTTGTTGTGTTTCTTGATATCTGAGCCATCCCCTCCCCGCTGCGCAGCTCTACGCATATTAGAGGTCAGTAATGTTATCTTCTCCACAGCAAGTTGGGATTGCTTCTAGCAGAAATTGCAACGTAATCATGCTAAATGAATATGGTATATTGATTGTTGATGAAGGTTCGAACGGCGTACTGCAACAGCGATTTCGAATGGGACAACTTGAAAAGATTGGCATCAGAGGTCAAACACTAGTCTTTCCATATTTGCTTGACCAATCCATATTAAGGTTGGTGTTTGCTAATTATATCCTTGTGATTTGGCAGATGGTGGAGGATCGTAATACAAGACTGATGAGGGATTATGTGTCTGAAACTACCAGTATGAAAAGTGAGAGTGATAAGTAATATCTCCTCATCAGTATCACTCATGCATGCATAATGTATATATTTGAGAGTGTGCTCTCTGTGTGATGTTAACTATGTAAACTGAGAGAAGTTCACTACATAGCATTTTCACAAAAATTATGTAATGCCAATGTGTGAATTTTAACTACATTGGATGATTCCACTTACATAGTATATATAAGGTTGATTTTTTGCACATGCACTATGTATATATATACTAGGGAAAGACTTCACTGTCTCCTTTTTTTTTTTTTTTTTTTTTATCTCTAGTAGTTTCTACCGGTGAAAATAAATGGCGTGCGGAATCAGATTCCGTCAAGAGCCATTTGTTGAATTGGGCTGAATAGAGAAAGATAGCCCAACACCTTTAGGCCCAGTCCAAGCGGCCCAGCTCCAATGGTTTGTAATGACCAAATGCGCTAAGAAGTGTAAAAAAGGAATTGTAATACCATTAACAAAATTGTTAAATGTTAAGTAAAGGCTTGATCAGAAAGATACAAAATTGTTGAGTATATAAAGTGGAACCGGAAACGTGAGTTGTGATAAAAGGCGTGTTGATGAATCAACACCAGGCTGTATCATGTGTGTGCTGCGTTGCATGGTTTATTGGGTGAGAGTTCTGATTATTAAATCTGAAGAACTTTTACCCTAAATTCGCCTCATCACTTTTGAGATTTCAAATTAAAGGTCTAAATGTCCTAAAAGCTAAATCTTATTAATGATCGGAATTCTAATGGGACTAAAATAAAAACTACAATCACATCACAATCTTTACGAGTTTTTTTTTGAAAAAAAAAAAAAAACGGATCCTAACATATAATTATTTTTTTCAAGAATTCTTTGGTTAAACTTATTCATACTATACTATAATATTGTACTATTACATTATAAACAGATACTATTACTTTTATAAATTAATATCTATAAAATTTAATGTTATAATATCAGTTTATAAGTGTAATTATCAATTGATAAATATTATGCCGGGAGTCAACATTCAATTAACTCAATTTCGTTTTGAAATTAGTATCATTGTATATGGGTTGAAGTACCTCTTGTATTTCAAATAATTTATATATATATTTGCTTGCCTGATCAAAAAATAAATAAATTATGATATTAATTTATGAGACACACTTGTATGAGAGGGTCTCACGATGAGACGATACATAATTTGGACATTAATGCATAAACACTTTGGAAAGGGTGAGTGTTAATTTGTGCTACGTTATACCCCATCTTGTACGAATTCTTGTCTTAATATATAAATATAATGATATAAATTTCATGTTATGAACAAGTTTCACTATGTCCCTACTATTTTTTTGCTAGGTCTTGTATGCACTATGTGCAACGTGCACTCCATAATGTATTTTAGAAATTTATAACATGCTATACTAAAATGTGCAAGTCTATGTTTGTAAAAAATTATTTCAATATAATAAGTTGTAAATTTCAATTAAACAATTTATAAATTTGTAAAAGACAAAAACTCGTATGAGACGGTCTCATACATAAGACGGATCTCATACTTGACCCATATTCCATTTACCCGATCCATTTACCCAATTATCAAAATCAGAATTGACTACTTGACCGAACCGACCAAAACACCCAATAAGCCCTTTTTCCGTCCAATCTCTTTCTATTCCATCGCTAACCTTTTTGTGTTGTGTCTCGCCGCTCACCGCTCATGAAGGCCGCCGATTTGCGCCTCTTTCAGTTCCATAATTTGCTCGTTTGTGCCTTTCGCCGTTGTCCGGTGTTTTTTCTCCGCTTATGAATGTGGTTGTTCATGGTTTGTGACTCCGCTTATGAAGGCGGTTGTTCATGTTTTCTCCGTCGTTCATTAGGTAAGTTTGTGGTCAAATTTCTAATATGGAGGAAAGGTTCATGGTATTTGATAGAGAAAAGCTGTAATTTCCGATAGGTTTTCTTAATTGGTGAGATTTTTCAAAGAATTTAAACTATTGGTTTGGTTGAGAATTAGACTTAGTTTTTAATTATTCTTAATTCGTAGAGGAGTCATGTAGTTTTCTAGCTTCTAGGAAATGCTAATGAGCTCTATAGAGAATGAAAAGCATGAATGTGAACAATAGATCTATAGAGAATGAAAACCATGAATGTTAAGGTGAAGAAAAAAAAATTGTATTTCAAAAGCTAAATCCTGAATAGCTATTTCTTGAAAACCATGATTGTGAACAGTAGATCTACACCAAATTGAAGATTTGGATTTACTAATTTATTCTATTGGTGTTGTCTTATTTGGCTGTGTTATATTTGTTCTGGACGTGTTATATTTGTTCTTCTTTTTTAGCTTTAATTTCATTTCACATGATGATTATGTTGAAATTTAGAGGCACGTAAACACGTAATACATGCGCAGCGAAATTAAATATTTCACCAACAACGAACATATAATTGCATAAACGATTACGAATAAACATAACAAGAAATCTTACAGTAATTCAAGAGCAGATTTCTCAACTATGGTATCTACGTAATCCCCGTTCACAGACTTGCACAGATTTGTCAGCGTTGAATCTCGAGATGAATTTGCTAGGAAAATTCTAACTCTAGATTTTATGGAAAGAATATGAACAACCGTATTATGGATTCTCAAGAGCTCATATATATAGGAGAGGACCAACTTAAATCTTAAGCTAACCTGATTAGAAAATAAAATCCCTAATCTTTATTTGAATAAATCTCTTAGATTTATTTCATACATATAAAATCTCTACGGATTTAATTCCAATATATGTCAAATCTCTACGATTTATTTCCATATATATTAAATCCTACAATAATATTCCATATATTATTATTGGGAATTCCTATTTAATTAAATTCAATTTAATTAAACATTAATAATAATTAATTTTAAATTAATCCATTATTAATTAATTCTCCATAAATTAAATATTAAATCAAATTTAACATTTAATCAACCAACTATAATCCGTAAAAGGGAACTGCTTGTTGTGTGACCCATAGGCCCTCATATATCGAGCGATTAGTCAAACTAACGGTCTTAATTGAACCCTAAACAATAAATCAGACATTCTCAATATATGAGGTACGTTGCGAGAAACATGCAACTACCTGTAACTGTAACATAGGCTATTGCGATTTCCTCATTTCATTCATGAATACTCGATTAGTCTTGAACATGATGAAGTGTATATTCAAATAACTTAATCAATTTATCTCTAATCACTAATTGATCACTCGTGTCACACTTGGCCACAAAGTCCAAGTTGATGTGCATTGGCCAATGACTTTGATCCAATTATGATGAGAAGATGAGTATTCTCTCTAAATCCACTTTGAGGAATGAATCCTTTTCTTGGCTCAACTACCACGCACATACACTTCGTGATGAACCAATTCCAAGTCATATCTACCCATGGAAGGGTGCAAGCGTCGGTCACGGTCAAAGTTCATCACTCCACACATGTCGTGCGTATTGACCTCAAGTCAAAGGAGTATCACATCGCTTCCACTAACCGAGACACCCGTAGACACATATAGTGGAATTACATCAAACATTTTCTCGGATGGGTATACCAACACCCTCTAAGGTATTTGTGCATCCATCATGAGATACCTATTATCTCGTAGTAAGTGAGATCTTACTACACTCTCTAAGAGTATGATGCAAATCGCACATCAATCTCCATTGCATCATCAATATCCCATTCTTGATGATCCTCGATTGAGGCTATTTGAGAATCACACATAAGTCATCTGAGTTCTCACACACTCAATGACAGCAGTGACTCAAGGGAACAAAGATAAGAACAAATGCAAACAATCAAACATAATATTTTAATAAGTGCAACGCCATATATTTAATATTAAATAAATAATAATATTAAACCAACACTGAATATTATATGAATATTATATCCTTACAATGGATTGTCTCTAGGACACTAACACTAACAGATTATGTAGTTTTTTTTTTGACAAAAACTCATTTGAGACGATCTAGTATGAGACGGGGTACAAATTAGTATAAAATACTCACCCCTTTCAAAGTGATAAAGTGTCATACCCAAAGTATGTCCTATCTCACCGTGCAATTCTTTTTATTTTGGACTCAGAGATTAAAGGTCAGGCCCCCATGTGAGGTCAATATTCGATTATATTGTGCTATTTCCCTCTCTCAGACTTGTATCTTACTCATGATGGTTGTTTTCAATTTGTAGGACTCAACCTTTTGATTTAAAATGAAAGTCACAAAGAAAATGTGAGAGGAGTCCTAGCACAAGAAGAAGAAGAAATTGAAGAAGAAGAAATCTGAACTTTATTAGGACTTTTTTTAATGTAATGCAAAGAAAGTATTGAGAGCTGATTATTGTGCATTGGGAACTCATTATTGTACAGTTTATATGTTTTTTTAAAGAAAAGATATTATGACTAGTTTGATTTATATAAAGTATCATTTTTTATTTGTTTTTTTCAGAAAGAGTGATACTTTTCAATCAGATAATGATACTCTTGAATCAATATGTGATACTCAGGATAGTTTGCAACTGCAGAGTGGAACTATGTATTTTAAATTAAATGCATTGTCGTATATAGGCATTTGAATTGTTTTCAAACCAGTTTTAAGTATTATTGCTCTTTAAAATGCACGGATCACTTCCATAAAATAGTGATACTTCTGTATTCAAGAGTGATACTCTCATGCCATAAAATGATACTCAAAGAATTTTAAAACTATTGAGACAAATTAATTCTTTGTATGTTTTAATGAATTTTAAGTAATGTTTGTATTCATACTTCACTTTTAATTTGTCTTTCAAAATGTAATTGAAATTCAAATTCATAAGTGATACTCATGAGCCAAATATTGATACTTCGGGCATTTTGAAACTAAAGAGTGACATTATTCTAATATTTCTTTCTAAATTAACATTTATTCATGTTTTAGTTGCACCTTGATCGATTTTAACTTTTAAGTATTCTTTGCCTTCGAGAAAGAGCGGTAATACTTCTAAATTCATAAGTGATACTCTTGGATGAAGAAGTAATACTCTAAAACCATAAACTGATACTTCTGGCATTTTGGAACTTAGAGAGTGATACTATTTCAATATTTATTTTACATTATATGCACTCCACACTTTAGTTATATTTTTTGCCAGTTTTAAAATTTACAAAGAGAGTCATGTAATGATACTCCTAAACGAGAAAGTGATACCCGTGAACTAAAACATGATACTCTCGAGCTATAAACATATACTTCATGCAATTTGAAATAAGAGAGTCGTGACCAGATTTTGAAATATGAATCACTCGAACAATCTTGTATTTTTTTTTGTAGGGATATAAATCACTAACATGAAACTCTTATTTTAATTGAAAGTTAATACCTCTTTTATGTTTTTTCTAAACATAGATGAGTTTGATACTTCTCATTAAATATTTGATACCCTTGATCAAAAAGTGGATATTTCTGACCAAATTCTAATAAACTTATATTTACCGTACGAAAACAAAATCATTAATTAAATTCATAGATTATGATATTGAACATATAATACCTTAAATCAAATTTCATTTGATTCTAATAGTCAGACAAATATTTGATACTTGTTGGATTTTTAGTACTCTTGTAACATAATAAGAGATTATTATGAGCCAACTACTATAAATAGCTAGAATTTGCACTGGTTTAGTAGCCAAGCACACATAATCATCATTTTTTTTAACAAAAACAATCTCATATTTCAACTTTAACTTAGCTCCCCTAAAATGAACAATCATATCAGCAATTTCCATATTCTAACTATATGAAATAACACAAATACAAGTCGAGAATCACCATATGTAATTTTGGGTATTTATTTTCTATTTAAACAAACCTATGGTGACAATTGAAAACAACAAAAAATTGATAATTAAAATTCAACTCATAAAGAAATCATATAACAACAATCAAAGTTGAAATCGTTTGATTCACATCATATTTCAATTCACCACCACAAAAAATTGATCTAAATCACTATGGCTGCTACAATGCTACTATCTCACAGTCACTGCAATCTCCCTACAAATTCTTCCTATCTCGTTGCTGCAATATTAGTTTGTCGGCGAAAAGAAGGCTTTTCGAACAACCTATACGAATTCCCAATTATCATTTCTGCGTTACTCTTTAGCTATCGTAGTTTTGGTTTTTCAGGCCATTAAGGGCATAATGAGATTTTTACCATGTAAATATACCGCGGGTCAGCTTTTAGAAAATGGGTCTAGTGTGAGACCCGTCTCATACATGAGACCGTCTCACACAAGATTGCCTCTTTGTAAAATACACTATAAAGTGTACAATACACCTTGATGCGAAGGGACCCACTTCTCTTTTTAAAATAAACATGTTTTTGGTGACATTAGTCCGAAAAATGTTTGAATGGTAAGAGAAAAATTAGAGGGTTTATTTCCACATTGACCCCAACACAACAGAAGATGAAATTTAGAGACCCCCCATAATCGAGTTTTTTGCACTTTTGGTCCCACCAACCACGCCATGTTTTCAATTTGGTACCACCTTTGCCAATGTAGTCCCACAAGAATTATAATTTTCAAATGTGGTCCCGCCGTTACGATTTCTGTTAAATCAACTTGCAAATGTGGTCCCATAAGTTATGGGATATAATTAATACTCAATTAAGGCTTAACCACCTTTCAACCATTTGCAATTTTAGTCACATACGTTATGAAACATAATTAACACAAAATTAATCAATTAACTTGTCCGGGCCCACTTGCACATTTGGTCCCATATGTTCTATTTCTTCCCTCCATTATTTTTGGCGCTAAAATTCAGCCAATAACAAAATTTGGGCGCCAAATTACTGTCACTTTCAGTCCCATAAGACTAAATTTTGTCAAAAATAGGTGGGAAAATCAAGTTTTTCCCACCAAAACCTAGATTTTCCCCTCTGCTATATATACATCCACATATATTCACACATTCAACACAACACATTCATGAAAAAATAAGCACAACACATTAAATTGTTTTTGGTTGTACTATTTCTCATTCTTGCATCTAGGGCCTTACAGTGGTTTGCTTAGTTTCTTGCATCTGAATGTGATTCCTATTTTGGTTGTCTTTTGTAATGTTCTAGGACTAATATTCTATCTTATGTAATGTCATAAAGCTGTCTAATGTAATGTCCCATTAGTAATGTTCTAATGATATCTAATTCAAACCTACTGATCAACCAACATCCATGGCACACTAATACATACAAACAATTCAAACCAAGATACCATCAATACAAAATACAAAATATACCATGAATAGCAAAAACTAAGGTCATTAAAAGCCAAATATACCATGAATCTGCAGCAAAATATACATCACTTCCACCCCATTAATAGCAAATCACCAAGCAGTAGCAAAATATAAGCCAAACATACCATCAATCTTAAGCCACCACAATCTGATACCATTATAAGCACAAACATTGAGTTTTTTCAGTATATTATAAAAGACAATGAGATTACCTTTCCCTTTGTTTGACATGACAACTTTTGTGAGACTGGTCTGTGTGACAAACTTCTTACCCCCAATTGTTGTGACACTCATTCCATCCTCATCAACCACTGTTGAATCTCCCACAGATGGACCCTCCACATCTCCTCCAATGTAACTATTGGGAGTAAGTAGCAGAACTTTGAACCTATAATTGAAACAAGAACAATAAGAACATGTTATTATATGAACATATGAATCTATGATACCTAAAAAACAAGAAAAACACTCTTACATTGTCAACCCTTTGTGATGGTCCTCCTCCAATAAAGCTGTTGGGAGCAAATGATGTAGCAGACCCCTATATGCCCAATGGATTAGTAATGAACATAAAAGAAATACAATGAAAAAGAGGTTGTGGTCAAAGATTTAACTGCTCCCCAGAGGAGTTTTCTAAACTCATCACCTCTGTATCCAACCCTCTTCATGTTCCCATGCCTTACACAAAATCTATTCTCAACACTGGGCATCACCCTCTCAAATGCAGGGATCAGACCTTTTTGCTTGTTTGACATGAAAATGAACTTACCCTCCTGATCACCTATGAAATCCTCCTTCAACAGTTCCAAGAACCACTCCCAATTCTCTCTAGTCTCACTACCAACCACTGCATATGATAGAATATATGGATCATTGTTAGGGTCCATGCCAACTGCAGTGAGAAGTACTCCACCTAAACTCTCTTTCAAGTGACAACCATCAACTCCTATCCATGGCCTTAATCCAGATCTGAAACCCCTCTTACAAGCATTCAAACAAATATAAAATTTGTTAAAGAGTGCAGCCCCATCACTGTTCCCTTCAATCCTTTGAATGATTGTTGATTTAGGGTTGGTTTCAAGCAGGTGATGAGCATAGTCCCACAATTTTGAATATTGCTCTGCACTATCACCTTCAATACTTCTCGATTGTTTTGTTCTTTTGCTCAGTAGGCCTAGGTATCCGAGATGTAAACTCCCAACTTCAACATTGCCTTCTTCTTAAAAAAAAGGTCTCAGCCCTCTTGACTGGATCACACCTCCACTCATTTTCAAAAGTCTTTGCCAACCAGGATGAGCTGACATTCTTCACATGATAGGACCTTGCACAAGTTGTAGTGTCTGATCTGTTAGTCCTTCACCTTAAGTGCATTGATTCCCCAATCACAACCCTCAACTTTACATCTTGCATATATCCTCCTACCATAATTCTTCTGAAAGAATAAGGATCTTCCAGTCCTCACACCATGGGAATTCACAGCTTCTTTAAACAAATTCTTAGTAGTAAAGATCTGTTCAAGAAATAAGGTAGGATTACTGACTTCAGATGGCTTGAAAACAAAGGATCTATCCACAGTCTGTATTACCCCCTCTTCATCTTCATCCACACTATCCAATTCTTCATCATCTATCAACTCTTCTTTTTCTATGTTGCCATGTTCAGATTGTTCAACATCTTCATTCCGACCTAACTTCAAACCTGCCCACTCAACTTCACCATCTATGTTTTCATCAAATATAATATCATCTAGTAGTCTTTCTCCACTTGATTCTGAACCACTGAAATCAGAATCAGTACCACTATCAGAGACTATGTCCTCTTCAGTAACAACTACTTCCTTGCCCTGCCTCTTCCTCTTTAGGTTTATGTATTTTTACATCCACAGTTTTCAATTTCAGTACCTCCTCCTCAGTGTAAAACTCTACCTCCCCCCATCCCTCATCTTCATTTACAGTTGTGATCTCTTGTGGTTTATCTGTCTCCAACCACAATGTTACTTCTTTCTTCACATTGGCATTAAAACACTTATATATATCAGTTTGACTCACAACTAAATGAATTTTATCATCCTTCCACCTCCCATAATAAACCTTCTTACCTAGATATCCTAACTGTTCACACAGTTTATCTAGATAATCAATATTGCATTTAAATTTCTCCACAAAGTCAAACACACTCACAATGCCTCCAATGTACTCAAATGGTTCTTCATCTTTTGTCTTTCCACCATGGTACACTTTGAGGGTGTAAAAGCCTAATAAGAATGGCTTTTGAGATGAAATAATAAGAATAATTCAAATCAGTAACAATAAAGGAAATACTGAAAAATATTAGTTGGAGTGAAGAGAGGTGCTAAGAAAAGTGGTCGGTCGGTCATTCAATTAACTTGCTTCGAAAGCGAAAAATCAAAATAACAAAGCGCTCAACCAAGTGAGGTCGAATGAAACCGCGAATTATGTGTGTGGTCGGCGTCGAGCTTAAACCAAAATCAAACACCCAACACACACCCAACACCCATTGAACATCGAAAGCAATTGAAATTTAACACCCAACAACACCAAGATCGAACAATTTAACACCCAACAACACAAAATCCCAAAAAAATTTAATCTGAATAAAAAAATATAAATACTTACCATAGTCCACAACTCCATATTTAACAAGATTCTTCATTCGCAAAGATTGAGGGCGCCTTTGGATTGTGACCAACTCGAACGATTTTTGGGGGATTTTAGAATTTTAGGGTTTTTACGGTGATTTTCCTTTTTTTTTTCTCAAAAAGCATTTAAGGTGTTTCACCTTTTTTTTTACTATGTGTGTTGTGTGTGTGTTAGTTTGTTTTATGTTTAGTTTTAGGTTAGTTTTGGTTTTAGTTTTTAATTAATTTGTTAAGACAGATTAAAGTTTAATACATTTTAATTATATACTAAACAACCTCCGTTTTACACTTGACGGCTGCCCATTAGAAGCCGTCAATTTTTGGGACGACATTTGCAAGTTTAGTTAAACAGTGAGACTAAAATTGACGAAAATAATCTTACATGACTACATTGACAGAGGTGGTACCAAATTAAAAATATGACGTGGTTGATGGGACCAAAAGTACAAAAAAACTCCCCGATAATCCGATGAAAAGTCAAAGCATTCTCCTTTCCTTTTCCGTTGCCCAAATCATATGATTTCGTCTTCAATTCTTCTTTCTTCTTCATCCAGCTCCCGCCCTCATTAAACCATCTTCAATTTTTTTCCCAACTAAACAAATTAACTTTTTTTTCCCCTCAATTTCCGACGAAGCCATGTCCTATTCCAATTCTACTGAAGAAATTAACGGTGGCGCGTCCAGTAACGACGATGACGAAGAAGATAAAGGAAAGAATTTCGGTTCTCGGATTTCCGCCCCAATTTCAATCAGCAGCCGGTTGAGCTTTTCCTCGCCCAGAGGCTCGCCGTTAAGATCGCCGGCTCTGTCTCCGGCGTCTTCCACCAATGGATACCTGGGCAGCGCGGCGTTTGAGCCCAAGATAACGAAGAAATCGAAGAGAAAGGCGTGGTATAAGAAACGGGTTGCGATTGGATTGGCGGTTCTGTTGGGTTGCTTTTTCCTGATGAATTGGTGGATGATTTATCGGATCCAAGAAGCGGGTAGGAGGCGTGGGGGTATGAAGGTGAAGTCTTTGAAATCGAATTCTACCACCGTATTCATCCGGGTAAGCTTTGATCTTTCCTATTTTTTTTTTCCTGTATTTTTGTGGTTTTCTGAATTAGCTTTTTGGATGGGTTCAAGATGCATTTGTATTCTGTTTGATTGGAGAAAAATATCTTTCAGTTTGAGTATTTTGCATGGAAAAGATGAATGGGTATGAGTTGCTTATAAAGAATTACAATGTTGCTATAGTATTTGGAGACTATGATGAAATCTGGAAGTTCAGTTTTAGCTCTATTGGAAGCATGTTTGATAGTAGAGCTAGGAAATTTGGATAGCACTGCATGTTTGCAATTAAGTATAGAAGATACTGCAAGGAAATTTGGTCACGAAGAACATTATTGTTGTAATCAAACTTTAGAGGCCATCTTGTGGTTTAAAGCTATGCTTTAATAAGTTGAAGAGAGAAGTGAAACGGGGTCAGCTGAAACACTGAAAGCATCAATCTTAAACTCAATAAAAAAAAGAACAAATGTATAGAACTGACCCGTGATGTAAGAAATTGGAAAAACCCTTTATAGATAATTTTGTACTAGCAATTGTATTGTGGTTTTTTTTTTTGATCAATAATCAAATATAGAAGACTTCTTCACTTCAAACTTCAATGTCAAAAATAATTAGTAAGTTTTGTGAGGAAGGACAACTAATAAATGACAACAAATGAAGTAATATGTTCACTTAGAACATTGATTTACAAGGGGATTAAAAATAACATTATCCTTTCTTGTTTGTTGGGATCCATGGTGTATGAAATGAGTTCCTCCTTTTTTTTCTCCATGTTGATGCCTATTAAAATGGAGGTAATTACTTGATTGCTCTCATGCAATGATGTGTGATACAATTTAATCAGCCAAAAAGGGGTTAAAAAACATCGTTAAGATTGGTTGGTAATTTCGAGGTGGAAAAGACGTGGATACTTTCTCTTTAATATGTTAATTTCCATCACAAACAAGTCAATATAAGAAGTTCTTTATATGGATACAGGAAGAATTACAAAAACTTGGTAGAGGGAAAAAACCACAGAAAACTGCATATGCAAGGCTTTTGTCTAAGGCCACTCATGCATTGGCTGAGGTATGCTCTCTGATCTTGTACTAGTCTATTGGTATATTTCATTCCATTTTCTTCTTATTTGATATTTCTACATCCAGGGAGAGAGCAAGCCTGAGCCTAAGGACTTGTGGGCCGAACCCTATGCTCGTGCTTCTACTTCTTGGACCCCTTGTTCTCATAAACGAAATTGGAAACCTTCCGGTCTCTCTCTCTTATTCTCTCTCTCTCTCACACACAGTTTTTAGCGTTGTATGGTCCTTTTGACAAATAATGTTTTCTACCAATTTCAGAGGGTCAAAATGGCTATATAATGGTCACAGCAAATGGTGGAGTAAATCAGCAGAGAGTTGCTGTAAGCCTATGTTTAATTTGCTCGTGAAGAAATCTTCAAATTGGAAATTATCTGGTTTGATTTTATTTCAACAATGTAAGGTTTTTTCTTTTGTTGATTCAAACAGATATGCAATGCTGTTGCTGTTGCCAGATTACTTAATGCAACTCTTGTTCTTCCCAGATTTATGTTCAGCAGTGTCTGGAGAGATACTAGGTGAAATACTTTTTTATTTGATGACTAATGGTGCTTTAAGTTCTGGTATCATTTATCTTACAGCTAAAACATGTCTCTATCTGCTGTAAATCTAAAGTGTTTGACATGTTCTGCTTGGAAAATTGATGGTCAAATTGTGTTATTTCTTAGTCAGTTCGGCGATATTTATCAGGAAGGGTTTTTCATCAGCTAGTTGAAGCCCGATATACGAGTTGTCAGGGAACTTCCAATGGAATTAGAGTCACTAGATCTAGAGGCAATTGGTAGTATGGTGAGATTCATCTCTATCTACATTCTACACTACATACGTCATTACAACCTAAGAATTTGGTCTGATCTAGAATTTTCTTCATTTCATTTCAGGTCACAGACACAGATATTATGAAAGAGGCTAAGCCAAGTTTTTACTTGAAATACATTCTTCCCATTTTACATCTTAATAGAGTTGTTCATTTTGTGGGATTTGGGAACAGATTGGCATCTGATCCAATACCTCATCAGTTGCAGGTAATTAATTCTGAGCCTTTGATTTGTAAATTAGTACAAGTTCTGCATATGCCCTTGCTTCAAATTCATCAAAGTTGATTCTTTTTCCATATGCATGTCTCTCCATTTTGCTTCCTAATTAAAGAACTTCATCTAGAGACTTCGATGCAGATGCAATTTTCATGCTCTAAGATTTGTTCCCAAAATAGAAGAAGCTGGTGCTTTGCTTATTAAAAGGATGCGTAGAAATGATATGGGGTTCGGGCATTTGGACCATTATCTTGTTGGTCGATTCGCACAGTCACAGTACAAGGGGCAAAAAGTCCGCGAAGCTAAAAAGTCGAGATATTTAGCCTTGCATCTGAGATTTGAAATCGACATGGTAGCTCATTCTTTGTGTGAATTTGGTGGAGGTGAAGAGGAAACACGCGAATTAGAGGCTTATCGAGAAATCCATTTCCCTGCCTTGGTGGAACTTGAAAAAGACGAAAAGGTACGTATCTGCAATACTTTTTGGTGTAAAATTTGAGTGCACCAGTTGCACTTGCACCAACTAATATTGTTTTATGCAAAACAATTAATACATTTTAGTAAAACAACTAATACTATTTAAAAATGCACTTCAGTTGCACTATGCAACTGGTGCATAATGCATGGAAATATTTGCCATGTTTGTTGTAGTTACATTACCCCATGAATAGAAGCTTGTCCTAGCCACAACTGGAATTATTTATGTATCAGCAAATGAACGGTTCTAAATACATAGATAGCATCAGAAGATTTTACTGATACAAATTAATTTTATGCAGGTTTCCTTCACCAACAGAATTAAGATCTGAAGGACTGTGTCCATTAATGCCAGAGGAGACGGTGCTTATGCTTGCTGGCCTCGGTTTCAGCCGTCGGACCCACATATACCTAGCCGGTGCCCATATTTATGGAGGGAGCTCAAGATTAGCTGCCTTGACTACCTTATTTCCTAATTTGGTTACCAAAGAAAAATTGCTTTCTTCAGCTGAAATCGAACCATTTTTAAATTTCTCATCTCAGGTTAACTATGCCCTTTTCTCTTTTCTTGTGCTATGCTTTTATTTTTCTGTCAAAGATCAAAATCATTTTTGTTAATAATCGATAATTTTACAAGTTCCTATTTTATTTTTGGCAGTTGGCGGCACTTGACTTCATAGCATGCACTGCTGCTGATGTATTTTCAATGACATGACTCAGGAAGTCAGTTTTCTTCTTTAGTGGCTGGTTATCGAGTCTACTTTGGTGGAGGTAAAATGCCTTCAATACGGCCAAACAAAAGGAGGCTTGCTGACATTTTTATAAAGAACAACACTATAGAGTGGAAAGTTTTTGAGACGAGAATAAGGAAGGCGGTGAGACAAAATAAACGTGTATTTTCTCGCGTCCCGTTGGAAGGAGTGTATATAGATTTCCAAGATGTCGGGATTGCATGTGCTTTACTCCTCAAGTAACGCCGTGATATCAGCTTTATGTATTGTTGTGATATTATTAGTTAGTTCCCTTTGTATGTTTAGCATCACAAGTTCATAGAGCCCATTGATCTCACCAATTATAAATATTTAATTCATTCTTTTATTAGTTTCGTGTTGTCCCTTGGTTTTCATATTTTTTGTTAATCATATAGATAAATAGTCGAAAAATATTAGTTCACATGAAGAGAAGTATCAGCTAATATGATGAAACATATAGGTTGTACATTGAAAAAATATTATTACTGTTCAGTCTACAGAATCTTTATTTTGTGTCAACTAATACTTTTCTTCATATAAACTAATACTTTTCAATATATAGTTTTTCTTTTAATTGGTCATTTTGGTCAAAATTGAGATAATTGCGTAGATGTTTTTCCCATTGAAAACATATATTCAAGAAATAGTACTGTTTTGTTGATAATGTTGTAAATTTTATATGTATAACTTATAATATTGAATCTGAATTTTGCATCCTATCTGCCCCATAAGTTGGAATAGCAGTTCATTTCCAAGTTACAGTGAAACAGGCAGTATAGAGAGGGGCATCCTGACAATGTGATTCAAACTCCCTGTGAAAACAATTTCTCCAAAGCTAAAGTCATCAAGTGCCTGTGTCACAACAAGTCTTATTTCCAAGGTTTGTGTTCCTTTGGGAGCTGCGGTGAATGAGGGTGGATCAACACTGACAGACACTCCCTTTGGTGGCATTACAGCACACAGGTATGTCTCCGGTTTGGTTGCTACATTCTTGACGACCCTGTGAGTCACCCGTGTTCCAGATAGTGCAGTTATCGTCACCGAAGGTTGGTTCAGGTCTGATGGGTTGCTGAACGCTCCAACACATGTTCCTCCCGTCGCAATTCTGACTTTCTCTGGATCCGTATTCGGAAGAGAGCATAGGAAAGTGAGGTAATCTTCATATCCTGTTTCAAAGATCATAACCAATACTGATCAATGAAAACAGCTAATAATGACCAAATAATACCTTTTAGTAGAACAACTAATACCATTTAGGAAAACACTTGAGTTGCTTGGTGCAACTGGTGTATAAAAGTTTTTTTCTGGCATTTAATGTAGGGAATTACCAGAAGAAAAGACAAGGCCTGGATCCAAGGCACGGATGGGGTCCACAAGACCCGCCCCGAAACCAAACGGTGCAGCTTGATACAATGTGTTGGCGCCGAAGCCTTGTGCCATTATGGGATCACCAAAGTTGTCATGGTTGTTAGCTGTGGTTGACATAGCTGAAGCAATCATTGAAGGACTCCATGAAGGATTATTTTGCTTGATCAATGCAGATATTCCTGCAACGTGAGGGGTTGCCATGCTCGTTCCAGATATTATCGCAAAATTATCACCTGAGATCAATCAATTGGATTATCAGGACTCTAAAAACTGTCAAAAAGAACAGAAAGCTTCTTTTTTATTTGATTAAATGTGAAGTACCAGACAGCATAGGGTTGAGAACACTCATGGGACTCCAAGCAGCCCAAATTTGATGACCAGGGGCTAAAATATCGGGCTTAAGCACATCAGCAGGACTTCTCGTTCGGTCAATGTAATCGGGGCCTCTGGAAGAGAATCGGCTAACAACAGGTGCTCTCTCATTGTAAGTAGCAACTCTGCCCTCACCTATTGCTGCTCTCCCACTATACCTTATAACCCGCCCTTTATCATCTCTGAATGTTTGCTCTTCATAGTATCGAGATATGATCTACACGAATAAAACTTCATTTCAAACAACCTCCAATCATTTCTTGTATTTTGATAGTTCATATAATCAATCATATATACCTGTGCATCACTGATTCTTGGGATCATTATCCCAGGAACAGAGAAAGGAATAGGCTCTGCTATAAAGTCTCCGTACTTGGGGTTCGCAACAAGCACGAATCCCATGAATCCAAGAGCCTTTGCTGTATCTATAACAGCTGATAGACTCGATGTTCCTTTGTTGAAACCAGCTGAAAACTTGCAGATTACGACGCTGCCTAGAACCACACTAGGATCTAGTGCTTCTGGATGTTGACGCTCTTCTACGTAATCTGGAGTTCTAGGAAATGTTCCATTAACCTTAACTGCATCTTTAGCCATCACCAGCCTGTACTGAAGCAATCCATTACCAAAACTAGGACCTGAGAATAGCATATGTTAGAATGACTTTCATATTATTAGTACAAGATAGGCAAAATGTGGTACCTGATAGTCCAACCCCACTGATTTTTTGACCGTCTCCGAGGATAAGTGTGCCGGGGTATGATCTGTCTGTGCTACCTGCGGCGACTCCTATGGCCCAGGGGCTGTAGGAGACGACGGAGTAAGAACCGGGGCCCTGGTTACCGACTGCCTGAACCACAACAACTCCAACCTTATGTGCAGATAACATGAATATGTCGAAGGCACCTAGGAATGTCACCGTGTCTTCTGGTGGTTCGTCCGGTCCTAAGGACAGCGATAAGATGTCGACTCCGTCTAATACTGCCTGTCAGAATTCATGTTGAACTGAAAATGATCAAGATTTTGAAGAATCATTTCTAACATTAACATGAAGGCAGAATTAAGAAGATGCACTCACTTGATCAATTGCTGCTAATACATCTGCTAAAGTACCAACTGTTGGATAAACTGCTTTATACATTGCAATTCTGTAATATTAGAAAAAAAAAAACATGATTCTTCTTTCTGCATGTATAAAATTATTAATAATAGAGAATGTTGTACCTGGCACGTGGCGCCATCCCACTGGCTCGACCGTAGAAGAAGCCATTCACCACCACTGGAACTCCATAATTTCCAGCTGCCGTTGATGCCACATGACTGCAAAACAAGATACAAAATTCTGCCTTCATCATCCCCATTTTCTTGCATTATGCTTATATATAATAATATAATCTGTATTCATTTACCTGCCGTGACCAACTGCATCGTAGGGTGATAGAATATCGACAGAAGGATCAAGGATGGTAGCAGCCCGAGCACCATAGGCGAAAAACCGAGCAGAAATGATCTTACCATTGCAAGAAGTCTTGGGAAATCGAGGCCCTCCTTCACAAGAACCCAAAAAACGAGAAGCATTCGACCTCCACGGATTAAGCGGATCATAGGCAAAACTGGGATGCATCGGGTTTATACCCGAATCCACAAACCCGATCACAATCCCATCCCCTGCATTTCTACGCCCTCCTTCCTGTGCCCAAACTGAAGGCACACCTAAAAAATCGGGACTGTAAGTCGTCATCAGTTTTGCCCCCGGATCTTTCTCCACCAACTTCACACCATCAACACCTTTGATTTTCCCAACCTTAAAAATTCAGAGTTTAAGATAAAGAACACGACTTTTCTTTCAGGGTAAGAGGGAGTATTTTTGTCCTTTAACTTTCACTAACTTTTTGATTTTGGAAATTGTCTTGTTATGTTTGCCATATTCAACTTTTTAGTCCTTTAACTGGCTAAAACATCTTGACAAAATCCAACTTTTTTAGTCCTTTTAAATGGCAAAAGGATGAAAAGATTGAATTTGACAAACGATAAGAGACAAATATCAAAGTCAAGAAAAAGCTAGCGGACTAAAATCAAAATTGGTGCAACTTTTATCGTGGACGAAATTAAGGTTACCTGAGAAGGTGTTGTGTGGACAGCGAATCCGTTAACAATGTGTTTAAAGCTGTAAAGTTTGTTATAACTGCCTGCATCTAAATTGCTCTGCAGAAACTGGTCGTGAGAGTCGACCAAGTGCGCCGCATGAGCCCTCGAAGATTCACTGAGAAATTTTCAATGAGAATCGTGATCAGATTTACTAATATATAGTACATTATACTGATACATACATCTTGATTGCTAATTACCTGTTGGAGAAATGTGTTTTTGGTTGTTTATGATATTCTTGTTGATGAAATGCAACTGGCTGGCCTTCAAGAAGAACCAAATAGATGTGTCGATCTTCGGCAATGCACGAAACGAGATTGATGAAGAAGAGGATTAATGCAAGTAATATTCCTACATCATTGATTTTTGTCAACATGTTAATCTTTTGTTTCATGGCTAAACTTGAAAATTAATGTGAGATAAGATGCTGGGTTTTGGACTTGTGTTTATATGGAAATAATTTGGTGGTCATAAAGGCTGGCATGCGTTAATTATACCATGCAAAAACAAATTAAGTGGTTAAACACTCTATTAACGTGAATAAAGCTCCTTTTTCTTGGGGAAAAAAACAAATCTTGGGGCTTTCTTAACTGTCTTTCTTCCTGTTTTAAGTCCATAAAGTTCAGTGTTTGCTCACGCCAAGCAACCCAGTATGAGAAACAAATTTTGAGTCGCCACAACTTTTCACTTGGAGAAATGTCTTCTCTTTTACCTTGTTTACTGCAACTTTAGGATACAGATCCTCTCAATTTATTTTCTATAATTTTTTTTTTGTAATTTTATGCATTGTGTGCGTTTTATGTGTTTCACTTTTACGTATTATCACTTATTATTTAATTTATATCATTATGCGTCTAGCTCTATCCAAATGTACAATAGATTTACAGGAAAAAAATATAGGGATAATTACATTCCCCTACATGCTTTTGAGTCAAATTACTCCCAGCCCACTTATACCTTTTATGCCCTCAGATTTGTGACGTCATATATTTCGTCCATATTTCGCCAACCCCGCCCAAACCCAGCGCCACCCTCTGACACATCAATACCACCCTCTGACACATTAATTAGTACAATACATTATCCAACCAAATACCATTCCTGCACCCCATTCTCCACCCAATTTCTCTCTCCATATCACTTTCTCTCTCTATATCAAAACCCTAAAATCCTAATCTTCGGCTGAGAAAAAGAGTGATTCGCAAGAAGGCTCCCACCGCCGCGAATCAAAAAGGATGAGGAAGCGATTGAATGGACGTGAGGGTCCGGCGGTCTTGTGAGAGCGAGATCGAAACCAATAAGAAGCGTGAGTACTCGTATTTTTGCATTGATTTTCGCTTTATCGATCTGATTTGATTTTGATTTTATTTTTCATTGGCGTGTGTTGATATTTGTTGGCTTTAGGTCGTGTTTCATGGCAATTGCGTATCATCCGCTAGTTATAAGTGAAAATCGTGTAATTTTTTCTCGATTTCAATTTCTTTTGATATGATTTCAAACACTTGAAACATTTATGTCAAGATTATTCAAAATGTCAAAGACAAGCACCACTTTGTACGATAGAAAATATTTTGGTCTTTGATCCTGAATTAGTTTGTCGAACTTAACACAAATTCTTTTGGTATCTAATATTCGACCAAATTTATTAATATAGGTTCATTGTGATAGCCTTGAAATATGTTTTAGGCCAATTTTGTGTTGTATGCTCTTATTTCATGTGAATCGTATTTTGCTCGAGCTCTTTGTTTTGATTGATCTTATAACCTAATCCATTGGAACTGGTTCCTATAGTTCACATTTTGATTTTACAACATCAAGCTTATTTCACTGATCATAATTATCCATTATTTTCTCCTATAATTGCTGGGACAAATAAAAGGTCGCTAAAAAGCACTACTACGCTCAACCACTGGAACTAGATGATTTCCAGCAGAAGTTGATGGCTCATGAGTTGAATCATTTGATTCTTTAATTGAATTTGTTCATGGTGGCTAAGTTTTTTGACTGCTTATATATAAAAAATAATCTGTATAGATTTACCTGCCATGACCAACGATCTTCTTAGGATTGATAAAATATCGACAAAGTTCGTGTGTGTTCAATTGTTGCATTTTTGAGACGAAAAAAACGAGCAGAAATGATCTTACCATGTTAAGAAGTCTTGGGGTGAACAATTCTAGTTTTGGATTTATACAAATGAGAACATTTGATTACTTATTTTTTGTATAAATGATCATGCAAAGCAATGCTTGGTAATGGTTTACATACGAATACATTTTCCCGATTTTTTTACACATTTGATGTCTTTGGCTTCCATTTCGGTTTGCCCAAACTAATTTAATTTTTTTTTTTCACTAAGTTTTCATCAATTTGGATGTACATTTATTCACAAGCTTACATTTTTGAATGTTTGATTTTCCCAACCTTAAAAATTAAGTATGATGATTTATTTAATTTTTGGTTTTGGATATATACAAATGAGAACTCTTGATTAACTTATTTTTTGTATAAATGAGAACTCTTGATTGATTTATTTGTTGTATAAATGAGAACTCTTGATTGATTTTTGCCATATTGAGAACTCTTGTCCTCTTTTGGTTTATATTTTGTATAACAAAATTCTTCTTTTTGGTTTAAATTGGATTTTAGATTTTTATACAAATGAGAATACGGATTTGGATCTATTGAGCTAATAATCAACCAATTTATTGACCTAGTGTACATTTAAAATCAAATGTACATTATAATTTTATCGCGAACATTTTTAAGGAATTACATTATTATTGTGTTGTGTACATTTTTTTGAACTAATGTACATTATTATTGTTTTAAAGCTGCATATATATTTTGTTATAAATGTACATTTCTAAATTGCTCTGCATAAACTTTTTGTAGCAAATGCAGTGCTTACTATCTGCCCTAGTGAACATTATTGAGAATGTACATTAAAAACCGGGATCAGTATTAGGTAATATATGTACATTATATTTATACATACATTTTGATTGCTAATTACCTTTGGAGAAATGGTTTTTGTTTGTTTATGAAAAAATTGTTGATGAATTTAAAAAATCTTTAACATGGGATTGAAAAATAAAATAAAGTAGTCATCTTCGGCAATGCAAAAAAAAAAAAAATGAACAAGAAAGGATTAATGCAAGTAATATTGCAGCATCATTGATTTTTTTCAAAATTAATCTTATTTTTTTAAGTGACATAAAAAAATTAATTGAGATAAGATGCAGGGTTTGAAGTACTTGTGTTTATATGGAAATAATTTGGTGGTATGCGTTAATTATAAAAAAAAAAATTATATATGGTTAAACACTCTATTAACGTGAATAAAGCTCCCTTTTCTTGGGAAAAAAAAAAATCTTGGGGTTTTCTTAACTGTTTTTTTTTCTGTTTTAAGTCCAAAAGTTCGGTTTTTGCTCACGCCAAGCAACCGGGTATGAGAGACAAATTTTGATTTTCATTTAATAATAATGAATTTTTCACTTGGAGAAATGTCTTCTCTCTAATTTTTAAGCCTTAATTGTTGAAACTGCAAAAACTTTAGGAAACAGATCCAAATAAATCAATTTTCTATAAATTTTTTTTTTTGTAAAAATATATAAGAGGATTCCTTCCAACTTTTTATGGTATTTTCTTGGAACGCAGTAGTTTCACTAGGAAAATATTGAAGGCCAAGAGGCTCAATGAAAATCTACTTGTGAAGAAGATTAATTGTGTGCGTGATTCAACGTGCTTCATCTATTGATTCATGTAGCTTGCTCCAATTATTTATGATTAAAGGATCGATTTGTTTGTTTGTTAATAGAAGGGGAAAAAAAATGGACCATTATCTTGAAAACAAATTAATTTATAAGTCAAATAATTTAAAAAAAACAATAGTATTTTGGAATGGAATGGATTATTATTGAATCTATTTTTGTTCAATAGATCCATTAATATTGACCGTCATAAGAATAAGTCAAATACTAATTTAAAATCAAGAAGGTATTATATGCATCAATTAAAGTGTTGATTCTTGATTCATCTAATGAAAATTGATTAATTTAATGATGTGCATGAAAGTTGATTCATCTTGCACACAATTTTTACTTTTAAAAACGAACTCCACGTTTTGTTTAATAAGTTCCATTATCTTGACATGTTATAAGGATGAGTCAAATAATTTAATAAGACAGAAACTTGTGTTACCGTTTTATGAAATGAGGTTGTGAGATAAAGCTTCAGAAGACCAATATTGATAAGGTAAAATATGGATTAATTTAATTTGACCTTAAAAATGGGTCAAACGTCTCACATAAGATCAACTCATTTAGAAATTAACCTCCGTCTTTCGGAGAAGGCAATTCCAGAGTCTTTTAGTCACTCTTTTAATGCAAATTTAGTCAAACCAATTCTCAATTTGATTGAAGGTCATCAAAAGCCTAGAATAAAAGATGACTGTTCGTTATGGTTATGGACATCAGTTTTAAAAGGACAGTAACTGAAAAAAATAGTTCACACTGAAGATTTCACAGCAAAAACAAGAGATGGAAGTAATGTAGAAAGTAAAAATCCTCCGGCCAAGTAATATTTACCGACTCATCTCTCTCTTAAAAAGAGAAAACAGAGAGCACCCAGTGGCGGGATATACAAGACAAATACCAAAAGATGCTGGTGTATATACGGAGAACCGATTCTCAAAACTAAGATTGCTAGCTCCACCTCGCCAGATGATGGATTACCTCTTACGGGGTTTGGATTCTGCCTGCAGCAGGATCAACAATTCAACATAAACTCTAATCAGGAAAGAAGTAAAAAGAGAATATGTATAATGAAGTACTCAAGTATAAAGACACAGTCTCTAGTCTTTTGAATTATCACAGATACAACCAGAGAACGTAGTTGAAATCCTGAGCCACCATATAAAAATCTGCACATACAAAAACTTGTATGAACCTCATTCACAGATATGAGATTCGTGAACTCCATTGACCTCTACCCAAAAATCCTAAATGGATCCTGTAGACAAGTTTTGTTAGACCCATTTTGTAAATGAGTAAAAAATGGAATAGATTGTGAACCAAGATCGCACGTGTGTAACTCGTCTGTGCAACTAATTATAAAGGTTACTTTCCCCTCAAAACAAATAAATTATAAAGATTACTTTTTGGGCCACCTTTTTTTTTTATGTACTGAATATTTTAGATCGAAAGAACATTTTTAACAATTCAAGAATCATAATAAAACAATTACAGGAAACATAAGTCATTATCTTTCAGTTGGGGGTTTTTCCAGCCTTTGTGCTTGCCTCTCCATGTTTGTACTGGTTCAAATTTACAGGATTTTGTTCCCTAAAACTTTGCTCATCATTGTTTCACAGCCCAACCAACAGAAAGAAAATTATTCGACCATCCCACACCAAATTAAACAACATAAGATGCAACAAAAATAAAGCAACTTAAATAAGGAATTGAGCACAAAGTCTTACATAGTCATTTGTGAATGGGGAGCTAAGAGGTTTCTCCTTGGGTGCATGTTCAGGGCAAACAAAACGATCCAACTGTTTTACCTGTTCTATTGTCAAACCTACACAACGAGGATGATACCTGCAAGCACCACAAAGACAAAAATCCATGTTACAAGAGAAGATTGGGAGTCTATAAAGGGTAGTCTATTTCAATTTTATGGCAAAGGCACTAAGCAACATGAAATACATTTCCTTCCCTTCCCATAAGATTTACACAAAGCTTCATAACAGTCAGTTAGTCACAAATCTTTACCCTATATGAGCAAATATGTCTTTTTGGACATTGCGATGTAACAATGCACCAAAATGAAACCAGAGCACAAACCATAAAATTACAAAGTATCAAACACATATATTTTAAAAAAAAAAAAAAAAAGTCAAATCAGCACAAAGAATTGCTGTATTTTACAGATGCCCCAACAAAACATGACTTCAGAGGATAAAAGGAATAATACCAGAAATATAAAATCTACATACCATTCTTCACACTGCTCACATTGTATCATCAGGTTATCTGGATTATACGGCTGCTCACATGTGCAATACCTTTTGATTTGACACCAGATCAAACTTTATTATGAAAACAAAAGCATGCAAACAAATTATTATATATGCAGCACTCACACTGCAACAAGAGGTGGGAAGAGTTCTCTGGAGGAAGGTCGATATTCAAATCGACAATAGTAGTCCTCATTCCTAACATTCTCCAACTGTGTATAATTTTCAAAAGAGTGCACAGTACATTTTCCCTCAATGGTATTAGCACTCTGAATGTCATAGTGATCTGACAAGAATAACTCCTTTGCTCCATGAAATTCTCTCCGCCCTCCAAAAGATTCCTCTGGCCTGTAGTACCACCTCACATGAACTCTCACACTGTTACGCTTATCAGCTTCGATCTTCAACACACGTGCCACATAAGGTGGGGAATTCTTCTCCGAGGGCCTCATCATCACACAATCTCCAGCTTTAAAATCCAAAACATATTTAGGATACAAAAAACCTCAAGAAATCGAGCCAAAAGGTATCTTGATAAACATTCATGAATTTAAAAATTAAAAATGGCATAGGATAAAGTCAAGCGCATTAACAATCTAATGAATCTACAAATAAATATTAACAAGAAAAACCATGAGGAAACTAATAAAATCACGCAAGAACCAAGAAGATATAAAAGATCATAAACGTTTTTTTTTTTTTTCTTTCTGAAAACTAGCTCCAAGAAAACAAATTCAGTATCCTATATAGTCACCACATTTTTGTGAGTGTCAATTTGAATTATAAATTTTATAAGCCCAGAATAAAGCAAACGAATCACCCTATAAGAACAATCACATTTACTCATCTCAAAAACTAAAAAAAAAAAGGTAAAAAGAATCGCCTCACTATAAAATAAATATGTCCCATAAACATGCATCCGCATAACGAACTATAAATCAAGCGCATTGAAATCATAATTAAACCACAAAATGCCGTTCCAGTTAACGAAACAACTTCATCCCCAATCTATTAACACCATAAAAAGTTATTCATGTACGGAATTTACATACCTTTAACCACTTTATGAGTGCCTCTAATGGCGTAAGAAGTAACGTCTCTCCGACTACCAGGTCTCGTTTTCGCCATGGATCGTCAAAAACCCTGTATTGAAACCTTGCAATAAAGCGTTTCCGGTTTTCCCTAAATGGTGGTTTGGAAAACCTAGATTTGGGGAGAAAGAAATTCTAGGGCTAGATGATTTTTACGTTAATTAAACCTTCAGTACTGAAAGACTGGTCTTTTTGGATTGCGGGAGGTGGTTGATGATGAATATAAATCTCCTGTTTTATTTTCTTTTTATTTCACAAAATGAATAGTTAAATCATAATTCTATTTTGTTTATATATTGTCGATGGAAAAATAAATTAATAAGTTTTTAAGTTTAGAGAAATGAGAAGAGATAATTTTGCCATAACATAAAGAAGAGAATCTTCCAAATATAGGATAAATACTACTCTCCCCATTTTATAATAAATGTCATTTACAGATAAAGTTAAAATTAATTAATTTATCCTTAATTAATCTTTATCTCTCCAATCTTCTCTTATTTCTCCTCTTCTTTCTTTCCTTGTATATTAATATTAGTAGGATAAAAATATTTTTTTAATTAAAAAAAAAATATCTAGATGAAGGTGAATTGAGAAGAACAAAGAGGAGGAAATAGTTCAAAGAAAAAATTATTTTAAAACAAAGTTTAGAATTTAAAAGAATATTTGTTACTTTACGAATTTTCGATGAAAATATTAAGAATAATTAATTCAAACTACGGATATATATATATATAATCAATTTTTTCTATATTAAAAGTTAACTTTTCCATATACAACATTAGCATATATTACGTGTACGCATCGGACTTTTTAAAATAATGCAGTCAACTAAAACTTGACACGTATAATTAAACCTAGAGACACGTTGATATGCAATATTGCATGTAAAATATGGAGCAAAATAAATAGAAAAAGTAAGCACACAAATTTTAATTAAGTAGGTCAAAGGGTTGATTACTGAGAGTGTGGTTTCAAATGGAACCGAAAGCAATTCTGGGCAGGCAAGCGAGAGCAAATGGCTCTCTATCCAGTTCGGAAAATTTCTTTTCGTTCAGCTTATTGGCAGAGGCGAATAGTTTTGGTCGATTCAAGAATTTCACGTCATATGTGAAGTTAAGGATTCCTCGTCAACATGAAAATGTTTTTTTATTAATATAAGGACAAGTATTTGTTATAAAATTTTATAAGTACATGTTATATGGTAAAATATGTAAAATAATGAAAAGTGTTCTACCGTATAAGTACAAATATGTTATTGTATGAAGATAATGTATTACTACATCAACCAAAACAGTACAAAATACAATATAAAAAAAAAACTAAATTTAAAGAGAAGACGAAACAAATTAAGAATAAAAAACAAACGTAAAGTGTGATGTGCAGAGAATTTGAAAACATGGAGATATGCAAAAGTTGGGATTTGAATTATCCTGTAATGTACAATAGTGTGTTGTGCAGTAGATCCGAGTGGATCTGTAGTGTATTTTATTCAACTAAAAAGATACACTATAAAGTATAAACCCACGCTAATTTACACACAATACCATTTTATACAACATTGGATTCAAATCCCAAAAAGTTTATGGAGATCTAATAAAGAGAGATATTTGCAAACAATGAATATATTTAGTAAGTGAATCATCCAAATTTACAACTTACATTATTTTAAAATATGTAAATTCAAATTGTATAAGTCAAGTTGAATAAATGACTACAACTCAATTGGACAGATCAACCAAAAAAGTACGCCTCCGGTGAAATTTATACTATTATATTTAAAATCAATACCACTACACTTATCAACTGATATCATTACATTTATAAATTAAGATCGTAATATTGAATGCTATAGATACTAATTTACAAAAATAATGATATCACTTTATAAGTGTAATGGTGCGAGTTTCATACTATGAACAACTTTCACATGATAATTTGTGCCATAAAGTTTGGTTTATTGGTCTCCTTGATTAGTTAATTTTGGTAAGCACTGTGAAATTAATGATAACAAATTTGGACATCCCAAAAAAAAGTTGCCGATTTTTTTTTTTTTTCAAGTACCAGTATATAATCATTTTAGGGTATTTTAGGAATGGATATATTCATAAAATAAAAGATTTTAATATCATGATATTTCTTTTCTAAATTAGACGAAATCGAGCACAAATCTCTTGCCATAAAAAAGAAATTATAACATGTTGAGAAATTCCTGTAAAAAAAAAAAAAAAAAACACATGTTGAGAAATTGGAAAAAAAATATTAAACTCACCCTGAAAGTATAGTTGAGGGTCCATCTGAAGACAAGTCGTATATTGTAACTAAACCCACATTATCTTAGATCTTCGATCAAAGAATATACCAAACTTTACTATTTAAAATTGCATGGATTGATTTGAATATTGGAAAAAGGAGTTCATATTATTATTGGGCTTTTACTTTATCAACAACCAAATGCACATCAAACAGTTAATAAGGAAAGACCAGTGCATTTTACACAAAGAAGCAGGGACAGAACGATTACATGACTCACGCACGACAAATAAACAAGAATGTTGTCGCCAACAATGGTCTCAACATTCCTGGGAACTCAGAATGCACCTTAATTCAAACTAATTACTGTTTCAAGAATATCTTTATACGCGCTTTAGCTTAAATAAACGGTTTTTTTCCCGTTATAGAAACTCCAGTATGATCTCAACTTCTTTAATCATACAGACCTAGCTCGAAGAAGACAACCGTAGATTATCACTGAGTCTTCTCACAGTTTCTGAATGACCACCGAATTCAACAAACCCGCCTGTTCAATTGTCTGAGTGAGATCAGAAAGTACCTTGGGAGGAAATCCAACGGTCTGCAACTGGTACGACCTGGGTCCCCCCTGCCTGGATGCATCAATGAAGGAACGGATATCAGCTATGGTATGGTGGTTGTTGAACTGTGCAACCAATCGTGTTCCATCGGCCAGCCTAAGTTGAATTGAAGTGGACGGCTGTGATTCATCCACCACCAGGACTTCTGAAGGGGATGGGGCACTGTGGAGGGCAGCAGGAGGCGCAGTTGTATCGGGACCTGATTCAGTTGCAGAGCCACTTCCCAGAGTTCTACCTACTCCTTGAAATGGAACTTGAACTACTTCTGGTTCCTGAGAGTAAGCCAGAAGAATATACTTGAAATATTTTACTGGATATACTGAATATTGCCTCCAATAGTCGTATATTTACTTCAAGATGACTATACAATTATGCATTTATCACAGCATAGAAGGAAAGAAGACCAAGCAGTGGAGATAGGGAAGTCAACACCTAAGAGTATGTTTGTTTCGGGATGCAGGGGATAGGAAAAATCCTAATTGAGAAATCCTTGAATAGTAAAAAGGTGAATTTGACTTTACTGTATGTTTGGTTAATAATAATAGAGGTGGGGACGGGTTCGGGCACCTGATTTCGGGTAGTTATTTAAGAAACCCGAATCAGACCCGAAAAAAAATCGGGTACCCGAAGTTAAAAGGCAGATGTATCGGGTACCCGATGAAAAATATCGGGTAATAATGTAAAAACTGAACCCGAAGCTGTCGGATATCGGGTATCCGATACCTGAAATATCAATAAAATAAAATAAAAAACCCGATCGGATCGGGTCGGGTACCCGAAACCCGATATTTTTGCCCAGCCCTAAATAATATGTAGGCTAGTATAATTGAGAAAAAGGTAGTGGGATTTATATTATGAAAAATAAACATAAGTAATATTGGGAAAATGAACAATATGAGAGAGGAGTGTAGGTATTATAGATTAGGATTTTGATAGATTTTAAAATATAGCTTTGCATAATCTACCCACGAACATGTATTAAGATTTTGAAAATAAGATCTTGTACTAGATGCAACTGCTAGCATAGAGCATATAAAAGTCTTTAAAGTGGAGAACATATGAGTTTAGAGATTAACATTCACCAAATTAGGTGACAAGAAGGGTCACCTCAATCTTTTCAAATGTTGAAAATCAAACCTCATTTTCATAACTGTTTAGCCAAAAATGACCCTAAAAGACACCTTTTTGCGGAAAATGGAACAATTACGAATGCAAGTGCATGTACCAACAAAAAAAGGAAGGACATTAGAAAAATAAAACTAATTTGAGAGGGCACTTACGGGACAGTTTTCCTCCCTCCTTATGAGATTGACATGCACAGAGGATCTCCTGTCTGCAGGTTCCAGCTCTTTCGGGCACTCAGATTTTCTGATGCTCTGCAACAAAAACGCATATAAGGGAGGCCATTCACACATTATCAAATCATAGTACAGAAATCCTAAATTTTCTACAGTGCAAATCTGGAAAGTAGTTCCTCAATGATGCCTATTGAGTATTCAATGTGAAAGGAGTATAATAACAATACTCCGTCGATTAGAGGGGGGAAAGAAAGAAGTAAGCAATGCTTAAAAATTCTAATCCAAATGGGATCTTAAATACAGCTTTAAACAACCATTCAGTTCAGTTGAATTATTCTATTATAACCTTTTAACTCACCTCGAGAAATGGAGCATTTTCGGGATCATCCAACCTCCTCAAAGGCCCATCATTAACAGTGAAACCATTTATCCAGAAAACAATGTTGTGCACGACCGACTCAGGCTGCTGCTGCGAAGCATTTGGTACAGTTTCACCTGAGAGCATCCTTCCTGTTCCTGTGAAGCTTCTTGAGCTTGAAGATGGTTGAAGATTTTCCAAGGGCCCTTGAACAGCACCCAGCTGTCGAGCTTGATCAAAAATTGCATCAACATCATTTCCCTTGGATGGATCTTGGACAAGCATACCACTGAAGAAAGTAACATATTTAGTGATATAAAGATAAGGTAAGGATTTGTCAATAGGATGAGGAATATGTTGGAATTCATCAATTGGACAAGATAAGACATGGATTTGATTAGTAACACCATGCTAAACCATGATTAGCAACTCACATAATAATACATAGTTCCAGATCAGAAAAATCAACAACATCAATGGTTAACTCTTTGAAACTCAGTTATTAAAGGAAACCAATTGAAACCGTGTAACACCATTTAATAAAGTAAACACCAATATGAAGACTCACCACTGACCAATCCCCAAATCCCAGAAGGAAAAAATAATCTTCACCAATACGATCATGAATCCTAAAGGCAGACATCTCTACTCCAATTATATGAAAGTGACAAAAAAA
Organism: Stenogyne calaminthoides; assembly: GCA_037126765.1. Taxonomy (NCBI): domain Eukaryota; kingdom Viridiplantae; phylum Streptophyta; class Magnoliopsida; order Lamiales; family Lamiaceae; genus Stenogyne; species Stenogyne calaminthoides. The sequence goes on along the minus strand of JBBCBC010000036.1, from coordinate 6,984,460 downwards.
AATCAACACTCGAATAGTGCACAATTGGATTCAGAATTCAAGAATTTATAACAAGCGAGCAAACATCAATATAAAGACACTGCAAATCACAGCTCAACTAGGTAGAATTTCAATTAGAGAAAAATTGCAGATAACAACTTAGGGTTTCGATTATAACGAAGAAATTTTAGAAAACACAGAACGGACCTTTTCTCGCCACCGGTGTAGTACTCCTGCGGGCCATCGGAATCACTGTCGGAATCGTGGGCGGATGGCCGATTCAGGTCGGAAAGTGTACGGATTCCGCCAGTACGGCTGCTGGTAGGTTTCGAGGGTTTCTTGTCGCGAGACGCCATTTTTCTTGATTTAGGTTTTTCTTCTCGATTATTGTTAGTGTTTTTGTTCACAGCGTACGATCAAGAATCAAGAATTTCGGATAGTTTGATAGCAGAAGAAGATGCGTGGAGTCAGAAAGTCGATTGCAAATTAAGCTCTGCTATTATTCATACTATATGTTATATATAAATATTATATTTCCATTAAAAAATATAGATATTAACTATGTCTTTAACTAAATAAAACTAAATGATAAAAAAAAGAATTAATTGTAATAATAGAAATTGAAAGTATTTTGAGAATTAAAATGAAACTTCAAATAATAATAAAAAATCTCCAAATTGAAAATGGAATGTAATGCGACTAGTTAACTGTTACGATGATGGAAAAGTATTCACAAGTTTTTTTTTTTTTTTAATAAAATTTTTTTTTTTTAATTGAGGATCATGTTATTGAGATTTAAAATTAGGAGTTCAGAATCAAAAATTTAAACGTAATCCCACCAAATACTACTAATTCAGAATAGCTTATTAAACCATATTATTTCACCTACCCTCTCATCCATTTTTTATTTTTTCAACATCAGCCATTCATTGGATTTTAAATAAAATATCAGGCATTCAATCATCAAATAGTACATATATGTCATTAAAAAAAATAGCACATGCATAAATATTAGTATAATATAAAATGCATGTATTTTTCAAATATAAGTCAACATCTCAGCAAAATTCGTTTCTACGCAATTTCGAAGCAAACATTTATTTCCAAGAGTTTTTTTTTTTTTTTTCGAATGAAAACGAAAAACACACACTTGAGCGTGTTGGCGTATAATTGGAAAGTTTAGGCCGACCTCCAAACGAACTTTTCTTGTGGAAATTCGAAGCCAGGTGGGTCATATGATTAACTCATTTTGACTGTCCTAATTTTTGGCCACTAAATAAGTTGGTCCCCAAAATTTATTACACGAAAGCTATTGATCTCATTCCAAAACATAATTTGAAAATTACTCCATCCCGGGAATATTGTGTAAAAAGTTAGAATAAAAATTATGAATAATGAAATCATTTTTTCCATTTATAGAAATAATAAACTTATCGTTGGAACGGATGAAAAAGAAAAGGGAGAAACTTATAGTAAGACATGGAGTGCATTTTAACACTTTAAAAAAATATGTTAATTTATACTCCATCTCATATAATTTTTTTTTTATTTAAAATATATACAGCATATTTAACGATTTGTAAAATGAGAAAAAGGTTTTTTAAAGCTAAATATAATCCTACATAGCTGTCCCTTTACTTGCAGTTTTTTTTTTTTTTGGTAACGAGAAATGCAGAACGATGTCGGTACGAATCTGACGATAACTTAAAAAAAGTGAAGAAGCATTCCCCTTGAACGCCTTTTTAAAGTGGAATGTGGAATCTCACCACGTTCAAAGATTACCCCCTTTGTTTCTCTGCACATCCCATCTAAAAATCTCTGGTCTTTGTCATGGACAATCCGACCCTGATAGCTCAATCGAAACGACCCGCAAAGGAAAGAAAAGTCAGCAATCCACTAAACTACACCTTTGATGGCCAGTTTCTACCCAACACACCCCCAGATGATGACACAACAGAATCCAACTCCGAGACAGGAGAAAGCTCCGACTGTGACAGACACCGTGCCACCACGACTGTGGCTGCGAGCTTCCAACTCCTTGCCAACAGCGTGCTGAGAATGGAGCTCGTGGAGCTGGAAATGATCAAACAGGGAGACCGCGAGGCTGGAAGCTCAGAGACGGCAATCTGAGTTGGAATACGAGTTGACTCGGATGATGCTGCAGACTCAGTCACATATTGCTTCCTTCGTAACTCAGAACAGCTCCAGCAGAAAGAGGAAAACTCCGAGTGGTGATGGTACTAGTTTCAACACCCTGCTATCTACAATTGACAGAGATACGGTTAATGCAGTTAATTTAACTAGTGTTTTCTTGTTGAACTCAGGGAGGAAGCTCTAATTCTGAGCCTACTTCATTGTAATGCGACTGGACGGAACCTGACTGGACAATGAGTCTCGGGTTTTCTTTCATTCCCTCCTATAACCATCACATGAATAAATAACCCAGTGTGCTAAATGGATGTTCTAATTATGTACATTACCACTTCGATTGTATTTTTGATGGAAAATGACTATTATGCATAATTTGGATTCATACGAAATCCAAATAAGGATTCTTTGGAATATCGTAGGGGGTCCTATTCTGATTTGCAGCACCACGCATAGAAGTCCGTCGTTTCTGAGTACTATCGATGTACTCACGAAGAGGAGGAAGTACGCTCAGTTCTTCGTTTTTCTCTGCCGTTGAGTTCGGTTCTTCTTTTATCTCTGCTTGTCCACGTACAATCTATTATTCAGACAGATTAATTACTTTTCACAATCAATGTGGAGATGAAAAGAGAACCAAGATATATCAAATACAATTTACCTTCGATGCCCAATGCCTCTCAGCTTGTTGGCATACATCTCTTATATCACGGCCAGACATACTGTATATACCAATCAAATTGACAACAAGACCACATAAGAAACACACAACTTTTTCATGTTTACTAATGAAAATAGAAAAAGGTAAATATGTAATATTGAAGCTGACAGTTATCAAACTTACTGTGCAGTAGCTGCAGCAAGTTCAGCAGTTTCAGATTTTGTCAGGTGCTTTGCATACTGAGATACTATTGCTTCACGAGTCTGCTGATCGGGTAGGTCAAAAGTGATCATGGAATCGAATCGACTGAGATGAAAAATAGAGGGTAGATAAGTCTCCAAAAGATAAAAGGTCAAAACACCAGAGCACAAAACAATTTTTGTTACCTGAGCAAAGCTGGATCAAGGTCTTGTTTTCTGTTGGTTGCAGCAATAACCACTACTTTCTTATCCTGCTCAAATCCATCAATCTGCAACGACCAAATCTTACATGTTAACTGCTTCATTTGATTTATGATTCAATAAATACCTTTAAATAACCCCAGGAAAAGAATTAAAAGATGAGCTTTATGTTGACTGAACCCGTTTTATAACAATCGGAGAGATATACACACTAATACATATATGTCATGAGAGAATATATCTGCAATTGTGTGTATTATTGATGTACGCGACTCCCGTATTTATAGGGAGAAATGATCCAGGGTTCAATCAAAATAAGAAAACCTCTATAAAGATCCAAGTAATAGAAACGGAGACCTACCTACTTAACTAGAACATCTAGACAAGACAAGGCCACATATTAATAATATAATCTTCCACACAAATTGTGTATATTATTGATGTAGCAGACTCTCACGCTTAGAGTGGGGGAAAGACCTACATTACAATCTGCAAACAGGGAAAGAATAAAGTACGATCTACCTACTAATCATAACATAGTCTTCAACAAATGGTTTCGCTTTAGGTTCCTTTGACAAGAAGTGGGATGTCCTCCACCTTAGGGGTGCCAGTCACAAATACTATATCAATATTACAAAGTCAAATATTGGAAAGCTTTCAAATAGGAACTTATATAGTAAAACATTAGGATGTTCTCCACCTTAGGATGTGTATATTATAAATAAGTCAACATAATTAGTCTATACACAGGAAGGATAAAGCAGGAACTATATAGTAAAACATTTCAGCTATTCAACAATCAAATCACCAATAGGCTGGTTAATGAAGCTGCTTAGGTGCCTAGCTGCAAACTTATCCTACATTGGCCTCAATTCAGTTCCGAAATTAATTAGCCAAAACTGGCTTCTAATAAGTAAAAAACATAAGACTCACTTTTTTCAAAATATCTCATTACTATAAGTCTCTCCCAAATCATAAAGCTACCAACAAACCAACATTACCTGTCGTAACAACACAGACAACAGTCTACGAGTAGCCTCATGTATGTCACTATCACGAGTAGTTGCAAGTGAATCAACCTGCAACAAGTCCCATTGAATGAGTGGTAGATTTGAGTGCACCATACAAGTAATAAATACTCCCTCCGTTTTTATTAAGTGTCATTTTAGAGGTTCAATTTTGTCTCAAATTAAGTGTTGTTTTAGTTATTTTTCCACATTTTTCATAATTTACCCAATATATATCCCTAAAAAATCTTTATCAAGGATATCTTTCAAGAGGGTAAATATGTCAATGTCTTTTGTTCCTTTCTTAGATACACATTTTCTAAAACGTCACTTATTATGATCGGAGGGAGTATCATGCACCATGCATAACCTCCAGCTGTTCTAACTCACCTCATCTAGAAAAACAATGGCACCGTCTTGGAGTCCATTAGCAAGTGAAAACACTTTTCCCAGCAAACGCTCGCTTTCACCATAATATTTAGACATTACGATCTCCAATGGGACGTATAACAATGGAACCCGCTGTCAAGGAAGATTCATGTTATTTATATGACAAATTCTGACCAAGACCCCAATTTTTTGTAGATGCAATAAGTACTACCTCCGTGCCTCCGTCCCACAATTGTTATGAGCAGAGTTTTGAGGGTAATTTTGTAAAACTTCATGTATAAAGTAAAGAAATTGGTTGAAATGGGCGTCGTGTGAGCCCCAAAAGCAATGACGGATCTAGGATTTGAAATTTGGGGGTACAGTTTTTTAAGGGAATTTTTGGGGGTACATTTGAGTATTCTTTCCTAATTATACATAATAAAATACAATTTTTTTTTTTAACATAAGGTATAAGGTGGGTTACATTTCATTTTGGGGGTACAGTTGTACCCCCTCCCCCCGCCACTGCCCAAAAGCAATGACATTTTGTGTAAATATGTGAATATAGTGAGGGTGTAGTTCATGAATAGACTTCCGTTTTTGGGTGTGCAAACAATAATGGGTCATATGAATAAAGCAAGTGTGCAAACAATTGTGGTAACGGAGGGAGTATTACCTAATCAAGCCAAAAAAAATAATATAGTATAATAAAAACCATTTGTTAGGAGGACATCAAGATGACTCACAGTACACAAAAACCAGACATCATATCATAAGGATGATTGTGAAAATATAGTCAACAGTAGGTGTCAAGATGTAGAAGATGAATTACCGATTGAGTAGCAATTACACGAGCACAAGATGTTTTCCCTGTACCTGAAACCAAAAGCACAGTGTAAGCATTTTATTTGACGACAGTAAACCCCAAAATAGACCTCACGTGTGCTTTTTATTTCTCCATGCAAAGGAGACATGTGAGAGAATCTACAAATAAGCTCCAATAAGTGTCATTCTATCACAAACCTATCGACTTTCTACTGTAACGAGTTTCCACCATATTGTAATTTCTTCAAAAACCCATACTTAAAAAATAACTAGTGGATAGCAATTCAGTACAAAATGATAGATTCTAGAACATATATTAGAGCACTAAAAGCTAATATATGCAAACGAAGACACGTCAGTAGAGTTGCTTATCGGATGTGTGTCATAAGGTCTTTCAGAGACATTAGTGTATCGGATTTAGCTACAGATTGGAGCTTTGCTTTGTAATTGATGTAGTCATCATTTGAGTCAATGTAGAAAAATCACAATATCTAGATTACTAAAGGCGGGACTTCAACTATTCTTGGACTGGTAACTCCTACTTTAGATGTCTTTCCTCACCTGGTGGGCCTTCGAAGAGCACTGCACGTGGTCTGTTTGTCTGAAACTTACACCGAGTACCACGAGCAATCTTATCATACACGTCAGGATTCTTTAGAGCCAATAATATAGTATCTTCTATTTCCCTACAATATTGAAACCAAAAGGTGAAACAACAATTAAAGAGTTATCTAATCTTGCTTGCTAGGAATTAAAATCAAATAGAGAACAATGAAAGAATCCCATGACACAATGTTCACATATGATAACATGATGGATCCTCTGTACCGAGGAATGCTTAAAACTCGAATGAATGCACGAATTGTAAGCAAAGTGGCAAAGTGCCGTCAATATTCAATAATCAATAAGCGTAGAAAACCAAGTCTAAACCCTACGAACATATAAAGGCGCAGACGCGCAGGCCCATGGGCTGCTCAACAACCATAAAGACTAATCCCGCAATTACCAAACAAGGAAATAAAAATCTCAAACTTAAAGGACGAAAATTAAACATCTGCTGCCAACTTCTTCTTTCTCTTTCTTTCGTATTTGCGATGGTAATGGTCCTCGACCGTGGTTCCATCAACACCTCCCCCTTCGAGAGGAACCTTGTCCTCAAGGTTCAAGGCTGGAAAGCGCGCACGCAACTCTTCAACGGATTCCCACGTCGCATCTGTTACATCCATACCCTTCCAACGAACCAACGCTTCCCGTACTTGACCCCGACCAAATGATCTCCAGCGATACTCCAAGACATCCGTTGGCTCAAAAAAACGGAACCCCATCCCCAGAATAAGGTGGCAACGTCTGAGTGCTAACAGCCACATCCCCATGTCGTCGCCGCAACAATGAAACGTGAAACACCGGGTGGATTCGAGAATCGGAAGGCAACTCCAAACGATAAGCCACAGACCCAATTCGCTCAAGAATCCGAAAAGGCCCATTAAAACTTCGCAGCAAGCTTCTGGTTTATTCGTTTGAAGACGGATTGTTGCCGATAAGGTTGCAATTTTAGGTATACCCAATCACCCACTTCAAACTCCTCAGGCCGTCTCTTCGCGTCGGCATATTGCTTCATTCGGTTTTGAGCTCCCTCGAGCGTAAGTCGGAGTTCCCGAATGAGTGTATCTCTGTCGCCCAACTGTTTGTCTACCTCGTGTACCACTGTGGACCCCGTCTCATGCAATGGAATAGGAACCGCCGGTCGCCCATAAACGACCTCAAAAGGGGTCATGCCAATGCTCCGATGATACGACGTGTTATACCAATACTCGGCCCAAGCCAGATATCGTTCCCACTCTTTCGGCTTACCGTGCGTGAAACACCGTAAGTATTGCTCCAAGTACCTATTCACCACTTCCGTTTGCCCATCCATTGCGGGTGATAGGCAAAACTCATGTTGCTTCATTCCCTTGCAACTTGAAGAACTCTTGATAAAAAAGTACTAATAAAGACCCGATCCCAATCGGAGACCTTTATCGAATGGGAACCCGTGAAAGCGCACAATATGACGTACAAATAATTCAGCTACGTCCTTTGCGGAATACGGATGGCTCAAGGCAATGAAGTGAGCATATTTTGATAAACGATCTACCACCACCATAATGACATCTTTTCCTTCGATTTTGAAGTCCGTGATGAAGTCCATCGAGATATCGACCCACTGCGCTCGGGAATAGGAAGGGAGCTAATAATATTGTTGATGAACAAAGGCTCTTTACAATTTGGCGTGTATAAGAAACGGACAAAAAACCGATATCTTTCTTCAAACCGGCGATAGAAAATGAGATATCGTTTGAAGGTTGTTTATGCGAATGACCCCAGTGATGAATGGAATTCTGTAAAAGTCGATTCGCGAATCTCGCATAGGCACCCAAACACCTGTGTCGCGTTAAGCGGCCGTGTCGGATGCCAACTCCGTCGTCGTCCCGAGACCCTGCCCTCCAAGGTCGGGGCCCCAATTCGTCGTCATTCCGTGTTTTCGGCAATATCGGACCCGAATCCGGTTATCGGTGAGTAGATAGTTATAAAAGCGGCGTATCGGTGATCTTTGATTTTTCGTGAAAAGGCGTCCGCCGCTCCATTCTCCTTAAAAAGATATCAATTTCATAGTCAAACCCACCAATTGATTTATCCCTTACAGTTGTTCAAACTAGCATTATCGTTGTTCGAGCAAAGACTAACAATCTTAAAGGAGGCAAAAAATAAATCGCTGCCCACCAAAAACACTTCCATATAAAGCTTCCATCTAAGATTTTGTCAGAATTGACCAAGACTTCTTCGATTCGGCGATCCCTTGTTCATATATGCCACTTTATCAAATCGATGGACGTTGATCTTTTTCCAATGCCATAGCGGAGGCATCCGGTTTCGATCACTTAAGTCCTCTTCAAAGTTTGGGTAGCTTAGCACCGGTGTTGAGCTCATAGCAGACTCTGGCAGAAGGCAGAGCTTCAACGCCAGACACACAAAATTATTCTTCCTTGTCAAGTTATGTAGAGATTCAGCCAGAGGTGGAATTTGGCACAAAACTTTCAGTAGTATCGCAAGGCCAAGGAAAACCACGAGTTCGTTAGTTTCAGCGGTGGCCTGGCCCCGGATTATGTTCATGATCTTCTTTTTTTTTTTTTTTTTAACCCCCTTCAAATGAAATAAATGGGCCCAAACCTCCACTTTCCATAACCCCAAAGAAACACTTTTTTTGCTTAATCACATTAGCTCTCAAAGCGAATCTCACAATCTCCAAAACCGAGCGCAAATTTTTCAAATGGTCGCCATGCGAAGAGTTTATATAGATTAAAATGTCGTCGAAAAAACACGAGGAACTTATACTTGCAAAAGATCGAAAGATATGGTTCATAATAACTTTTGAAGGTGGAAGGGGCATTCTTGTGACCGAGCGGCATGATCGGTGTATTCGTAATGTCCGTTATATGTAAAAGGCCGTTTTGTATATCGTCGGGATCATCTGAATCGATGATAACCCGATTGTAGATCAAGTTTCAAAAAAATATCGCACCGTGTAGTTCGTCAACATATCTTCAACCGTTGGTATGGGAAAGCGGTCTTTCATCATTGCATTATTTAGCGCATATAATCGGTGCAAAAAGCGCCATGTGTTGTCTTTCTTTTTAACAAGCAAAAGCGGGAGAGGAAAAAGGGGCAGATCGTTTTAGAACGAATCCGCCTCGCCCAACATCTCATTGACTTTTTGTTTCTCGATCTCCTCCTTTTGAAATGGGCGTGTCGATAAGCGCCCCACGTTGACCGCTTAGTCTTAGTCCGTTAAAGCGAATCGTGGTCAAATTCGTCTCGAATTGTGTCCCAAGGTCCGCGATTCTTGCGCTTGTATTCATGTGAGCAATCTATCTCGATCTCGTGGGGTTTGGGCCCGCTTCCGATCTTCCGTTTGACTTCACCCCGATTCTTTGCTGCCAACATATACATCTCACCACCTCTTGATTGTTCCCTCGTCATCATTCGAGCGTCAACTTGCTCCGGCGTCATGTACCCAATTCCCTTTAGCAATATAGGATTCCCTTCCAAAACGAATTGACACGACAATTCGTTCAAGATCAAAAACAAGGGGCTGACCCGCCCGAGCCCTGGCATGAATGAAGATGATATCAAGGTGAGGCATGGGTAGTGCATAGAAAAAGTCGTCACAAATCTGATCCCTTATACGCTTACGGGAACATGTTCATACCATGTGTTACATGGTATCTTCACACCATCTCCAAGAATTATATTGAATGGGCGCGGATCCCTTGGTGCTTGTGAGTTGTAAGTAATTTGCCAAGGAAGCCGAGATAAAGTTGAGGGTGGCCCTTATCAACCAATATCAGAACTGGTTGTCGGCCAATCGAGCCCTCAAATTGCAACCCACATGGCGAGATTGCCCCTTTCGGCGTCGTGAGAGTCACGATGGGTTCTTCACTCTTTGTCCGCCTCTCGTTTCTTCATCATAAATGGGTTGAGTACTCGTTTCTCGTTAATGATTAGGCTCATCACCTTTGCATTCGAACTGCGTGATTCCATGAGTACTTCTCATCACAAGTGAGCCATTTTGCCGCCTGTCTGCGCCGCCGCTAGCAATTTCTTCATTGGATAGTTGAATCTTTCCCGTCCGAGCGCAGGTGCGTTAAATTGGGAGGTCGTGGGCCTCTCTACGATCGTGATGGTTGTGTCGTTCTTTGGCGTTATGCAGGGGTGTTCCCGGCCAAATCCGGTTCGTGAGAAAAAGAAGCAGGTCGGTTAAACCCGTAGTTCGTTCGAATTGTCTTAAGTTGTTCTTCGCTACGTGTTGCGAGTTCGATTGCCTCTGTCAAATTTGGGGGTTTCCGTCTTAAGTTCGGTAGCTAGTTAGGGGTTTCAATCCCGCCATAAACGTCCCCTAGCAAAGGGCCGCAGCGGTGGTACTCGGCTCATAGCCTTCTCAAACTCCGTAAGTAATCCCGAAAGTTGCCAAATTGCTTGACGCGACTCATCATCTCATTCGCAGATCCTCATGTTGTGCTGTCCCAAATCGGCTTAACAACCCCTTCTTAAATTCATACAAGTCCGGTTCTTGTCCTCGTTAATCTGTTCAAACCATCGCCACCATTGGCAAGCCTCCCTCAAGATAGAATGACCACAATCTCAGACGTGATCCTTTTACACGAGTACCTTATCATTCAAGTATTGTTCCTTTCGATCCACCCAATTAATTGCATCCTCCATTAAATTTCGAGAATTCAATACGTGGTCCTTTTCGGACGATGTTCGCAGATCGCCTCCGTCTAACGACCGAACACAGACTCGACGATCTCGATGTTTCAACTTTCGAGTCGTCGTCTTTCTCCTCCCTTTCTTCCTTTTCCTCTTCTTCGTCATTCTCTTCTTTCTCCGATTCCGATCCATCCCGATGGAACGGTCCTGGATTATTGAACTTATCCCCATGACCGAAAGGATTTACTCGGTCCCTGTTTCGCGGTGAACGACGTTGGCCTCCATCGCGATTTTGCCCTCTCGTTTTCGTCAGATATCTCGTCCGGTCCGTCTGGCCCGTTCTCCCGTCACGATCGTTTCTCGGCAGTATTAAACCGCGTGCCCGTCTTCGTCTCGGCATTTGAAGCGCCTTGACCCAGAGTCCTTGTCGTCAGCACGGGGTCTATCCCGACGTCTGCTGCTGCTCGGCCCCTCGTTGCGGGATTTTCGCAAATTCCGCATCTCCGTTGTTAACTCTACAATTGATTTCTCCAAGGCTTCGAACCGTTCCTTGTTCGTAACCATGGCTCTGATACCAATTGATGGATCCTCTATACCGAGGAATGCTTAAAACTCGAATGAATGCACGAATTGTAAGCAAAGTGGCAAAGTGCCGTCAATATTCAATAATCAATAAGCGTAGAAAACCAAGTCTGAACCCTACGAACATATAAAGACGCAGACGCGCAGGCCCATGGGCTGCTCAACAAAAATAAAGACTAATCCCGCAATTACCAAACAAGGAAATAAAAATCTCAAACTTAAAGGACAAAAATTAAACATCTGCTGCCAACTTCTTCTTTCTCTTTCTTTCGAATTTGCGATGGTAATGGTCCTCGACCGTGGTTCCATCATAACATTTTGGAGGACATGAAGTATTTCATCAAAAGATGGCAAAATGACTTAAACATAGTAAATGGTGTACTTTTCCCCCAAATCGGTATGAGACAGAATTTGAAGTTTAGACAATAAACCAAAAGGCAAAATGTTAAAAAAAAAAGACCAATTTTTTTTCCAACTAGGGGAGGCAATGAAATCAAGTGCACCTGCTTGCATCTGCCAAATGCAAATTTCCGCTCTTTTCATGAAGGGAAATGCCTTTACCATGGTAACGGACATAACAAGATGAGCAGGCATAAAAAAATTAAAACAAAACTTTTACTAGAAGCATGTATACTTGCCAAAACCCACTGTGGGTCTGTATTTTAGAGGCATTAAGCATATCATTCTTTATGCAAGTAGATACTCATCTGAGTTTAGTAATTTAAAGTTCTCACAAACCATTAAATTGTTCAAGCAATATAATAGCACTAAGAAGAAGGGTCCATGAATTCTGAGTACCGCTTTTGGTCATCATAGCCAGCAATATTATCCCAAGAGATATCAACATTTGGATCTTCTAGGTTGGGTTGTTTGAGTCCATAAATTTTGACTCCCATAGCTTCCAAACTAGAAACTGTTTTGTCCCGCTGTTGAAACCTGCGGAACACCACTATTTGGCCTTGAAACTGATTTTCTTTGTTGTCCAGTTGCCTGTAAGATAGCTGCTAAAGCATCGAGCTCCTCAGACGTAAAACTACCTTGCTTCATGAACTCAATTTCCTGCACACAAACAGTTACTGAAACCTCAGTGCCAATCGATTGCATGATTCATAAATTAATTGCAGAAAACAGTTGAGATTACACTATATATTGGAACTTCAGACAGCTAATTAGTAAGTTACACTATAAGGTGGAACTTCAGATGGCTAATGAGTAAGTTACACTATAAGATGGAACTTCAGGTAGCTAATGAGTACTTTATTCAGTTACAAGAACTAACAGCTTTGTCAGAGGTAATGAGTGGACGAAATATTAGAACACAAAAGTCTCCATCATTTGAATTATCCTTCACACGATCTTGATCTCCACTTGCTTCTTTGGCAGTCTTTGGGCGGCTGAGCTTTAGCTGCCAGGCAACCCCGCTGGACAAAAGGTTCACAATGATAGTCAATAACAATAGACTAATCTTTGATAGAAACACAAATATACTATTCAGGTGCTTATTTTATGTTTCAGTGAGTTAAAAGAGAAAAGAAACAGCCAAACACTGAGTACCTGTCCCAGGCACGCAACGTCATATCTGAACCAACACCATTATCTTCAGCCCTGACTCCAAGGCGCGAAACAAGGTTTGCAATTAGGAAAGGGATTTCAGAGGACGGAGGAACTTGGAACTTGATGGTCACCTACCAATGAGCATCATATATTAAGCAAACCGTTTAAAGCAAAACATCGCAGCAATCATGAAAAGATGGTAATTAAGTTGTGCGCCCATATGATGGACCACCTTAGGAAATCAAACTAGCATTTATATCTCACCGCAGACTAAATGGAGGCAAAAAATGGAATGGACACACAGGAACACAGAAATAGAAAGCCTACCAACCTTTTGTCCCTTAATGGCAACAGTAAAACGAGGATAAGAACCAGTTTGGCCTCCTTTGCTCTTTATCAAATCTTGTAGTCGATCTTTTGCTGTCCTCGCGATTTCCTCCAGTTTTTTGTGGCTTGCTTCAGGAGAAGATTCTGGTAGCGGCGGAATTTCAGCAGATTCTGGCAGAGGCGGATCTTTAGCAGATTCAGACAGAGGTGGAGTTTTAGCAGATTCAGGCAGAGGTGGAGTTTTAGCTGATTCAGGCAGAGGTGGAGTTTTAGCAGATTCGGGCAGCGGTTGAGTTTTAGCAGATTCGGGCAGCGGCGGAGTTTCAGCAGTGGCCTGCAAATATATCATGTTTATGAAAAAAAAAATTGAAGAATACAGTTGCCACTGGATAAAAAGAAACCTCACTGCTGTGTCCATGTTATTGCCTTTCTTGCTTAAATTATTAGTAGATATCAAGGTTTATTATAAATTGTCATTTTGTTTTGTGCAATTGTTTAGTTTATATACAATGCTATTGAACTCATCAGAGAAGATCCTGGGGACTCAAAGTAAATGGGTGGGAAGAGTTTAAGTACGAGACATTAGAAATCGAAATCATTTTTCTCTCATTGCAAGAGGTAAAAATGGGAGGATATCAAATGTAATCTTCACAAAGAAGGGAAAATAAACAGATTCATACATCAAATACTCCATTTTAGAAATAAATATTTGCACGCACACACACACTGTGTAATTTTTTTTATTGGGTTGATTGAGGGCATAAAAGTGAAAGGAATGTACTAGCCTCATCACCATCAGCAAGTGCTACATTCAACGATCCAAATCCAAGCAATCCAGCTAAAATGGTGTGAACCAAAGAATTGGGCACCCCTTTCGGTCTCGGGGCTTCGGATGCATATGCCTTGTGCTGTTCAACAATCCCTAATTGTTCAAAATTAAGTACTATAGTGAGTTAAAACAAGAGATGCATGAAGCAGTGAAACTTAAACAAGAAAAGCTGGAATGAGTACTACAAGCAAAGATCTAAACAAACATTTTTAGTTCATGATACTAAAGCAGTTTACATGAATGAATGAAAGCAAAGTAGCCTTTCAGCCAAGTAATGGTCTCATAACACAAATAGATTAATATGAATGACACCTTACACAGAAAAGGGGTGATTATAAACATATATATTCAAAAATCCAAACCTTAAACTAGTCTAACTTATGAGCAATTGCTAACTAAACATGCTATAATTTGCTCGCCAACATAGCTGGTGAGCAAAGCACCGAGGAACTAGCAACCATGGGTGAATCACAATTGTTCAAAGTGTCGTAAAAGTCCCTAAGACCTGCTACATTCATATAATTTACCCAAAAGAGGAGAAAAACCACAAAGAGAACAATTCCAGAGCAAAAGGTAAGGTACATTGTTCACTTTTCCAAATATTCTAAAATAATTGAGTATACGTATCAAGTTATCAGTTAAAATTCAGTGAATCATGGAGTGAGAAAAGGAATTTCTTCAATGAGTAATCTCAACGAGCAAAAATCTACAGGAGTTAGTCCCATAACAAAACTCCCGATCACCGAGATAATCACCGACTAGATGAAGAATTGCACAGAGAAGTAAACATAAAGAGGTGTGAAACGTACGGTCGCACAGAGGTGGTGCCAATGGGAAGCGAGGAGATTGAGACCGGAGAGAACTAGGGTTTAGGGTTTTGGTAGAGGCGATCGAACGGCACGAGTGGAGTGTTCGAGCGAGACGGAAAACTGACACCATGGCGGCGATTTTCTGCTTCTCAGACGGTGGCGTCTTCGTGACGCACAAGAAATCAGGGAGGTGAGGGAGGAGCGATTCGCTCTATTAAATAAACTATTTTGCAAACTAAAAGGGATCGATTTGGATAGATTTAAACATTGAACTGTATCCCGTTTCCGGAAACTTTCTTCAACACTTTTTAAGTTTAATTCTCTTTTCGGAAACAATTCCTTGTTTGATTTTTTTGCTTTGTAAAGACCTAGCCTTGGTATCTCTTCTCTACCCTTGATTTCCAATTAATTTTCTGCCATTAATTCTGATAGCAAGTAACTGTGTTCTCAGTTCTCTCACTTGCTAAAGCCTCCACAATTTTTCCTGCTCAATTTTGTTCGCGGCGCAAAGCTATTTTCTAACTTCATCGACTTTTCTTTTCTTGTCATTCATACATATGGAGGTTGTACCGTTGTAGTGCTTCTTTTTATTTTAAAATTAATTTTAATAGTAGAATTAAAAGTAGGTAGTATTTTAAAACAAAATACTTAATCAATTTTTTAAAAGTTGAAATGTTTGCAAAATAAATTACTTTTTGATAATTTTACTAAAAGATTCTTATTAAAAATAGAGATGAATGATGCTAAAATTATACTTCCTCAATTCTAATTTTGATTGTCGACTTTTCATAAATAGTCATCCTAATTTGAGTGTTCACTTATAGGTTCAAAACTCAATGCCCAATTAACTTTAGGTCCAAGAATTTTTAAGAATTACTTGCAGGCCCAAAATAGGCTTTTAAAAGACTCATCTATCATTATTTCTTAAATTAAGTCATCTGTCCTTTTTGTGCAGTGTCCTTTTCTGAATACTCTCATTTTCTTTCTATATTTTAAAATTGCAAACTGATGTATGGTTGCAATCCAAACAACACGCTAAAATTGAAAAGAGACATCATACATGTAGAGAAATTATGTTTTTTTTTATAAACCTTTATCTCACCAAAATTACTAGCAAATTACACACAAAAAAAAAATGCGTTACAATTTATTTCAAACTGCTAATTTTTTAAAATAATTGATCTAATATTGACAATTCCAATGTATATTTATGAAACAAGACTATTTTCAAGCACTAATCTACAATTATTATCACTGTTCATATCAAACTCACCTCACTTCTGTAAATCCCTCCTCAATCGAGCTCCAAATCCCCTGACTCCATATTTTCATTCTCAACATGCACATGTTCATCAAATACATGAACATGTTCATCAATCTAACATGCACATGTTCACCATCAACTTCAAAACCCACCCATTACATCAAAAAAAAATTGAAAATTTGTTGTGACCAGTAGATCCAACAAGACCCCCCACGACATTGTGACCCACCTGAGACACAAAACCCATCGGAATCGCTTGACAGAAGCCACGAAAATGAACACGGCACAGCCAAATGGCGAAACACAAACACAGAACTAAAAAACGATAACACGAACCAAGCAAACAGCAAAACACCCAACTAAAGAAAGTACATAGTAAATCGGAGCCGGAGCCACCGCGTGAGGCGGCGCTACATTCTAAAGAACCCCTAGTTTGCAGCGGCGCGAGAGCTTCATCCACACAGTGGCGACTGTTGGCGGTGGTACCGCAGCGGCGGGCGAGCGACAATCACATCAAATTCTTCATCCTCACCATTCTAAAAACTAGAAAAACCCAACAATTTGAACTTGAGCAGCGGATCTGGGGTTATTGGGAGCCGCAGCAGATCTGGGGTTGTTGGGGCGGCGCCGCCGTTCTGGTTTCGGTTGGGGGAGGGGCGTCGTCGCGCGGCTGGGTGGGGCGGTCCTGGGTGGATTATAGCGGCGGAAGTGGAGGTGGGGCGGCGCCGTGTTTTTTTGGGGGGCAGGGGGGCGTCATCGCGGTGGAGGTGGAAGTGGGGCGCCACCATTCTGATTTCGGGTAGGGAGGGTGGCCGCCGTGGCGACGGCGGCGATTTGAGATAGAGAGCAGGTTGGCCGCACAGTGAGAGAGAGAGAGAATGAGAGCAGACTGTGATATTAGGGATTTTGAGAGAGGGGATAAAAAATTCGTGTGATTTTTTTGTTTTAATTCGTGGGAGGGGTATTGTGGACTTTTTTAACACTATCTTTATACCTACTAGTAATTCGAAAGTAGTGTGTACAGTGATGTTAAAGATATTTTTTACCTAAAGGTAATTATCTCTCTTAATTTTGTTTGATTATTTTCTAAAAAAAAAATAAAGCAACTCTCAATACTATTAATGTTATTATTTATTTTCATCAAACCTATTTTACACCATTTAATATTATTATTTCTCTCTATCAAATTCATTTTACACCATTTAATATTATTATCTCATATTTTTTCTTAATCTTCATATCTACAACAATCGGATAATAAAAAATAGGACGGATGGAGTAATAGTGTTAAAATCATGAGGACAAAATTATAATATTATTTATTATAATAATAAAAAGCAAATTTAAGCTAATAGAAACATGGATAGTGTTGCTTAAAAAAAAATACTTTTAAGTATTTAATTTAATTAATTTATTAAGTTTGTAAATATATCAAAAGTGAAAATGAAATAAAAATAAGTGATTTTAAACTATTAATTGGGTTTGTCAACAGTCGCTCAATTCCTCCCTCGAGAAAATGAACGGCCCAAGTCATTCTTCAATTGTTCAATTTTGTTCGTGGTCGTGGGCCTTATTATTGTTTTCGAAATAAGGGATCCAAAACTTCTTCTTTTTTTCTCAGTTTCTACAAATACACCGTGGTTCAATAGATAGTTATTTAGTACATTAAACAAGATATGATCAGAATAAATCAAATCAATATAAAAAAGATGAATAATCAGGATGTGGAAAATCAACCACATTTTTTAATTTAGACGATCTTGTCAATTATCCACGATGCTGAAATATATCCTAATCAAAATAAATAAAACGTAATTGACGATTTTATTTGAAACAAAATACGAAATATACCCAATGTTGTCTATAGCGGAGTAATGGTGATTAATGACTATACTTCGTAGTAATTACTACGTCTATATCGTGGGACTGCACTTATTTTTGCGTCCAAATATCAAATATAGTGTCTAATGAATTACAAGCTACCTATATGTTCATATTATCATCAAATTCTGTCAGATAATTCATTTACCTAAATGACAACACAAACAAGAAAATAATTTCACTTAATAATAGAGGCGACGGGAAAAGTCTCAAATCAATTTGAGGTGAATTGAAACCTGTCCCATCTAGAAATTAAAGGACTCTTAATTCATTTAATTCCAAAATTGCAATCAATGCATTTTATTTAGGTAGTGTTTGTAAACTCTATTTAAGACTTAAAAAAAATTTTATCCCCTCCATTATTATTTGCAAATAGACACTTAGACCCATATCTTAATTCTTAACTGAAAATTTTAAGCCGAATGCATATTGTTTTGTTGAAAAGAATCAAAGATGAATGAATTGAAGAGGCATGACATGAAAACAAAAAACTAATCGACCAAGTTTATTTAACAAAGAGTTACACCATTCACACTTTCAGGTGATATTCCATCAAAAGAAATACTTTTTTTTATCCACCAAAAGAACTTGTATTAATAAGAAATTGTCTGATTATTTAAAAATATATGGGATTCTAATTTACATCAAACCCACTTAAAAGAGAAAATAACGATCCTAAAATTCTAAAAAGTACATTTAATCACATTCCATCATTAATCAAATGAAAATGCTAATATAGGGTGTTTTGAAAAAAAAAAAAAAATTTTCGGTTTTTGATTGTCACCTATGACCAAATACTCGCTTTGATTTCGTCGAACACCTTTTTTTAAAGTTCGATTGTAATTTTATTGCTCATTTCCAAATTTTATTTGTCCAAAATCCGATTTTATCATGAAAATGCTTTATCTCCATGTTGTAGGAAAAAATTTGAAATATGGGTTACCAGTGTTTCCTAGTCCATTTAAATCTCGTTCCATCAAATTTTTTGTTTGAAAAAAAAAAAAAATATTAAATTTTCAATTTTAAAGTTTTGTAGTGTTTTATTTCTATTTTATTAAAAATAAACTCTCAAATGCTATAAGCTAAAAATATCAAATTGAGTGTTTCTAGTAATTTATTAGTCTATTTTAAATTTTTTTACAAACACTATCAAATTTTATTTAAAGTTTTTATACAAACACTATCCGCTTCTACTACTAATTCTTTTCTCATAATCACTAATTTTTATCAATTCTTCGTATCAAACACTCACGAGATCAAATGATCTCTTATCTCATTATATGATAGCGAAATCTCATGAGTTGAATTATTGAAAAGGCGTAAATAAAATAAGATAAAATAAAAATGAAATTTTGTTTTAAAAAATCACAAAGTTTACTCTCTATATTCCTAGAAAGTTTATGTCTTTTTTTTTTTTTTAAAACATTCCATAAAAATTCGCACACTCAAAAAAAAAAAAATTTTTTTATTAAGCTTCAATCCCATAATATTTATATATTTACATTAAATATTATTATTTTTAGGGCTTACCATACACCCAATTCAATTAATTTATTTATTTTATATGTAAGAGTTTACTATATCATTCTTCAATACTTTAAATTACATTTTTCTTAAAAATTTTGTCCTAAAATATCGGGGTAAATATTTGGGGACAAAAGAGTATTAAACTATAATTTGTAAAAACATGGCAATTTTATCTATAATGAAGTCTAAGTAGAATCACTGTACATTACTAGTTAGTTAAATGATTATTTTTTATCATTATAGAAAAAAGAGTATATGATATTTTGATAATTAACTCTTCGTTTTGAGGGCAACATTCTTTTGAGATTTATAAGATCAACATTCTTTTTTAAGTACCTTTCAAAAAAGAAAAAGAAAAAAGAAGTCATTCTTCTAGAAGTTCCACTTAAGTTCACAGATTTGGAGCAAAAAAGCTATAAAAAAAATGGGGTAAGTATTGTATGCATCAGATGCACCATGCATTATATAATAATATATTTTAAAATTATGTAATTTATTTATATTAAATCGTATAACTATTAATATTAAAAAACAAGATACACAAATTAATGTGAATAAATTGCATATTTTAATATAATAAATTGAATAATTTTTTAAAATACATTATGAAGTCCACTAAAAAAATAATGAACTCAGGCAAATCTCTACTTTTAATTTTGTTAGGCTTGTTTGCTTTACATGACTGGATTAATTAGTTATGATAAAATTGAGTAGGTTTGTGTAAGATTGAATTAATTGGACTTAAGTGTTTGAATTAAAATTTTAAAATATATATTTAGATACTTCACTATCATACTCTATCTTAAAAATTTCTTTATAATTTTAAATACTAATAAACAATTCACTTGTTAAAACACGAGTTATATAGTGAATGTACAATTAAGATTGAGATAGAGGGAATATGTTTTAATCATCTACTGAAAAATTAATATTTTTATGTAAATTGAGAGATTAGATGATATATCTATCGAACGGTCATAAAAATATTCCGCATGATGTGACAAACTTAATCATTTTAAATACATATATAAAAAAAAACATTTTAATGTTTTATTTGTGATAGGTTTTGCTCACCCTTTACATTAAATAGATTTGTTGCTAATCGCAATGACTTAGTCAATGTAAGGATTAAATACAGTTACTTAAACACATTTTTATAACTGAACTGTAATATATCTTGGATCCTTATTCAGCGAATCAAATAGTCGATTATTTAAAGATAGATCCATAATTCCGACTTATCCCACCAAGAAAACGGGGCTTAATATTTTTTATCCGATATTCATCTATTAGCTTAGATAAAAGAGCATCCCACCTTGATTCGTTCACTCCCTTCTGAAGTACAGTCATTGAGTAGAAAATATCTTCTAAAATGATGTTTCTTTTTTATCATATAATCAATCAAAAATGTTTATTGATACGTTAAATTGAAAATCATCTAAGTACAGATGCATAAACATTTCTCATAATTTGAGATGTACACAATATACATACATTTCTCAAATTTTCCCATAATTTGAGATGTACACAAGAAATTTAAGAAAATTGCTCATTTTGATATTATATAATTAATTAATTACTTAACTGTCCTGGTTCTCTCTGCTTTTTTCTTTTTTCAATTGGAGATGGGCAAAAAGTACTATTTAAATAAAACTGATCACTGATCAAAATCTAATATACCTATATTTGTCCTGTCTGGAAGTGATCAATTAATTAATTAATACACTTTCCTGGTAAAGAGGCTTTTGATGCTAAACAAATTACTGCCACGTACCCCTTCACCGGAGCCGCCCCCGCCGGCAACAACAGCCGCGGCGGCGACGCCGCTCGCATCACTCCTACAGCTCAACTGGTGCCGGTACCCAATACACATAGGAACATTCAAACTCAACACCCTAGCCTTAGTAGACCCACCGGCCACCGCCACTTTCCGCCGCCGCTCATTCTGTCCGCCTCCATCGGAGCTCCGCCCTCCTCCGCCGCGCCGGACCTGCCAAACGGGGCTGCTCCTCCCCAAATGCACCCCTCCTTTGGCGGGGCTGCTCGGCCACTTCCTCGATTTCGAGTCCCCCCTCGAGTTGCTCCTTGAGCACGGCGCGCTGCTCACTTTCCGACTCGCCGCCGCCGCCGTGCGCGGCCTTGTTCCGCCGTTCCCGGCGGATCTACTCCTCGAAAAGGGCCATATGTTGATATTCAGCTCCGCCGCCGTACTCGCCCCACCGCCACCGCCACCGCTCTTTTTCTCTCTCCTCTTTTCTTTTACACTACTAATATTTTCCTTCATCTCCTTATTATTATTATCGATTTTCTTTTCATTTTTTCTGAAAATATCGGTCCATCGCTTTGACAAAGTCAACGCGGGAGTAGTAGCCGACATGGCAGCGGGTTCCGCGCCCGATGTTTCCGGATCCGGGGCATGACCCGACCCGGACGATTCGGGCTGTTGCGGTGGGTGAGAGATGCGGAGGTGGTGGAGGGGGAGGAGGACTCCGCCGGAGAATAGCTCGTCGGCGGAGAGGAGGTTGGGCTGGGGGAAAGACGGGTTTCCGACCATCCAGAATTCGAATTCCGGCGAGTTTGAATCGCCGCAGCTTCTTCTGCCGCTGCTGCATTGGGTGAGGTTAGTTCGCTCCGGTTCGTCCATTGAAGGTTGGCTAATATAATAAAAGAGGCTGGAAATATAAAGAGAGAGAAACAAATTAAGATTGAAGAGAGAGAAAGGGAGGGATATAGACTATAGAGTGGTGTAAATGACATTAAAATAGTGTGGATGTAGATATCATTTGATTGATTGTGAATAATTAATTAATTATATGGTTGAATAAGAGAGCATATGAGGCCATTATGGATTTATGAGATGTGGTAGTAGTGGCAATGTAATATTTGTGTTGGAAAGCGAGTGGCCCTCGCATGACACCGGATATTCTGGAGGATTGAGATACTGTTCAAATGTACCATACTACCACTTTCATCCATACAATTCTATACCTGCAAAAATAAAATCCAACTCACAACATTTGATGATATTCTTCATCCTTTTCAACCTTGTAATTGAATGCAAAAAATAATTAAAAGACCTACCATGTACATATAAGGTATCATTTGATATCGAGTGGATGGATCAACATTCATCATCCATTAATTAGAAATAAATAATTAATTAAATTAATTAGAGAATAAGCAAGTGCATGGATATATTTTTAATTTGGATTAATCTCATTTTCACTTGGATATGACACTAGTTTATATGAGATGCCATTCAAAATGGGAGGGAGTCTTGTGTACATGCATATATGAGAGGCTCTTCCCCTTTGATATTTATATCAATTTTTACTGTAAAATATGATTGGACTGAAATTACTAAACTCCCAAAAACACATGAATCACGTGATGCAGTAAAATGTGAGTGTCAAACTATAAGACTCAAACTTTTGCAAAATAAAATAAAAATTATTTAATGGATGTATTTGCAGATGCTAACAGGATAAGGGGCAATTCTCATCTACGTTAAAATATGAAATCTCCATCGCCACAAAGTAAATCTTGCCATGCACGTTGCAACTAGGAATCACGTCGTAGATGCATTTTTCATACTGCGCGGGAGGTGGTTTTCCACATTAATTGAAACAAAACTTGACATCATGTTGTGGTTTTTGATGGCAATACTATTACTATTACTATTACTATTTTTGTGGACGATTGAATGACATTGTAATTAGTATGAATTCATTCGCCGTCATGGATAAAAGGATCATGATCAGGAGACTTGCAATAATTTTTGTCATAGTAGTGTTGCATTTTTTCAAGTGAGCTGCTCCTCTATATATGATTTCTCATAGTCTGTGATTTTTTATTATTTTTTTATCACGGTCTATTTCGTAGTTCCTAGTCTCCCTCTCTCCGAATTTAAAAACTAAGGGCGTCACACCCAACCTTTTTTTAAAAATAAATGTTCCTAAAGCACAAATGGAGTTTTAAAACACCACCTTCATATTTTGAAAAGAAGTTCAAAATTGTGTCATCCCTATGGACGTGTATCATTTGGTTCATTTGGCAAGTTAGGACTGAACTAATTTTCAACGAGGTACCTTCCAATCCATACAAAATTTGGGATAATATTAAAGCAAGAGTTTGATCATGTCTGATTGCGAATAACCGACGAATTAAGATTTTTCGTATGGCGAGTGTAGTAATATTAATCCTAGAAGATGTTGCAATCGGACTTAGTCGATTTGTGGGAGCCCATAGTAATCTGAAAACCAATAACTTTTTATATATAAAAAAAAAATCTACAAGTGCACAAAAATATAAATGTATAATTAGATGTGGTAAAAGCTGGTAAATAAAAGTTAGAAAGAGGAGCTAAAGAGAAAACCCCCATTTTTAGTCCCTTCTCATCTAAAAAGTTTTTTTTTATCAAAGTTTTTTATTTAATTTTTTTTAGCCAAAGAGAATAATTTTTTGGACAATTATACCCTTAATGAAGTCAACAAATTTTTTTTATAAAAATAGTGGTACGGACTTTATTAAATGGTGGTACGGGGTTAATATATTGTAGTACAAAATTAATAATTATGGTACAAATTTAAAATTGATGGTAAGAGTTGAATTAAATTATGGTACGAGTTGAAATGATGGTGGTACGGTGTTAAAATAAAGGTGATACGAGGTTAAAATATATGTGATGCGAGACCGATATATAATGCGGAGTTAATAAAATGGCCAATGCAATTTTAAACAATATTTACAAATTAAAATAATAGTAGTACGAGAGTTAATTGAAGGGTTAATTGCGAACTTAAATAATGTTGAAGACGAGGCGATATATATCAAAGATTTAACTTAAATAATGAAAACATAAAAAATGGGTAAAAAAATATTCTCTTGACTAAAAAAGAATGTTTATAAATTTTGTGATAAAAAAAACTTTTATTTGCTAAATAGTAAATAGTAGTGTTTGGGTGCATCTAATAGACGGTGTGGACAAAAAGCAAAATTTGAACCGTCAAATTTCATTTTCATGGAAAAGGGGGAGTGAAAGGAGTAAATCTAGACAAAGATTCGGCCTGTGGTTTTGGGCCATTTTCTTCCTCAGCTTTTGATGCACTGGGAGTAGGACTAACTGAAACCTTTATGCCACGATTATTTTATAAATAATTACCTCTAAATTCTCAAATAAAAAAAAAAAAAATTGTATAGCCATTACTCAAATTATCTCTACATTCTAAAACACACATATATACATATATATAACAAGGTGAACCACAACACAAATGATTTTAGTTCTAAGATCATAGTTAAGTGGTAAGACTTGTGATGATGTGCAGAGAAATCTCCTGATAACGCAGGTTCGAATCTCGTGTGGGATAAAGTTCCATTGAAATATCATAAAAGTTTATCATGAGAATTGAATCTCGAATCTCACGTGGGACAAAGTTCTATTGAAATATCATGAAGGTTTATCATGAGAAGTGAATCATGTAGGGTTTTTTTTCACAAGTGTCTTCTACTTAGGCACATTCTTTGATTTATAATTCGCCCGATTGAAGGATCAACAATACGGGCAAGGGAGTTTCGTTGTTCTACTGAGAGACCAAAATGTACGGATGAGGAGTTTCTTGTCTCCATTTTATAAAGAATAGAAAAATCAAGGTTGGCCGAGTCATCAAAAAATAAATAATTTAGGAGAATAGTACTAATTAATCTCCCAAGCAATGAGTACATGCTATAGCTCACGCACGATGAATTCAAAATCATAATAATATCCATAAAATTAGGTGGTAACAAGAAAACGGAGTAATTGATGATTTGAAGAAAACAATTGGCGTACAACTCTGTATAGTTGGATTGGATGTGATAATATTAAATTATTACAAAATCAAAATAATTAGTATGAATATTGGAGATCCGATGATACTGTTTTTGATAATTTAGAAAGTGAGTGATGACAACTCGTCGTGTTGTGCTTACGTTGCGCTAGAGATCGTTCATCACATCTCATCGTTATAAAATCTGAACTTGTATAGAAGTGTGAAATCGATATTAGCATTATCTCACTCGTGGACATTAATTCTTAACGAGTGTTGAATGAATAATTTAATATAAGTGAAATTGTTTTTCATGAAATATAAACTAAAGCTTTTGACTATGATACGCACAATGAAAGAATTTCATCTAATGTAAAAATTCAAACTTGTAGTAATATGTACATAAAATTAATTCATATATTTAATTTCCTAATAATTCACTACATTTTTACAAAGTTAATGTTGGAATTATAGAAGTCCGACTCTTTTATTTAAAATCTTAATTTATATAATACTACAAGAGTATATACTAACACTTGGCAGAACACTTGAGTTAATAAAAGCGTATAAAGGCATATTCCAAATTGAAATTAAATAAACGAATTAATTTCGTACATCTGAATCTACAAGTTCGACTTTTAGATAAAACGAAATTCTTTTATGGTATCAGAGCATCTGGCTCACCCAAATCCTGAATCTCATATACAAAAATTTACTTTTTATCATTTGGTGAGTTCCAATCAAAGTTTTGCATTCATTTTTGATAAAGAGAGAGTGACTCTATGGTACAAAGTCACTCCTCAAGTGACTCTAAGATACAAAAGTATGGTTAAAAAGTCTAAGTTGTCTTTCTATCTGTTTCTGCACTTCTGACACATTTTCTGCACTTCTGACGCATTCTAAATGCAGTTTTTTTAAATTTTCTGCACTTTTAGGTCAATTTTGGAGTGCATTTTTTTTAAATTTTCTGCATTTTCGTCTTTTTTATTCCACTTTTTATTAGTTAGAATTTTTTATATAATTTAATTTAAATTATAGATTTTATAAAATTTGTATTTCGAATTTGCATTTTCTCAAAATAATATGTACTTTAAAAAAATGTGTACTTGGTAAAAAAAAATAATTATGAATATATATAAAAATGAGATAAGGGGTATTTTTTGTACAAATTATAT
The DNA here is from genome assembly GCA_037126765.1 of Stenogyne calaminthoides. Taxonomy (NCBI): domain Eukaryota; kingdom Viridiplantae; phylum Streptophyta; class Magnoliopsida; order Lamiales; family Lamiaceae; genus Stenogyne; species Stenogyne calaminthoides. The sequence continues at coordinate 6,958,071 of JBBCBC010000036.1, read as the reverse complement.
CTTAGAATCACTTTAAAGATACTTTGTACCTTAAAGTCTTTTTGTTAAAAACTTTATAGTGGAGAGTCATTAATTCTTTTGACAAATTGTAGTTTTATTTTTACCAATAATTATCTCAACTTTTACTCAAAATACATCAATTGTCACTCAATTAATATTAAAATATATGCACTTTCTCATTCTCTCCAACTCTTTTACTTTTATTACCCATCTAACCAACAACAATATATTTAATAAATTAAAATTGAGAGAACCCTGATTTTTAGCCCCTTCTCATTTAAAAAGATATTTTTTATCAAAGTTTTTTATTTTATTCATTTTTAGCCAAGAGAATAATTTTTTGGGCAATTATACCCTTAATGAAGTCAATAATTTTTTAAAAAAAAAAAAAAATGGTAAAATGGGCTTCATTAAATTGTGAATCTGAGGTTAATACATTGTAAATTGAAATTAATAATTGTTGTACAAATTTAAAATTGAAAAAGACGAGTTGAATTAAATTATGGTACGAGTTTAAATAATGGTGGTACAATGTTAAAAAAAAAAGGTAATGCAGGGGGTTAAAATAAGTGTGATGCAGAGGCCGATAGTGATGCGGAGTTAATAGAATGGTGGTGCAATTTGAAACAATATTTTTACGGATTGAAGTAATAGTCTCATACAGAGTTAATTGAAGGGTGATAAATTTGAAATAATGTCCATGCGAGATGTATATATATCACAGACAAAACTTAAATAGTGAAAGCATAAAAAATTGGTAAAGTTGAAAAAAAATATATTATCTTGGTTAAAAAAGAATGATTATAAATTTTGTAATAAAAAATAAATTTTATTTTTATATTAGGCTATTTATAAACTCACCCCATTAAAATTATATTTTTCTAAAATTAACTTGTGCCATTTTCAAATGTAAAATCTTGTCCGAAACTGAGAGAATATAAGATACTCCATAAAACAATGGAAAATAAATTTTGGTACATCCATATATTTAAAGGAATGAAATAATCCGGAATGCAATTAATTTAATTTGGGTGTAGTCTAGGAAGGAACAAAACAGTGAGATTGCAAGAGAGAAGAACTTAAAAAAATAAATAAGAATGTCCAAATTAGTGACAGCTTCGAAAATAGTTCATGCACTCTTTATTGGCCTATCTATTTTTTTAATGCCCTTTGTTTCTTTCTTTCTTTGTAAACCAAAAGCTTGATGGATATATATGCCTTCATGTATTGTGCACCTTCAAAACTCCCATTATAATTTGGCACCCCAAGCCAAACAGACCCTCTTCTGATAGCAACTGCCACGTGCCATATGACATCTTCATTTCTTTTAATTTTTTAAAAAAGGTTTGTATGATAAAAATTTGTGTTTAGTCGTGTTAACAGTGAATTTTATTTTTTCAATATCACTGTTATGTATATTATTATCACTATTATGCATAAATTATATTGCTGTTAAAGTTTGTTATGTATAAATTATATCTCCATTTAAAAAATGAAACACATTATATTAATAGAGTTTATGTACAGATCTGATTTAAAGAAACGTTGTTTAATTTATATTTGGCGTCTACTCTATCCACTTGTGTAAATATATAAATATCAGTACGTACATTGATGATTTGCAACCCTAATAACACATCACATATTGTAGTATCATTTATTCAACACTTATTAGAGGTCCTAGCTAGTTGTAACTAGTAATCAATATGCTATTACCGTTATTGTTGCATCATCACTTTTAATTATTACGTATAAATTATTAGGTACAATTAATAGCACCACTTGTACTTCATGCTTTTAATCCCACTATTTAATTTAAGGACAATTATTAATTTATATATATATATATATATATATATATATATATATATATATATATAAATTATATCACTTTTACAGATAAAATATTAGACGTTCGGTTATGGAGTACAAGGTATTGAATTATTGATCACTTCTACAGATAAATTTTATATATGATCTATCTCTCCTTCAATATTTGGTCAAATTATCAAACCCACCTCGAGTATTCGATAATTACATTTGTATCCCTTCAACGATCAAATCTTCAACAGATGACCCCATAAACTATTAAAAAGAAAAGAAAAATTGTATGGTATGATATCAACAAGAAATGAGTTAGTTTCAAGTATTCAACAAGGAGCATTACATATCCAAAGCATTCCCTATATAGTTTTCGAATAAATATAATTCTTGAACATTTCAATTAATAAATAAACGAAAAACACCCGTTTCTACTTAGAGAAATGTTATTTGAACTTTTTATTTTGTTATTTCACTTACTTATATACATACATATATTGTCCCCTCTTGTATTTTGGACGAATTATCAACTCGCAATTTTACTTTTCTGACTTTTTAATTTTACCTCATTGAGAAAAAAGGAAAGACATAAACGGCGAAAGATCGAAAAATAAATATAAAGGTATTAGCCTATTAGGGGCAAAAAGATTGTAAATATTAAATATACATTCCTCCTTTAGTTTACTCGACACAAAATATTGTGTTAGTGATTTTGCCTCTTCACTCAAGGGTTGTGTAATTATAACTTCCAAACAATAACATCAAAGTTAAATTAAAATTGAAAATTTAGATTAATAAAGGTGTATTAAATGAGAAGAGGAGAGGCATGGATTAGTCACTATCAAATGCTCAAAAAAGAGGTATTTAATTTTCCAAAAAAAGTTTATGTGGTAGTCAAAACTAGGTATACCATCATATGCAGTTGACACACCAAGAAAACAACCTGGTCCCAAACCTTCAGACCCTTTAACTGTCTATTTAATTACACACACTTTTGCACATGTAAGAGAACTTAAACACTTGATGAAATTTTATGCATTTAGCCTCACGAAATGGAAACTGATAGTAGTTACTTCGATGCCTTTTGACATAATTCCATCTCCATCTAAAAGTTCGAATTTGTAGAGAGGTGTGAAATAAATTGAATTCTTTTACTCTATTATTGAGAGGATATTTATTGAGTGAACAATTTAATACGAGTGAAGTTGCTTTAAGCGGGAATCGAACATAGGACGTGGACGTGAACCTAAAGACTTTGATACCATAAAAGAATTTAATCTCATCTAAAAATCAAAACTTATAGAGAGGTGTGAAATTAATTCGTTTATTTAGTTTTCCTAACACCTTCATACAATGATTTATTTTTCCTTTTTTTTTTCCAGAAATAGAATAGTGGTTAATCACAAAGTTTGTTAATGTAAAGACAAATCACAAAACAAACACAGCCTTAAGGTTGTGGTTACAAGCAATATTATTTTTCCCAAGCTCTTCCATGTTAGGATGGGACGCACACCAACCCATTTAATATGTTGCACCCTTCGTTCCTTCTTTACAATTATTGTAAGAATATCATACAGTTTCCATCACTTTTCAATAAATTAATTAATAGTTACTTAATTAAGTCAAACACATTCATTGAAGGATAATATTAAGAGCATGTTTTAGAACTCTTAAGAACCTGGTGGATAATATATTGTTCTTAGGTATATCAGAAATCTTGATTATATGTACTAATAACGTATATATAAAGGCAGAGAAGCACGTGACTAGGGAAGACTGGAACTCAATTAATGCCACAACGTGTCAATAATAGATAGTACTACTCCATATGAAAGTGAAGGATGCTTTCTCCACAGCTTTACTAATAGTACCATCTTTATCATATTATTTTCTTGGAAATACAAAACATGGAAAACAAAATAGGAGCACATGATTGTCGGAATTCTTTATCAAAAAGTCAATCTAAAATGATCTTTTAGAATCAAAACTCGCCAAGTCTTTTGAGATTTGTTTTGATCCTGTCACCTACACATACTGGTGTCCAAGCACTGAATCACAATTCATGATATCATGAATAACACTTTTTCTATCTATATCACATATATGTATATGATATGGAGTTCACGATGTATTCCTTATAGAGCTCAATTTTTACATAAAACACTTGTATACTTTAGAATAGTACAAATAGATTATACATGTATTGGGCTTTATAAGGAACAATAATCTGATTTCATATCAAAACCGTATGTATGTGTGTATATATATATATATATATATATAGTGTGAAAAACCTGTGTGATATCATAAATAACTGACGCATAAATTTCTTGTGAAACCATCTGGTCCATCTCACAACAAAACTCGTATTTCAAGTCCATCACTACATATTTTTCATTGTTCAAATTAAACGAGAATTTGATGTCACAGGGATAACCGTAAAACCATTTCACGTGTTTTTGTGCATTTTAATTTACTAAAAGTGGGGACATAACATAACAAAGAAGATGAGGTAGTTACATAGCGGCCAGTCCGTACGCCCTGTGGCATTTATACATATCAAGGATTATGAAATCACTCAAATCCGTCGGGAGTAATATTTTATCCATCCTTTTATAAACATTTTACACAAACTTTTTTATACTATGAAATTGATACAATTACACTTATCAATTGATAATATTAGTTTATAAGAATAGTGATATTAGTGAATAAGTGTTGTGACATTAGTTATGAGTATAATATAAATTTCATGCTATGAACAAATTCACAGGAGACCTACTCAACATTTTAACGAACATACAAGTTTGAGAAAATACAATGGTACAAATAGCAAAAACTATAGTATTTAATTGATTTCATATGAGAGAGCACCAAAATAGAATCCTTGGTTAAAACCAAGATTTTGATTGATTCACTATCACTCGCTCTAAATATTTGATAATTAAGGGTTTTATTAATTAACTAAGATTAACTGTCCCGCAAGAGCAAGCAACATAACAATCATAATTCACAGAAGAAAAATCAGAAAAGGGAGAAAAATAGGAGTTCAAATTATTATCTCAAGGCTCATAAAATTCAATAGAGTTTGTGACAACTGACAAATAGGAGCAATGCACTCACACTTGTACTTGAGCTCCGAGTTCCAGTAATAAGGTGTGATTTAGCTTATCAGATGCTGGACCGACGAATTGAACTGGACCTGTATAGATGGGGGAAAACATGGAGATGGATTAGTGAAAGCATGTATTATAAAAGAAGGATTGAGGCAAGTGGGTTTTAGGTGGTGAAATCGTCTTTATTTGGTTGTGAAAATAGTGCGCAATACTCAATTAATTCAAACTATTGCAATTTTAAACAAAGAAAACCAAGTTCAATGAGGAGCATGATAATTATTTGATTAAAAGCGTACCAGGATTGATGTATCGGTTTTTAATAGCCCACTCTTCTCGTACAGATGCAAATTTCTTGAATGGGGCACCTGAAACATTCATTTGTGTTTAAGCATATAAGTTCATAAAAATGCAAACAAAAAAAAAAAATCATGAATTACAACACAGAACATAGAGATCAATCAAAGTGTGCATGAAGATTTTCTGACCTTCTAGCTCAACCATTGCCTTCTTTATCACAGGCTTGAACTTACCTGCAAAGTTTATCTAGTCTTAGGTGAAGGATTAAAAGTCAAAAAAATCATAGAGGAACTATCAAAAGTGAATCCTTTCGGGTTTGACGAACGAATTTGCGTGCTTTCTGGAAAAGCGTATCCAACATCAGAATCCCTGGGTGATACTAATTTGCACAGTGGGATTCTTGACTTGTGATGAGAAGAATTTCTCGAGAAAATCAGTATTTGTAACTTTTTATAAGGTGGAAAATAAATGGCATACCATGTCTCCTTTCAACATCCATTAGGGCAGTCAGCGCTGTTCCACCAACAGTCCATTCAGCCACAGGTGCCGCCAAGTTTCCCACCTGTAAACAAACAAAGAATTAAGTATAAACAGAAATTACCAATTCTGATTTCAAGATAGATTCTCTAGACATTTCACTTTGCAAAACCCATTTTAGCATATTTGTGCATAAAATAGAAGTTGAGCACAAACCGAGGATATTAATCCTGATTTTCCACTATGAAGTAGTGCTCCAGCAGCGTAGCCCAAAGCATAGCAGTATGTGGAGTCGAAATTGGATGGTAAACCACATCTTCCTTCATATCTAAGAGGTCAAAATCAAGAAGACATGTGAGCATCACCGGTTCAGACATCACATGTTTATTTTTTTTATCAGAAAAAAAGATATAATAAAAAATGAAGTACAAGGGGTACTCCAACCATGGCAAAAAAATCACACGTAAAAATCAAATCCTTATAAATCACGAAAGGCAGAGGCAATGAGGATGTACCCGAAAAAATGAGACTGCCCTTTGAACTGACCCAAGTATTGACCAATTTGCTTCCTTGTCTCCAACTCAGTCTCAACCATTTGAATAAGCATTTTCTCAGTTTCGATTTTTGCCACCTGGACATTTCCGTGTGGATCCCTCTCAAGCATCAATTGCTCCTGGATTGCTTGGGGTAAGATATCAAAAAGCTTTTCACACTGAGGTGTCAGTTTCTTTTTCCAGACACCAGCTTCATCAACAGTGTCATGGGCCAAAATCTCATTCAATTCTGCAATAAGCTGCTGAACCTGCAAATAAAATGAGTAAAACCATAATCAGCAAAAAAAAAAAGAAGTAATTCATATAAAAGTAGCATAATGAAGTTCTTAAGAGAAATGGTTAATCCAATAACTCGTTGTGGGGAAATTATAAGGAAGTTGCGAAGACATAGTTTTACCTCTGGAATGAAATCGATCAGTCCTTCTGGAATGAGTATGACACCATAATTATAACCAAGGTCTGCACGTTTGCAGATCACGTCAGCAATGTAGTCTGTGACATTTTTAAGGGTCAGTTTCTTGGCAGCAACCTGCAGCAAGACCCGGAGTTTGTCAGAATCTAAGATCACTAAGAAGAATTTTTTTTTAAAAGCAATTAGAACTGTGAGATAATTAATTAGTTTAAAAGGCCTCAAACAATGAGATTGACATTAAGTTGATACTTCTATATTCTTTTCAACATTCAAACATATGAAAAGCAAAGCATTAAATTACCTCTTTCCAATGAGTGATATTAGGATGGGTTTGACTAATTAATGTGTGAAGGAGTTGATCGAACAACTGTACATCGAGATATTTAAATTCTTTTCAAAAACATGTAAAATATTCAATATTATTAACTGATTTGACATTTAGAAGCTACTGACAATGAAATGCTACTTAAGTAGTAACATTAGATGTAGAAAATCCAGAAAATGGAGAAATCAAGAGCAATTAAATTACCTCTTCTCCAATAACCCAAAAATGGTGATATTAGGATGGGTTTCTTTATAAAGCACACGGATCGGGCGGTAATGTAATGGGGTGATGGTGGGCCCAAAGCAGGGGTTGCCACCCCATAAGTTGGGCCTTGGTATGGGTTGCCAACAACTGTGCCGTCATAACGAGATATTTTAAATTATTTCATAGTTCAAAAACATGTGAAAAAATATGCTACAATATCGTTTGACCATGGTTTAACACTTATTAGTAATCCCTCAGATTTGACATTTAGAAGCTACTGACAATGAAATGCTACGATGGTTGCCACCGGGAAGTTAGCCTTGGTAACAGTAGATGGACGTAGAAAATCCAGAAGATATGGAGAAATCAAGAGCAATTAAAATAACAATATCAAGAGAGTGTATTCACTTTGAGAAAAGATAACCATACAAGCTCTTAAAAAACACTATGTTGTCTGATAGAATAAAGACTACATACGTAAGGAAAAGAAATAGAGAGAAATAAATTCAATCCTAATACACTGTAAATCCAACTACTTACAGTGATAGTATTTTCCAGTTGAACGAGCATCTACCATGACATTGCCAATCATTTCAGCATATATCTGCAGAAAGAGTTGAATGCCAAGATTACAGAAATTACTTCTGGCAAGACCCAAAAAAAAAAGTCTCCAGATGAAAGTGCAATTGATATTAACGAGAAATGGACTAGTAAAAATATTAAACAGAATTTCATAAACACAAACGTATGAACTAGAGATGAGTGCATGCTTGACATAAACCCTGGAATCCATTAAATAATTTCCACTTACAAGCTAGAGAAATTAAAAATATGAAAAACTTTTGAGGAAAGCAGTTGCTTCCATTAGGTGCTCGATGAGTATGAATAACTAGTACTTACTGAGTCCAATTAATTGATTAAATTACCTTGCATGCAGTATCGAACCCAAAACTCGTGGGAACTTCACTGCATTTCAGATCACCATCTATGGTTTTTGGACATCCAATGACACTTGTTTTCAAGTTTTTGCTCCTGAGAAAATTATGATAATGTGGTCAGAATAAAGCACGCCAAGATCGACATGGAGTAATCTCAACATAATAAATAAATCTCCATATTCAAGAGAATAGTACCTAAAATTCTCAGCAAGAAGGCAGGCATTTGTGTTTGAGTCATCCCCACCAATTACAACAAGGCCATCTAGATCAAGCTTAACTGCTGTTTCTTGAGCTTGCTTAAACTGAAACGGGATGACGCAGCTTCTGTCAGCCTCAACATAAAGATATTTTAAGGAAAAGTATGGGCACGCATCGAATCAAATGGTACCTGTTCTGGAGTCTCAATTTTGTCTCTCCCACTGCAAATCATATCAAATCCACCCTGAACAATATAAGTAGATTACTGTTAACGCCATATTTTCAAACGATTTTCTTAGAGACGCAGCTATTGGTACGAACATATCTCTTAAATTTCAGTTGAGGAGATGAAATTACCTGATTTCTGTAAGGATAGATATAATCAGGGGTCAAAACTATATACTTGCACTTCATTATTCCAGCAGGACCACCCCTGAATCCATACAATGTGCTCCCTTGGCAACGATCCTGCAAATAATCTACAATCCACATACAGCTATGAATTAAGTTAAATCTATTAATGTGAACATATCATCCATATTATTCAATGAGAAATTCAACAACTAACCAAATATTCCGGATATAACATTGTGCCCTCCGGGAGCTTGTCCTCCAGATAAAACCACACCAATCTTCAATTTCTTTGGCTGCAAGGAATTTCCTGGTACCAAGTTTGCTGATGGTTGCCCGAACAGGCAAGGAAATAGTTTTGCAATCTCCTCTGCATTACAACCAATAAGCAAATGAATTCAAGTTGATTTCTTATTCAGTCAACTCTAAGTCAATCTATAGACTGATGGCAATGTTGATATTGCGATTGGAGAACTCACATCAATTAACAAAAAATATCCATGCTAATCTTAATTCCTGACTGAGGTCGTACAAATATAATAATAAAACTACATAAACTCGAATGGAAATTTCCAGATCTCAAAGGATCCAGTTTCAATAATGTGCGGGAAATAGAAGTAACAAAAATAATTCAAAATCACGAACTCTACTCAAACAAAATAGCGCTAAATTTTACGAAAACAGGCACAGCTTCCTTTGTGGATTTAAAAACTCACTCTAAGTAGTTCCAGCAACCAGATCACAAAAAATCCACACCCAATAAATCAATTGAACACTCATATCATACATTCAAAGTGAAAACTGTTGCGACTGTAAGTATGTAAACCTGGATTGCCTGCGGCCGAGCTAGGAGGACCATCAACGATATCGAAAGAGCTTTTGAGGACGGAGGGCAAGGGGAGGGGATGATCGAGGCGGCTATTTTGTACTTCGCTGTAAACAGCGGCGTATCGGCCGGTGGACGGAGTTTTAACGGCGGGGAGATCGCCTTTACTAACCAATGTAGCAGTCGCCATCGGAAAATACTGGTTTACTTGGGAGTGACTAAACCTCAGATCTTTCAGGGAGAGCAAAGCCTTTGTTTTCGCTATGTCTTTTCTTTTGTATGTTTTGGTGAGGGGTAAATATGTCCTTGGAAGCTCCGTCACAAACGAGAAGCGAGGTGTTTTTCGGTAATTCATATATACATGGGTGATGGATTAGCTAGGGTTTAGTTCTCATTTTTCTCTTTTTACTATAATATTTTTATTTTAAATAATTTGATAGTAATTTAGATAATTATCATATTTTTTTTCTCCATTTACCCTTATTTCTATACATTTTTTAATTTATTTTGAGTTTATGTTTATCAACTAATTCCTCTCGTCCTTTTTTTTTTTATAGGGTACATCTTCTCCTTATATAAATCATCTTTCTTTTTCTAACAAAAAATATATCGGTTGATAAACATGTATTCTTAATTTTATCAACAAACTCGAAAATGCCACTTATTTGGAAACCAACAGCGTATCTAATGTGATAATATTATTATACAAGTATCAAAACAAAATAAATTATGAGAGTAAAATATTTAAAAAGATCTCGTTATCATAAGGTTCTTCTTTTTGTATTGTCAAAAAGGAAAATTCTCTTTTTGCCACTTTTCTTTTGGTATATCCAATCTTCGATGAATTGTAATAATAAAGGAAATGAACATTAAATTTGTAGCCATCTGAATGCATGTATATGTCAGAAAATATAAATACTTTTTATCTTGAAATAAGAGTAGTATCTTATAAAAATAGGTCGCATTCAATTTTATATGCCATCTGAATGCATGTAGAACTCGCATTCTATTTTATTTTTATTTGTCAAAGTTGAATTTGAGATATCTTCATTTATGAGTAGGCTAAAATGCTAAACCAAATGTGACATAATAAATTATAATGTCATGAAAGTGAAAATTCACTATTTTTGTGTTGTACCTTTTCTTCAATCAAGTAAAAAAACCATATACTGTACCTGGGAATAAATGAGAGTATGTTCGTTTTGCGACTATCCTGGCGGACTTTGAACTTTACAATCTCAAACCCCCATTTGTTTTGAAACTTAAAGTAAGGATTTTGAAATCCTATTAATCCTACTCTACCTCATAATCTACTAGTATTCTACTTTTTATTCTCTCAATACACTCATATCATCTATTTTTTTATTCTCTCAATACACTCAAAATAATATAATAATATCACATCAATCATCTTTTTCACTATCCTACCCTATAAAATCACATAAAAAACATACATCTTAACTATTCATCAAAATTTTGAAATCCTAGGACTTCAAAGTCTGAATTTCTCACGCTCACTATAAGCCCGAAACGAACATACCCTGTGAGACTTGTGTCTGAAAAGAGAGTTGGAGTCTTAGAGAGAGCATTTTATTACAATGGTCACTCTTAAAAGATGAGATTTTCAATCTCTTGATTTTATTTCTTTTTTCCTACTCGAGCCACACTATCATGATTCATATTACCGTTTTCCTTAAGGTAATTATTGGTTGATGTCGCTCTAATTTTTATTAAATAAATGCAGAGTCTGTATTCTGCAATGCAACTAAATCTCAAGAAGTGCACAATAAATACTATTTCTAATATATAGAATAAATACAACTCTAACACAAATACTACTAGACAAAAGTAAAATTATTTCAAAATTTAACAAATTATTTGTGCTGATTTTCCTATAATCATTTTATTCCACGTATTTATATACTTATACTAATGTATGGAAAGTTAGTTAAAAAAATTTAGTAATTAAATGTTAGGTTGATATATTTTTTTTTCAATTCACCTTTTTTCATTGGTTGTTGTAAAGTGGTAGGTAAATTAGGTTCCAGGAAAAGGAAATAAAGAGAATATTCCGTTTCGAAACCAAATTCTTTGGACCTCTATTGAAGACTGAAGTATTGGGTTCAGCGTTGGTTGTGGGCCTTATGGAAGTCGGCACACGATAGATTGGGCCTACAAACGCGTGGTGTTGCGATGTTAAGACCGCAATATTTTAGTAGCTGATTTGAACCAAAATAGTGGGCCAAGCCTAATAAAGCCCAATAACGAAAAAGAAGAAGAAGAAAGGTAATCTTTTGTACATGTATAAATTATGCCCAGGCCAATTAAAATAGACAAAATTTGACTGAACCCAAATTCATTCGTAAATTCTATTTTTTTTTTATCAATGTTATATATAAAAATTATTACTATTATGTATCAAAAATTATTACTGTTTAAAAAGTGTTTTATATCAATAAAAATTTGTGTGCATAATAATAATAATTTTTACTAGACCTAATTTACAAGAGTGTTGCTCATATATGTGATTCAATTTTGATCAATTCTATCGGGCAACCATTTTTTTTTTGTAAGAAACTTTTGCTTATAAATGATCCAACTAGAATTTAGCGGGTTGAACGGAAAGCACTTATATGGATCTATTGTAAAAGTCATAAATCCTGAAAATGAAAATCCTTGACGGGTTGCACCAGATTTTAGTCTAAAATAAAATCCCTAAACTTTAGTAAAAAAAAAAATAATCACTTCTTCAATAGTCATATTAGTTCGACAGTCCTTATTGTAAATTCGATAAATTGAACTTTATATTGGGTGAAAATCCAATTAATGGACATATATTCTTTATTTGTTTGAACATTTTTAATATGAAGGTTGAAATCATCGATCATATATTTTTCACGAAATTTTAAAATTATTTATTACACATATAACATGTCACATATTACGCAATAAAAGTAATAAAATACAAAATGAACCCATAAAATAGAATGCAAGATTTGTGCCACATAGTTTAAGAAAATAATTTTCTCTCGGATATTTGATTTTTAATGAAATATATTGGCCCCAGCAATCACCAAAAAAATTAGTAAAAACTACCGAAAAACAAAAAACATACTTTGCACCAAGACTATTAGCAAAAGAATGATAACTAGAGAAGCATAATGACATTCTTTGCACCAAGGCTTTAGACTAAGTTCATCGTGTTGCTTTATAAGTGCACATTTATATTATATAGTGAATGTTTTTAATTTTAAATACATATACGCACATATATTAGTCCAATAAATCAGTTTTAAAAACCTTTCCAAAATAGATATTTAAACTTCATTTCTTTTTCAAGTTGGTTCCACTTTGGCATAAAGCCATCAAGAACCCTCGTTACTTTAGAATAAAATCAAACATGTTTTCTTTAAACTCCCACCACAATTAGTAAAGCATGCCACCTAACACAATCCACATTCCAAACTAAAGCCAGATCTACATCATAAACAATTCGAATGTTCCCTCCCTTATCATTTTCAATCTTCCAAAATACAGAGAGGTCCCAACTTTTACACACTTTAACCTCAAGACACAATCATTACCACCTCGATCCCACTGTCCGATCACATAAAACTATTCTTCCATCCCAACCTTCACATTCTACTTCAAATGTCTGAAAAATGAAGCAGAACAAATGTTCTCAGGCATTCTGCTGCACCTGCAGGCTCAGTGTTTCTTCTTCTGAAGAAGCTGAGAGCTCGTCCAGCTCGGCCCGTTTCCCAACCGTTTCCAGCATCGCGCACGCCATGGTGCAGGAGAAGCTCGATCGGATGATAAGAGAAAGGGAGGAACAGAGGAGCAGAAGGTCGAGAGACGAAGAAATGAAGTTTGTTTTGATGGTGGCAATGGAGAAGGCGTCGTACGATCCTCGGGAGGATTTTAGGGAGTCGATGGAGCAGATGATTGTGGCTAACAAGATTCGGGAGATTAAGGATTTGAGAAGGCTCTTGAATTATTATGTGTCCATGAATTCTGAGGAGTTTAGGGGGACTATACTTGAGGTATTCCATGAAGTTTGTACTCATTTGTTTGTGTATTTATAATGTGAATTTCATTGCAACTGTGACTATTATAGAGTAAAATTGTAGAATTGTTCCATGTCAATTGGGTGTTAGAGTTTAGTTTCATATGAAAAAAATTCTCAATTAAGTCACGTGACTTTTAAAATGGTGCAATTTTAGTTCTATATTAATAATTTTTTGTTTAGGATGATAATTAATTTGTATTTATTTAATTAAATTTAATATATTGGGGTCTCGTTATGTCACGTAAGTGACGACAAGTAATTCATTGCTAGATAGAATTCCGACAGCTCAAGTGGGCATGTGCAAATTTCCTGCAACTCTATTCTTATAGGACTAATATCGCATCATTTAAAAAAAAAAAAATTTGACAAAATTATCATTTTAAAAGTTATGAGATTCAACTGAGAAAATTAATTCATACGAAACTAAAACCGTAAGCACATAATTTATGTTACATTTAGATCTAGCATTCAGATAGCATTATAAATGTGTTTGAATCTTGAATCCACAAAGCAAGTTGTTGGGTTGAATATATAAAACTCCATAGGGGGATTCATACACGCATATAAGTACATTAAACTTGCAATACTTTGTTAGGGAAGTCATGTTTATTTGTCAATATAATTGCAAACTGAGGCACTCAATAATAGAGTAGAAAAAGAAGGAAAATCAAGCATGTGTAGTGTAGGATGTCAAAAGGGGGCTGCCTTCTTTGATGAGCACAAATATACTCCCACCATCTCCCCTCGAAATACGAAGCTCGTAGTCTAGGTAAGTAGTGAGCAGCCATGACTCCGCCTTGCCACTGGAGATCGGGAACTTAAGCGGTGGTTGGCTCGAGATTGTCTTGGCAACAGAGGACGCGGTGTCCTGTAGCGAAACGAGCAACCCTTTTACGGGTCCAAGATCAATGTTTTGTCCCAGAAACTCCACAGTTTCTGGCAACACAATAGAATCTGTCAATTGGGGTGTCCCAATGACGCCTTCTTCGAACTTAATCTGCAACAAAAGTTAACCAAACAAGCCTCAGCAATGACATGAAACATATGGACTAAGCAACTGTATTGTTTAACGAAGACGGACCTGGACACGCTTGGGACTTCGAACTTCAAATTTGGCATTGGTAGAAATTGAAGTGGTTGAAAGTGGTCCGGAAAAGAGGGCGGAGTTTTGGACCGTGAAATTATCGGAGTCGATGGTTTGTGATATCACTTCGAGCTTCACTAGTGACAAAAATCCATCACCGGATAGCAGGGGATGGTAACCCAAAAACGACGTGTAGCTGCAGTCCTCAATCATAGAGAAAACAGAGTTAAATCCAAAATTTGAATCTTGACTATGAATATTCAGAATTTTAAGAAAGGAAACAACAAATTATATTCATCAATGACCAAACGTAGAGATCAATTAAGCAACAAGATCAATACCATAGAATCAGCTATACTGGAAATTTAATATGAACGATCACAAGTTCTTGCCTCCTCTAAATTCCAAGAATAAATTAGGTGCACCAATTTGAAAAAACAAATATCACACAAGCATACACTAACAGTAACAGTTACCCCTAAAACAAATGCAAACAATAAATACTAAATAAAAAATCCTGTTTAAATACGAATCAAATTAGGTAAAACAGAATTGGAAGATGAACTCACGCGAGGATCCATTTTCCATTGAGCAAGGTGAGAGCCTGGGTCGGAGCCGGGTTCGGGTTTTTGGCCTCAAGATGAGCGATCAATTCCACAATTTCCGCCCTGGTTTCACTACTGGCACTCAAACCCCTGTTAGTTCCATAGAAACAGTCCAACAATTTCTTCTTCAGTACGGCCTCCGTTTCCGACGCCTCTAGAACCGCCGCAGGCTCTTTCTCTGAGCCATACTCGCCTTCCATCCCCGCCTGGACCTTGAAATTCTGCTTCATCTTCATCGTTTTTCTTATCGAAAGGGCGGGAAAACTGATTCTACTAACGGCATTTCTCGTGATCGATTTTTGGGTGTGAGAGGATTTCAGGAGGGTTTCGAAGGGGAATTGATTGACAGAAAGGGTGGAAGCCATTTTCTGCTTTGAGGAAAATAAAAGTGTTGGCGCTTTGGTGTTATGTATCGGAGCGTTTACTTTAATTTTGATTTTTGTTTAATTCTTTACCTGAATTCAAGTGTTTTGATTGGTTCACCTATTTTTCACTGAAGTGCGTTTTAATTGGTTAAGCACGTAAGCCATATTTTATGTGAGTTTAAGCACTAACTGAAATTTATCAAGGACATCATTCACTTCTATTTTCTTCAACTTCTACCCCTGGAATTTTATGTAGATGATTAATTCGATTACGATTGGTTAAATAAGATTATATTTGGTAATTTTATATTATTTCAGTGATATCACTTTATACTTATACTTGAATGTTTTCTTACCATGTAACGAAAATCGTTGCAGAGATTAATTATTGGGTGCAATTGGTAAATCATATGCTTGCTTTCAAGATTAATTTTTTGGCAAGATATATTAAGTAAAGGTCTGGTTACACTTTTGCTTGATTTGTAATAGGCTACTCTAAATAAAACGACATGGCATGTGATATAACACGTCATGAATTTTATTGCAAGCATGCTCAAATTCTGCGCTGTTCTTGAGAATTGGAGTAACTAGCTTCAGACTTCTGGTGATTCAGTCCGAATAGGGGAAATTATTAGTATTTTTTAAATTTTAATTTATGACTTATAACTTACATGAATCAAAATTAAAAAAAAATGGTAAAAGTATGTAAATTACAAAAAAAAAAAGTCAAAAGGACCAAAAAATCGAAAGTGAGTAACAAGACAAAAATCAAAATATAATAATTGATAGGACAAAAAAAAAGTAACAAAGTTATATTACTGAAAAAAATATTTTTTCTTATTATATACCAAAAATTTCAATTCATGTTGGATGTCGTACCAAAAATTCATATTATACCGAAAATTTAAGTGTACCAATTTACGCAATATCCATACGGGTGGGTTCGGGTTGGGTACCCGATAAAGTGATCGGGTTTTATCGGATCCAAAAAAATGGGTACCCAAAGTGTTGGGTACCCGAAATACCCAATTTTTAAAAAAATAAAATTGAAAAAATAATAATTACATATAAAAACTTAGGTACACGGATCACATAGTTTAGGATCGGGTTCGGATACCCAAAACCCGATAATCCTAAAAAATACACGATTGGTTTGGATCGGGTACCCGATACCCGAAAAGAATGCCCACCCCTATCCGCATACATGCTTTCATACCGAAACTTTTGTACAACTGGCGTCATATCTAAATTTTTGTATACTGAAAATTATATAGGTTTTTTTTTTTTTCGGACAAAGTTAGTTGTTAATAGTTAGTACACTAAACACTCAAATACTCCACGAAATCGTCAGTCCACCTTATAACTCCCATAACTCCAATTCGTTCTCATAGAAAATCGAACCCTAGTCTCGTCTAATCAAAAACGAAAAGTTCCCAAAATTGATCAAATTGAAATTTAACCAAGTTTCTCTTTTAAAATTCACAAAACATTATCTAAAATTTTGAATGTACTTATCGTCCTGAAAATTTTAATACAATACCACGTTATACTGAAAATCAAAATACAAAAAAAAAAATATTTTGAGTATTTTTTGATACGTTGAGCACAATAAATATAGCAGATATATTTGTATTTTCGTTAGAATAGCTATGTTGAGAGGTGAGATGATGGTGTAACGTTAAGAAGGCCGAGTGTGGTAACGTGTTAAATAATTGTGTAATATTAATCTAAAACACGCAACTTAAATTCCCATTTCTTGCGCAGCTGAGTTCGTGGAGCACATGCCCACTGCTTTCTAACGCCCCTAACCAGTTACCAGCCTGCCTTCCTTAATATGGACTGGATATACAATTAAATTAAATTGTTGGTGAATTATATGGCCTTGAGTTGGAAAAGTAATCGTTTAAATTCGTCTAGTAAGATTCATTAATATAAATGAATAAACTCAAATATAATAATATTCAATTTGTTAGCTCGTAGCCAACCTTTTTTTTATTCTCGTGAGGTAGCTAGTAATATATGTTATAATTAATAATTTGATTTTAACATATAAATTTCACGCTTACTAAGTTAATATTAATGATGAATATAAAAATATATAATGAATTATAGGATTTTGTAAATGTATCGTTAATTCAAACCCACTAAACTTGATTGTATCATATCTTGAATAGATTCAAATGTCATGAATTAAAGACAAAATTTATATATACAATTTTTTGTTAATATTTTTTTTTGTTTTATAGTTAGCCCATGTTTGAGGAATGAAGATTTACTATCGGCCCAAGCACAAACTTTTGGGCCTCAAACGACCTGATAAACTACACCCCATTGTAGGATACTTAATAAAACCCTTTTCTAGGCTTGAAGCCCACTTGTATAGTCTACTCATTTCCACAATGTAATTTGTATATCCATTATCTTCATAAATATAATATTTTTTAGGGAAAAGTAAAATCATTAATATAAGCTGGAATTAGTCAGCAGACATAAAATCCGAATGAAGAAATTATAGTAATAAAGAACAATAACAATAGAATAGGCAATTATTCTCCCCAATTCTTCTTAGTTACTATGTCGGGAATCACATTATCGATTTAAATATTTTTTAGCATTTAGATCTAACATATTTTTAAGGTATAGATATGAAACATGTATCACCAAATCGGCAAAACAGAAAAGTGGACCATTTCTTTATCACATGCTTATTTAAATGCAAATATGTAGTTGTAGGCGAATCTGTCTCTGGCAGAATGACATTTTTTATTTGTCATTATGTAAATTTATCCACAAAACACGAATCATATCACTTAATTAATTAATTAATTCGAAGTTGAAGAGGGCAAAAACACAGTAGTTACACTTATGCATCACAAGCCTACATATATGTAGATCAATGATTCTTTAAATTGGGCCCCAGATATATATATACATATATACAATTCTATTACGTGTTCAAGATTAACAAATCCACTCAAATTTAATTAATTAAAATTCAAAGAGGAATAAATTTAAATAAATATGATGGGTTCATGAACGGATTGTCCCACTTTGATTTGTAGTAGATGTCATGATTTGAATTATTTATTCGTTTCTAATAATGTATTAGGTATTTTATTTTGAATTCTTCCACTCCTGTCTGAATACGTACACTCCACACAGTTTTTAATTTCCATCCCTTAACTACTCTGAAATGTTCTCTATATTATTAGCAGAGTGTCTCCCCAATTTCAAAAATAAGAGTATGTCACTACACATATATTTATTGAAATTTTAGTTTTAGTAAAAAAGTTTCGTTTTATGTTTTTCCTCTTAACCTAAGAGGCCGTAACGATCAAAGAAAAATATCTCCCGCAGCTGTTGTTTTTATATCGTCCTATATTTTTTTTCATTAATAAAAAAGATTATCGATATTTAATTTAATTTTTCAAGCATAAACCTTGGGTTTAAAGAGAGATTTTATTGACATGATCTCTTGTGCTTTACAATAATATATTTATATACAAGATTACAAATATTTCAAATCTCCTAGAATATCAATTTAAAATCAATCAATTTATATACAAAGTCAAAGATATGAACTTGGTGAATAAGTTTACATACTAAAGATATATGGCAAATATATATATATATATATATATATATATATAAATATTAAATATTAATAGTTTTATTAATTAATTAACAATTTTAGAACTTGAATTAGTTTTGTCTCCTCCGTGGTACATATCTAGTAAACATGCACTAAATACTTACTATTTTTATCAAAATTCACGCAATATGTTTTGTGATTAAAAAAAAAGAATTTGGATGTTATTATTTGGTAAGTTGTCTTCTAAATAATTAAAGTTGGATGCATGCATGTATAAAATGAAGCTAGCTACAATAATTAAGAAGTCAATTATTGTGTCCAAACTCCAATCCTTGTTGCACGTTTTTCGAACCCCTTTATTTAGCCCACTCATCTCGATATACTTTTGATTTGTGCTTGAAAAGGTTCACTCCCCTTCAATTGGTGTCAACAGTGGAACGGAAAATCTCAAACGAAAAGATCAATTTCCTACAAATCATATCAATCTTTGATTTTATTTCATGTATTGTAGTAAGCTTTAATGAAATTTCTAATATAATTTTTTGTGATGGATAATGTATATATTAGCCTACTAAATAGAGATGAAATCAATTTTATTTAAAAAAAAAACTTAATTAGTAATTTTGTAAAGAATGGAGTTGATTCACCGCGAATTGATGATTGGGGTTTTCCCCTATATAACAATGTGTTACGACAAATTGATTACAGAATTGCCGGGAAATAAATCAATAAAAAAACTTACAAATATATCTACAGGGACAAATTCTAGATAAACAAATTTCTATGTTATGAAATTGATTTTAATTCATGCGCACGTGAAACTATACAAATTAAATTTAGTAGATTAAAAAAATATGTTGAAATGGGTTATAAATAATTCGATTTCATGAGACCACTGATCTCAAGAATATTCCAGAAAAATATTCTTTGACCTTTTCTTTTGAAAGGAAAAATATTCTTTTACTTAATCCTTATTAGCCTGTCTAAATTTTTTATTGCACATTTCATTTTCGTATTAAAAGTTACTCTTTTGCAGGTTTGCTTGTTTTTGGTTCTAAACTGAATTCTAAAAAGCGAAAGTGAAATGCCACATGGGATGGGGGCAAGAAACTTCGATGGATGTGCCTAATTCAATGGCTTTTGCGTTTTGACTTAGTTATGGCCGGCGACATTTTCAAGAAGTTTATAGTAAATTAAATTATAGTAATTAATTATTCTATTATTAATCAATTGGAGGGAACTATGCTACTCACTAGGTTCTCTGATAATTATTTCAAGCTAGAGGGACATTAATTGAGAAAATAATTAATTGAACTAATCTATCTTTAACAATATTAACAAAACTAATTTATAAAATGGAAGAAAAGATAAAATTGAAAGTTTATCGATTGATTTGTATTATAACTTGTAAAAGAATGCTTATTCTAGGATTTTTTTTTTATTTAATAACAAATGAAGTAGCTATCTTGGCGCAACCGCTCAAGTGACGTGTTTGTTACAAATTAAGCTTAGTGGAAATTATCAGACAAATGCCCCAATACTATCATGATGTTATAGGGATATTAAAATTATATTAAATAAAATTAGATTAATATCTCATCAAGATTTTGTCAAAATATATATATATATATATATCATTAAGATAAAAGATAATCAATAAAATTAAATTAGATAAAATTTATATCTTTTTAAAATAAAATAGAATAAAGAAGATTTAATAAAATCCGATTGATTTGTTAAATCACTCAATCAAACTGTGAGAATGATTAGAATATCACCGTTGAATTGGTGATAGGAGAAATTTATTATTAATAGAACGATTACATGAATACAACAACTTTCCCAAGATACACGGGAGATTTACATGGAAAGAATATAAAATATATAAATACATGGTCAAAATAATAATTACTATTATTTATCTCTAATACCCCCCGTCAAGCGCCGCGTGGGGTGAAGGCACACACAGAGCTTGGAACGAAGAAACTCAAATGCCGGACGAGGGAGACTCTTCGTGAAGATGTCTGCTATCTGAAGATGTGAAGGAACAAAGCTAGTAGATAACTTCCCAGAAGAGACGAGCTCACGAACAAAGTGATAGTCCAAATCAATATGCTTGGCACGCTTATGGGCAGCAGATTTCGCTCAAGAAGCGAGCACTCTTATTGTCACACAAAAGAGTCGGACGAGAAGCTATGGTCGAACGGAGCTCACGGAGAAGATTAGTGACCCAAACCAATTCGGGAGTGCGCATTCGCTAACGCCCAAAGACTCGATTCACGGCTTGATCGGGCAACCGTTGGTTGTTTCTTAGCAACAAGAAACAAGATTCCCCAATAAAAATAGAGTAACCATAGGTGGAACGACGGCGTCTCGGTGCAACGGGCCGGTCAAGACGGAATAACCCAAAAAGAAATGTATCGGCCTCTTGACGAAGAGAGACCATAGTGAAGCGTACCACTTGACATAGCGAAGAATACGTTTCACCGCTAGAAAATGGCGTCGGTCGGAGAGTGAAGGAACCGACTAACCGAATCGACAACAGATGAGAGATCGGGGACGGGTGATGGTCGACATCGCAAGGCCCCAACAAGTGATTCAGTATAGCGTGGGATCATTTAAACGGATCACCAAGATCGACAAGAGACTCCCAAAGAAACCCGATGGAGTGGAGACGGGCTTGAGTCCAACAACTCGGCTCGTTCAAGGATATCATGGGCATATTTAGCTTGACCCACAAACAAGCGGCCAGATGTATAAGAAACCTCAAGACCGAGGAAATAATTGGGACGCCCAAGATCCTTGATGGCAAACTCACGGTGTGTACGAGATATAAAAGATTGCAACAACGAAATGTCATTCCTCAGAATAATGATATCATCGACATAGAGCAAGAAATAAATAATGAAGTGCCTCGATGAAAATGAAACGGTGAAGAATCACAACGACTCAGAGAAAGCCAAGGTTGGTGAGATACGAGCTAAACCTCTGAAACCAGGGTAGGGGAGCCTGGCGAAGACCATAAAGAGCTTTCTTGAGTCGACATACATGATCGGGGAAACGAGGATCAATAAACCCCGGGGGTTGAGCCATGAACACTGGTTTGTCAAGAACGCTATTAAAGAAAGCATTCTTGACATCAAGCTGATGAAGAGGCCAACTATCTTTGAAATGAGATAAAGCCAGGATAATGCGAACGGTTGCGCTTTTGACAACCGGAATAAATGTGTGATGAAAATCGGTTCCCGAAATTTGTGTGAAGTCGAGCAGCAACAAGACGGGCCTTGTGGACGCTCAATCGAGCCATCAAAGATGAAACTTCAGAAGAAAAACCCATTTCGAGCCCACAATATTCGACGGGAGGGCGGGTACCAAATCCCACGTGTGATTCGAACGGAGGGCATCAATTTCTTCAGATAGCAAAGAAGCCACTCGGGACGCTGGGTCGCAGACTTAAATCCACGAGGCTCATGGTGGAAACGAGAAGCGGATAATAAGGCAGCGGGAAGCTAAGTCAAGAGGGTAGAGGGCTTGAAAATGCCCGCCCGAGCCCGTGTGACCATCGGGTGTGGCGGGAACCCGGACGGAGGAGCAGGAGGTGCGGCTGCAGCAGGGTGTGGATCGAGCGGAGGTCGCCAGACGGCCGTTGATGAGGCGCTTTGGTGCAGAGGCGCGGTGGGAGCCTCGCCGACGGACGCGGCCGGTCGAAGCGCAGGGCATGCACCGGTCGAGCGGCGGAATCGATCGCCTATGTCGGACCGATCATCAAGGACTTGGGCAAGCATGCACATCGCGCTGGAAGGTCGTGGCAAAAAAAAGGCTGGGAAGCCGAGCGCGGGAAGGAGGCATCCAAGAAGGTAGTAATGTCTAATTCTGAGACCGGAGTGGCAGACGGCTCTCGAGAAAAAGGAAAAGAAAGCTCATCAAATTGAGCATGGCGAGAAATGAAGGTCCGAGAAGAGACGGGATCAAAACATCGAAATCCCTTGTAAATGCTACTATAACCCAGAAAAATACACGGACGACTACGAGGCTCCAGTTTGTTATCAGCATAATCCCGAAGGTATGAAAATACCCGACACCCAAAAGGCTTGAAGTTTGCATAATTAGAAGCATAACCGAATAGCAACTCAAAAGGTGATGAATTTTGCAAAACGGGGTAGGGAAGCCGATTGATCACAAAAAAAAATTGTTGCAAATGCCTCAAACCGTAGAGAGAAGCGGTGCATGGGCATGAAATAGCATGGATGCACCGGCCAGAAATGTGGACGATCTTTACGCTCATTTCGCCATTACTATGAGTGTAAGTGGCAAGACAAACGATGAAGTATGCCATTAAGATTCATAAAATTCCGGACTTTAGCATTAACAAACTCAGTTCCCCCATCACTTTGAAAAACCTTGATTTTACGATCAAATTGATTGCAGACAAAGGTATGAAACATCAATAAATGCAACATAATAGCGGAAACCTTCAGCGGTAGAAACGGGTGCAGGACCCCATAAATCACAATGAATTAAATCCAAAACACAATCAAAGACGTTTCTCATTCAACCGAAAAAGATAATCTCTTGCTCTTAGCCAATTGACAAGAGGAGCAGACACTCGGATTCGGTAAAACAGATGTGACAGATAAATGACCAAGTTTGTGCAATAAAGAAATAATAGAATGTGGGATATGCCCCAGGCGTAAATGCCATAAACTGAAACTGGCCTTCAATTCTTTATTAGGACAAAGAAAGAACCAAAGCCGTAATTCCTCGATCAAACAAATATAAGCCTTTATCACACCTTCCCTGTGCCAGGATTTGCTTTGTCACTCGGTTCTGAATGGCAAAGAACTTATCAGAGAAGATCACATCAACCGGAAAATCGGATGTTAGTTTACTGATAGATAACAAATTTTTAGTGATATGAGGAACCAATAAAACATCCAGCAATTGCACATCTGCAGATAATTTACTAGAACCAATATGAGAAATATTCAAAACATTGCCATTACCAACAATGACTGACCCATTACCAGAATAAGGCTCGTAAGTGTCCAATGCAGAAGTCTGATTTGTCATGTGAGCAGAGGCACCCGAATCAAGATACCAATCAGGAGCAGAGTCTGACACATTGCAGGAGGATATGAATGTCTGGGCTAAGTGTGCTGAAGAGACAGGTTGACGAGCATTGAGAAATTGAGGACACTTATCCGCATAGTGCTCCCCACGACATATCTGACAACGAGGGATTCGACGCCCCCCATTCGTAGAACCAGAAGACCCATTGGTGAAGCCAGAGTTGCAGTGCTGTCCACGGTTGCCAGAAAAGTTTCCACGATTGCCAGAGTACCGCGATTGCTGCCCAAATCCCGGTGAACCCTGCTGTCCACGGGAGTTGCCACCCGATGAAGATGAACGGCCCTGACCACGGCCCGAGGAACGATCAGCCGTGAATGCAGCCTGCGGAGGGGAATTTTCCATAGCACGAAGCATGGATTCATACTGTTTTGCTTGATTGAATAGGTCCCGAAAAGCAGGAATCGGGGAAAAAGCCATACGAGTGTCTGCGAAGCCTGCGAACTGGACGCCCAATCCTCGCAAGAACCAATGACTCTTGTCGGATTCATCAACGGGACGGCCAATTGCATTCAATTGATCACACAGGAGCTTGAACTTCTTGCCATATTCGTCAACAGTGGAGTCGCCACGACGAAGAGATAGCAGCTCTTCGTGGAGTTGGTGCTGTCGGGAAACCGAAGAAAAAACACTTTCAAGGGTTACCCATGTGTCCTTGGACGTGGTTGAGTTTATAACCTCAGAAGCAGCATCTTCGGAGAGGGAAGTGTATACCACACTTAAAAGCTTCTTATCTTTCATCTTCCATGAAGTGTATGCCGGATTGGCAGCGGGAACACCGGCTTCCGATACGATGGTAGGCGGTGGCGCGACAGCCGAGCCATCCAAAAAACCCATGAGATCGAAGCACTCAGCCATGTGTTCGATCTGACGCCTCCACTGAAGGTAGTTCGTGGAATTCAACTTGATCGCAGCAACCATATTAATCATGGTTGTGACTGGAATGGGATCGGTAGGCGGAGCGGCCATGACAGAAGAGTTAGAGTTTGGGAGAAAGAGGGAAGAGTATCAGCGGGGGAGAGAATCAAACGGGGATTACCAGAGGGGACGAGTCTGGCAAAAGAGAGACGCACCGGAGGAGACCAGTCCGGCGGCAATAGCGAACGGAAGAAAATTAGGGTTTAGGATCTTTGGCGTGATACCATGTGAGAATGATTAGAATATCACCGTTGAATTGGTGATAGGAGAAATCTATTATTAATAGAACGATTACAGGAATACAACAACTTTCCCAAGATACACGAGAGATTTACATGGAAAGAATATAAAATATATAAATACATGGTCAAAAGAATAATTACTATTCTTTATCTCTAATACAAACCGATATTGGTGAAGAAGGAAATTATTTATTTTCTTACCTATAAATAGAGCTCTTATTTTATTTTATTCAAGGCACAATAAAATCAAATTGATTTGTTAAAAATCACGTTAATTAAATCGACATTGGTGAACAAGTAAGTTATTCGTTTTCTTACCCATAAATAAATAGAGCTCTTATTTTATTCATTCACGACGCAAGAAGAACATTCATGGAGTTTCAGAAGAGAGAATCAGATAAGGTATTGCAATTTGTTGTTTATTCAATTTTCAAATACGAATTTGTTGTTGCATACATAACCAGGAAGCCTTAATTAATATTTTAAAAAAAGCATTAAATTATTAGTTATTGGGTCCTCTTGTTCTTGTAGTATGAAGTACTTAAGGAAGTTAATATTAATAAAATATGACAAGAAAAGTTTGTACTCATAATACCCACAAATTTGTTCTCTTTTACCTATCTTTCCACTTGTTCTATTTTGTCTTTAGTTTCTTTCTTCTTCAAATCTCCAACTACAAAATATTCCCTCTCTCTTTCTCTGGCCCTGACCATAACATCATTAAAAACGCTCTTTCCAATTGACCTTCAAAACCCGCTTTTCATCCGGACCAGCACCACCATTAACATTAAAATCGTTTTTTTAATCACCCGCTTTCTTCTTTCGTGTGAATTGAATCACAGAGGTGGTGGTGGTGGAAACTATTGACGCAGTTCACGGGAGTTTAATGCTATAAAATTTCTGTGCGTATAATTTTCTTCACCCCTTTCTTTTGTATGCATTTATTACGATGCGTCTATATATGTATATGTTACTTAATTTGTTGCCTGATAATTTGTTACTTTTGATTTGTAATAATGGGCCAAATCGGCGAAATTTTGGGCTTTGGATTGCAGGCAAGAACATTGGTGGAGCTTTTAAGAGATCAGAGAATGGACGGCGTAGATCGAGCGGAGAGAAGGCCTAGTTTGAAAGAACGGCTGGGATTGAAGGGCTTGGCCTGCTGTGGCGCGACGTGGGGCCTCGGGCCCACCACAATTAGCGTGAGGGATGACGGTGACGGTGACGATGACGGAGGCCCATTAAGCCCAACAAGTATTGACGCCGTTAACGTTGCCCATGGCCCCACCGAAGCCGAGCAAATCCCACCGTGCACCACCGGGATGAACCTAGCGGCGGCGCTGGCGGCGGAGCGGCAGTTGCGGGCCGCGATTGATTCTGAAAACGGGGTAGTTTTTTCAAGCCCGAGCCCGCGGAGGCCCGGCCCGGTGACTGCAGGAACTGTACCGGGGACACCGTCTCGAGTGTCGTTGATGAGATTGCTGGAGGAAACGGACGGCTACGATGGAGGGGCGAAGAAAGAGGGAGATTTGGATTCGGTGTGCTGCGTGTGCATGGGAAGGAAGCGGGGCGCAGCGTTCATACCATGTGGTCACACATTTTGCAGGGTGTGTTCTCGGGAGCTGTGGTTGAATCGAGGGAGTTGTCCCCTTTGCAATCGTTCCATTTTTGAGATTCTCGACATATACTGAGATTTTTATTCAATTTAACATCCAAATTGTGATTCACCTTTCAGATTGTGTACTGGAATTCAGATGTTTCATCATATCTCTTATTTTTGTTTTTCATTATTTTGATACCCGTTGAGTATTAATTGATGTTTAATAATGATACTAGTATCTTTTAACACATTAACATGTATAAAAAAATGGAATTAAATTAACAAGTCTATTGGCGTGCATACATGACATTCTCGTGTATAATTCATATTCCTACCACTTTTGCATCATATCATTACCATGTAATAACATAAGAGAAGATCAGTTTTTTGTGCATAACTATATATATAATAATAATGTTTTACCAGCAATTCCAATCTATTGTCGGGGTGGCGACAAGAAATATGTAAAAAAAAATTGTAGGGAATGAAGCAGAAGGGATGCAAAATGAATTATTGAGAGTGGTGGGGAATGGGGGAGAAAAACAGATTTGTAGGCAGATTGGTGGATAGCGGATGAATATTTAAAAGTGAAATTTATTAGGTTGTTTAGAGTGAGTGAAGAGAGGAAGGTGAGAGTTTGTGAATTGGGGAGGTAAGGTCAAAATGGATGGGAATTGGATTTAAAGTGGAAGAGGGAACTGAGAGGGAGAGATTTATCTTTTTTGTGACCAACTTGTTAATTGTTTAAACATGTACCATATTATGAAGAAAGAGATGATAGATGGAGCTGGAAATCGACAAAAGATAGTTGCTTTTTCACAAAGCTGGCCTATTCACGATCCCTGTGATCTACGGTAGTTGTTGGTCAGGACCATGTTTGCGAGAAAGCCTTTAAGCTATTATTGAAAAGTCATGCACCAACAAGGGTACAAGCGACGTTTGTATAAAAAATGTTGCGGGAAATATTATTTACAAAAGATCAATTGAAGGTCAGAAACATACTTGCACAAGATGAAGACCAGTTGTGCTCGCTTTGTGGTTCTCGTGTAATTTTGGCGCACAAATCTGGGCAACCATTTTGCTTTGGATGAATCACACGTCTGATGTTAGCAATAGCAGCTCACCAATGCCGAGCTTCCTCTATATGTGTAGGATCATTGACAAAGGTAAACTGAAAAATATTTCTTCTACTATTTGGATTGATACGATATGGACAAGTTCAAAGTGTAAGCTTATCCGATAATGAAAAGGTGATTGTTAAACTTAAAGCTAGATTATGGTCATGGCTTAAACGTGCCAGGTATTATAAATTTTTCATTTTCTTAGTGGATAGTGAACCCATTAGTGTGTTGTGGTGTGTGAGGAAATGTAAATCTTAGATGTTTGGAAAGATGATTAGGCGATATTTTTTATGGTTCGTAACATTTATTGTACTATTTAGGATTGAACATCTCTTGTACTCCGTGCTATAAAATAAAATATATTTTCTCTGAATAAAAATAATAATAATATTAACAAAAAAATTGATAAAAAAATTAATTGTTTCTCACACAAGGAATACATGATACAAACGAGAAGGTTTCAGTTTTCAATATTTGGAAAGATACTAATCGAATCATAAAAATCCTAAACAATAAAGAAAACATATCTTCCCAAAAATGTTGATTTTTCAAATCAAATCATAATTATTCGAGATTGCTATCGTGATCTCATCTTCACCAGTCTCACATATGATGCTCAAATTGTGCCACCATTTAAGAAAAACTCGAATTTTACTGAACTTCAGGCTCAGGGATAGAGCCTAAAAATCGTTCTACCAAAAACGAATACAATACTTTTTCCAAAAGCCAATTACTAATATGGACTAGTGTATGGAAGAAATGATCTACTGTAATAGTTTTTTTAATTCGAGTTCCATCGCTATCAAAATCACTAAACTATAGTATTTGTGTATGAATATGATGAATATCAAGTTTAATAAGTCAACCAACATAAGTTAGTAGTTGGATGACACTCAGTACTTTTCATTGGACTAAAACTTGGTGGGAATATGTAAGATATCCGACAAGTGTTGAATTTAAGACAACTCCAAATTTGATACTCAGGGTATTGCATAATCTGTATTTGACGACTAATTTTAGACAAAGTCTAGTATGAAAATTTTTATACATGAAAAAACTTTAATTTACAATCAAATTCTGTAATTGGTGAAGTAAGATAAAATTGAGTGGTTCATGATTCACTCGGCCCAAGTAGTTTATGGTTCACCCGGCCCAAATAAGTCATAATTTAGGGTTCATTATTTAGTGTTTAGGGTGTAGATAGTTGATATAAGACAATTTTATAGATTTTCATACATGAAAAGTTTCACACTAAACCTACTCTTAATTTTATGGTTAATGAAGATTCACAACGCCTAACTCAGCTTTAAAATCATAATTAACAGAGGAAGTTTGCTCCGATATTTTACTTAAAAATAATTCTGCATCATAACCTGTTGTGGCCTTGTGGGACGTTTGTTGAAATTTACCCGTAATCAAGAATACCACCTCCCTGACTTTCTAAGTACTAGATCGATGCAATGTATCAAATCAACAGAATATGAAGTACTGAAAATATTATATTGACATAAGTGTGTGTGTGTTAAATTAGTTACTAGATTGCAAATTTAACTATTGGAGCCCAAACGATTTTTATTTTCCTATTTCGAGTCAGAGGAGTGTGATCAGAAATGCAGCTTTATTTTCTCTGGTGAAAAAGAATCTAAAGAGAGTTGAATTCTGAGTTGTAACCAACCTTTAAGCCACATCCACTAGGACCACCTTCACTTAAAAAAAAAATTGAATTATAATTTTTTAAAAATAACACTCCATTTAACAGTGTATACCGATCCTATTTTGATGACAAAATATTATAAACAGAACAAATAATGACTAGAAGAAATAGATGTTTGGAAAAAAGAAAACGTAAAAGAAACAGAAGGCCCATCTGCAAGGCACAGCCCTTAACTAAACGGTACTCCATTTTTATTGGAGGCATTCATGAATGTCCCAAACCAGCCCATAAAATTTTGGGCTTCACTCTACTATATACTATTCCGTGGAAAATAAGCCCATTTTCAAATGTTTTTGGGCCAACCATGTTTATCTTGTAGCCCAATTAACTCCCACGGTCATGACATAAAGGACATAATAATTCTTTGTAGTTTTTCAATTTTTGGTATCTTTTAATTGAGTTAAACTGTGAGAATACTACTACATGTGGAAAAATTTGAAAACATGTGCAACAAAAAATAAGTATAGGTATTGTAAAAACGTGCATGTGTTGGATTGTATTTTTGATTTGGAATAGAGATCGAAGGAATTTATAGCGGGAAAAGGATTATATAACAAAAAGATACTTGGAACAGACAAAGACACTGAAATTTCAAAAAATGGCAAACATTTTTCACTTTTTATCATCTTATACGTTCCTGAATTGTGCATTATATAGTTAGAAAGGAGTACGTATATAAGTGAAATTTGAAGAACATCAAGTGGCTAGATTTAGAAATTTATTCCCACAGAGATGCGTGCGTTGTGTTATGCATGGGGACAATGCACATGCATTTGGACCACTATATGATAAACTACATGAAATAGAAATATATAGTAGGTCCAATTCATGACCTGGAAACCAAAAAGAAAAATAATAATTAATTGGTATTAAATGTGAATACATGAAACGAAAAATAATTTACATCAATACACGAGGTAAAAATAAAAATAATTTTTTCTCCTGTTACAAAAATTGGTTTGTGCACACAGTACTTGTAACATATGAGATTAGGGCTAAGTTTCATTTAAAAAAAAAAAAGGTTAGCGGTTTTCCCCAGACTCGAAACTCTTTAGTGCGATCAATTTTTGACTTGAAATGGGGCCCCCGCTAGTAGATGGTGGATTCTGATCCCCATGTTAGTCGGTCTTTGGATCATCGAATTATAAAAATAAAAAAAAAAAAAAAGTTAGCGGTTTTGGTTGTCTAATATACTTGTGTACATTCGTCAATTTTCTATTATACTTGTGCACGTGCGTCAAGTTTCTTAATTTTTCTCTCTTTAAATCAAATAAAAATAACAATAATATTCGTTATGCTGTCTCCCATTTATGCATATGAACTGTTTTAGATTGTATCAATCAATGACTAGCAAATACAAATTAAAGTACCCAGAAATAAGGAGTAATTAATATAGATTGACATTATAAATTGAGTAGTTGACAAATCTAGTCACAATTATTTAGTTCTTTAGTTCTGATTGTCTCCAGCTTTGTCAACAAAATTTAATTGCCATATTTCACGGCAACCTCTCTTAAGTCTAAATTTCTTCATCCACATTTCACATCTAACTATAAGTTCGAACTTTTAAATGAGACAAAATTCTTCTATGATATTAGAGTCTTTGACTCAGTCTAGATCCTGGGTTCGATTCCCGTGAAAAACACTCCACCCATTTAAATTGTTCACTTATTGGACCTTCTTCCCAAAAAGAAATAAACGAATTAATTTCATATATCTCTATAAATTCGAATTTTTAAATGAAACAAATTTTTTTTCACACGTTGATAAACCCTAATGTCAATCCGCCAATCATTCTTGCACGAAGAACAAGCCAAATTATTGATGGAAACTTCATCCATGGGCCCCCCAACATGTGTACTACGACGACACCAAATTAAACGTACTACTGACACAACAATTTCTCATTTCCTATAATGATGTATTAAGGGAAAAAAATATACATATATACCCACCCGCATTATAAAATAAAAATATTAATCCATCTCCCTTAGAAAAAAGATATTTACCCATTTTGCAATAAAAATACATATATATTCTTATTAAAAAAAGATGATCTACGAGTTGACTTCTCTTGAACCAAGTCTATACTATAAACTTAAATTATTTAATAAATTTTACTCATTTTCAATACATTTTTTTAAACCACTAAATTTGATCAAGATTCATCCTGAATAAAAAAACAAGTTTATTGGCGCAGGCCCCAGCCCATACAAATTTTTGTCCATAACCTACATACCACCATTCATCCATTTTTATTTATTTTTTATTATATTTTAATTGTGTAAATTAAATTAAAATTGTCAAATAATTTATTATAATAGATATTTGATCTATTGCATTAATAAATAAGTTTAACAAATAATTTAAAGGACCCATTATCCTTTTTTTTTCTTTTAAATTGTAAACATCATTAATTTTTTAAATTGAATAAATAAAAAAATTGTAAACATCATTAAAAAAGAATTTATTCAATTTTGTTGAGCTCGTATTTTTAATTATAATATTTTTATTCCTTAGTTAGTGTGGTGCGGATAAACTCCTTAGTGTGGGGAGTTGATTTCACAAGAGTGTCATCAGCGTTGATGAAATTATGAAACTAATTGGGACACATTATGAAATTAAAATGGGTGCACTTTAGGAAAAAAAATATAGTTAATACTCATTGATATACAAAACAACTCTATGTGATAGGGCATTCTAAAATGACATTCTTGTCTATTATTGTTGGACAGGGGAATAGACTATACTATAAGACTATACTTAGTTTTATCGGGATGTAACATTAGACGTTTGAACTTTGAATACTAGATTTAAAAAATCCAAACTAAAACGGGTTTCAAACCTCAAAATTGAGTATCAGGCTATGTTATAAAAAGTGGGTTGGATCGACCAGTCTGAGCGTTACTCGCATAACAAATTGATTTGAAGTGTTGGACCGTTTGACTTTCGAATCGCCAACAAAGTGCTCAAAAGACACGGTCGAAACCGGTTCAATCGAAAGCACTAATACTGACCGGATCGGCGTCGACTCCCTTATCTAAAACATTTGAAAACCCATAGGCCATAACAAACCCTGCCCTGCCCTGCCCGGCCCAACCCCACCTCCCTTGCATTCGTGCCTCTAATCTTTCCACTGCCCCACCCCTTCACTTGCCCATATCCCCCAACCTCAAAACCCTTCCCAATTCACTCATCAATTATTGATTCCAAAGTTGTCATTTCAAATTTTCATATCAACAGTTGATTTTTACCTCTAATAATACATCACCCAACCAAATTGTCGATTTGAGCACTGAACTTGCATAATTAAGTTCAAGAAGTAGACTGGATTTGGACCAGCAATTTAATGGACTAAAGAAATACTAGTATAATCCTTATAAATTGTGTCCACAAAAAAGCGAAAGGGCCATCATAGCGTTCATATGCATGCAATGAGCGGATAAGGATCCAATACAGACGACATAAGTCGACATCAAGACATGAAAATTAGCTCCATATACCCCTCGTCGATTAAATACTTTGACCTCATTTTAACTTCATTGTGATTTGTGAACAATAGTAACATATAAATTCTCATATGTGAAAGTTGTTCACGATATAAAATTAGGAGAAACTATTTTTTTTAAAATATTAATTTGAGGGTTGTGCTTTTAAGAATAATAATTTTACAGATTTAAAAATATAGAACAATATATTTTAAAATATGTAAATATATGATAATATATTTTAAAATATGTAAATATAAGACAATTGAGCCCAAATAAATCAAAATCGATTGAAATGTCACGTGAAACTTTGGGATTATTCGGTCTCAATTGCCTACATTTACAGATTTTTAAAATATTTTGACATATATTTATAAAATTTAAAATACATTGTCCTAAATTTTAATGTCCGTAAAATTATTGTCCTTAAAACTCAACCCCTGAAGTTAGAGTGGGTCTCATGTGCATCCGGGTGTATCGTGCACTCACAATGCATTTTAGAAGCGTGCAACTATACAAAATAGAAACATGCAACTATTCTCAAATTAATAATTACACTTTTTACAGAATAAATAAAGTCATGACTTTTCAAAGATAACAAATTCAGACGCTTTAAAACGATTTATGAATAAGTCTTAGACCAGTGCAATCTGTAACCTAACACTAAAGTTATATATTTGTCCTAAAAAAAATTTATTCCCTACAAATTGGGTGCATATATACTAATATCTCTTATAAATTAATACCATAATAATATTTAGACACACACAAACGTTATGCTAATAATTATTTTATAATGATATCAATTTTATACCGTGAATAAGATTTTTTTTTTTTTTAAGACATAACGCGAATAAGATTCACTATGGACTGACTCATGTTAACAGTGTCTATCTGAAAATATAAATTGATATCTGAGTTCCACTTTTTTCGGGTGTGCGAAGGGATGCCCATTACCTCCTCTATCAATCTTGATCATCATCATATCCCTTTCATGGTGAGTCTCCACCATCAACACTGTATCTGGACCATTCTTGCACCACAATTTAATTTCGGGAATTAATTGCATTTTTATTAATTATTCAAGCTTTCAATTCCCTTTGGAAAACAACTCTTCCATCTTCATTTTTCGTACATGACCAAATGCATTTTTGTCTGTTTATTACCTAATCATAGACTTGAATCATTATTATATTTTGAAAAAGGGAAGAAGATTTAGATTATTTTTTATAGATCTTAGTCTGTCTCCATGATTTATGGGAAAATCTCGAGTCTTGGCCAACTATGTATATATATATTGGTGAAATGTGTCGCATTTTTCTTGTATTCAAGTGTATATTATGGTCTGAAATTAGTTATGTTGGCCAATTTGGTTAATAATGTCTCACTGAATTTTACTAAGCAAGGCATGTGAGTGGTCATGGAAGAGCGTCCAATCACTTATTTGGCTCTCACTTTATGTTTTGAAACACTTAAAACAACTTTAAAAAACAATTATTTTTAAAGTTCTCTCTCACAGCTTTTGAAAATAAGTGCTTTTGAAAACTATTTTAAATGTTTCAAAACACATACTCATATAATGGTTATTCCATGCATCTAGTGAAAGAGTAGACGTAGCTAGCTAGCACATATATACACACTAAGCCCACATGCAGCCTAGTTTTATTTCTAGGAATTTTGTTACTTTTTGGAGCATTATATAGTTGGGTAAAAACTTCTTTACGCAATTTTGATTTGATTCAATCTAATGTATAATAGGATCCACAAATGAGTACTACAGTATAAGTTACATTATGTAACACCTAAAATATATTATTTAATAGTTATAATGTATTACTATAGCAAATAAGTAACACTTTTAAGGA
The DNA here is from genome assembly GCA_037126765.1 of Stenogyne calaminthoides. Lineage (NCBI taxonomy): Eukaryota > Viridiplantae > Streptophyta > Magnoliopsida > Lamiales > Lamiaceae > Stenogyne > Stenogyne calaminthoides. Next base: position 6,922,762 of record JBBCBC010000036.1, on the reverse strand, counting down.
TGTTGCAATTCCTAATATTGCCTAAATTTTAAAATAACACTTTTTATAACTTACGTATCACTTTAAAAAAAATGTTACCATTATGTAAGACCTTATAATAATACTTTGAAAATGTTACTATATGGATTTCAGGTAACACTTTTTGTAAAACAATAAATTATGAATAAAAGTGAAAAACTGTTGTTCCTTGGGATCAAACCTTGGACCTAACGGCTTGGTAACGTAACACTTACTAACTAGGCTAATTCATGACATTTTACACATTCTGATCGTTAATTATACTTAATATGTTTTTCCTTTTTATTTTTCTTTTACTTTCTTTTCTAATAATAGCATTGATTTTCACGTTGATTCTCAAATGGTACAAATTTCCCACCTACTCTTCTTAAAAAAAAAAACCAAAAATAGTATAATTGTATTCTATATTATAATTTTAAATAAAAAGTATAAATTATACTCCATCCGTCCCAATCATAATGACATTTTTTAACTGTTCAAAAGGATTTAGTGGAATAATGATAAAGTGATAAAGTGGTGGTGTAGGAAGAGTTGTTTATTAGTATTATATATGGTAAAGTGATAAAGTGATGAGTAATTGGGGGTAGAAAGTGTTGTTTATTAATATTTTATGTGATAAAGTGATAAACTAATAAAGTGTGTAAGTAATTTTACCATTATGATTGAGACGAAAATATGGGATACTTTACCATTATGATTGAGACGGAAGGAGTATATTTTTACATGTATAATAAATATTTTTTTTATTATGTAATAAATCTTAGTATATATAAACATAAAATGTTTAAAGATTATAAAATATAATATTAAAATATCTTATATATTAGTTACTAAGATAATAAATAATATAATAAATTATTCTACACAAGAAATATATATAAATATATATAATGCACATATACATATCGAATTTTATAATAAGTTACTAAAATATGTTATATATTTAAAAGTGTTGCCTAAAAGTGGCACATATGTTAAAGTGTCAATTAAAAAGTGTTACCTTTTATTAAAGTGTTGCTAAAAAGTATCACTAAAAAGTGTCACTTTTGTAAAAGTGTTACCTGAGAAGTGTTACCTATATAAAAATGTTACTAAAAAAGTATTACATGCAAGTGTTATATATTAATAAAGTGTTAAATAATCTGTAAATTAGAATAGTGTTATCACAATGTGTTACATAAATTAAATGTGTTACTACAAAGTGTTACATGAAGTCAATTATATTGTAGTGATTATTTCATATAAATAAAACTAACTTTTTTTATTCTGAACAATATTAGTATTTTACAATATATAATACAATCCCATCTGAAAAAAACATAATATAAATAGGGCGAATTAAATTTTAAAATTGTAGTCTATATCTGGCTTGATTTAATTTATTTATAAGGAAATTCGTACACTACATTAATACCACTCTCGGAGAAGAAAAGAAACACTCACAAATTTAAAACAAAAAAGGGGTATTAAAGTCACACTAAGGCAAGCCCTGTGTGGCTAACTGCCTAACTCGACTGAGAAATTAATATAGGATCAGTGACACCTTAAATATCCCCCACACACCTTAAGCGTTTATTTTTTTTGTTTATATTTATATATGTGTATGCATGTTTATAATTATATTCGTGAGTGATTTTTCTTGTTTAGATTGAATTTCAGGTTCAAATTAATTTGTTTGAATGGCGCACTCATTTGGTGTATCAACTCGAATTAATGGTGCAGGTTGATTTAATTTGTTATGCTTTATGGTGGAGCCTGTACAGTTGATCTTATAATTCAAGAATGGCATATTTTGGGAAATTGGATATACCATCATACCACACTAGGAAATGAATTAATTAAGGGAAATAAAGAGGATGGAGTAATTGCATGGAAATTCAGAGAGAACAAATCCAAATTCGGCATAAGTTTTTGGAGGATTCGATCGATCGAGTTGATAGCCACAAATTTGTAGATATGAATTGATAGTAGTATTCATGAATCCTTTGCTTTATTAAAAATTCGATTCAAATAAAAAGAATTATGTCTTGTCCATTACTGTCTTATTGATCATGATTGCTCAAACTCGATAAGCAAAGACATGAGATTAGAATCATTGTGTCACAAATGATTTCATTACGTTTTTTATTTTATGCAGCTAGACTTGCTAGTTGGACAAAGTATTATATACATCATTTTTACTGTATATCACTATTATATTATTAATAAGAACTAACACTTTGTAAATAAATAATAATAATAATGGTGTACGGTAAATATGGTGCACATAATACTTTATCGACTTAATAATTGTCAATATATATATGTATATATGTATATACTTACATGCATATTAATGATTTTCCAATTATTATAATTTTAATATCTTAAACAAGCAAGGCAGTTCTTCTATCCCTTATCTTAAACAAGCAAAGCATAGGAGGTTTGGGCTTCAGCTATTGATCAAAACTTCACTAAGTACCTTTATTTATATTTTTTGCTTTACATACTCCTATTTATTTTTATCGTCAATAAATCTGCACATACACGTGATATGCATTGTCACGGGGCTACTCATTTGAGTGGGAGACCCAGGTTCGATTCCCTTTGAGAACAAATTGGAGTTAGGGAGTTATAAGGATGATTGACGATTTTGTAAAGTATTTGAGTGTTTGGTGTACTAACTATTAAGAACTAACTTTGCCCGATAAAAAAAAAAATATATATAAGTAATAAAGTAAACATATAGGTTGTGGTATTAAAAGTGTTCGGTGTGGAACATGAAGTAGAATTTGATTATTTGCATTTTTAGAATCATGTATTCGTAAGCTGGTCAGAATATCTGATCAACGCATAAGTGCATGTCGAGTGCCGTGTAGTTTTAATATTCTTATAAGATTGGCTATTAATATAAAAAAAAGATCATGCGCATCATCTAATTTAAATGTAATTAAAAAAAGTATTAGTGGTACATTTTACTACAATGTACTAATTAATTTGTTAATTTTTTCATCGAGAAATATTAATTGTGTATGATAATAAAGTACAATTGGTGCTGACTAATCTAAGTTGTAACCTACCTTAAGAGCAAAAGTCAATAAATGATGATCATGGAAATCTCAAATCAATGAGTTGGTAAAAAGTTCAAAAAGCAGAGAGAGTGTGTGCGTGAGAGTAGAGTAACCCAAAATTAATGAGAGAGAAGAAAATGCATGGCCAGGATTAAAAAAGTGTTTAACACAGAAATTAGCAATAAAGTTCATTCTCTTAGGCTCCATTTGGATTGATGAATTTGGAAATCCATAAATTTCACACACAAATTATCACTCTCAAATGAATTTACAAATACTTAGATGTGAGAGTCTAATTTAAAATGGGAAGATTTCAAATCTTCATCAAAACCTAGTCATTTGTGAAATCTCCTCATCTCCATCCCCCCCTCTTCCCCTTCTCTCTCTTCCCTAAATTCTCATATTTAAGTATTTATAAATTCATTGAAGAATATGATTTGTGTATGAATCCATGCATTTCTATCCAAATGAAGCCTTAATTAATTTAGGGCAAAAATCTTGACTAAAAGCGCCCATGATTTTCTTTCTTCTAGTCAAAAAAGGAGAAGAATATTGGTCCTAGTTTGCGTTGCCTTGTCACTTCACTTCTCAAAGACTTTGACTAACCTTGCGGAAAAACCTACAACACTTGTGGAGTTTTATATATTCTTTTTTAAATACTAAAAATAAAATTGATAAAAATAAAAGATTTAACTCAAATTAATTCAGGAAAAAGTATAAGTTGAACAAGTTTCACTCTAAAAATCTAGTTAAGGGGTATGACTTATATAGTACCAAAAGATATTAGTCGATTTGGATGGAATGGTACAAATGGCTCGGAATACCGATGGTTCTTCACCACAAACCTATTCACAATCTACTCGGCCACTGTCGAGTCCTAAAAGAAAAAAAAAGGTAAACATATTGTTGCATCTATTTGGCTTTGTGTGATATGAGCGATTTGAAAATGTAGAAACGATATTTTATTCAAGGATATATGGAATTTTCAGTTTCTAGAATTGTTGAAGATATTAAAATTAGACTTTGGAGTTGGTTCTATGTGAAAGACTTGACATGTTCTAATTATTCTTATCGAGATTGGTTAGGAAACCCTAGAATGATAATTAGAGTGTTGAATTTTGTAATTAGTTTTCTTGGCGGGTATTCCTTATACCCTTTTTTTAATAAAATTCCTTTTGCTGTTCAAAAAAAATTTAAAGGGTATTAGTCGTAATAACTGAAAGGTATTATTTATTACCACATAAAGGGCACTATTAGTAATATCGAAAGGTATGCGTCATATTAAAACAAGAGTATTAGTAGTGATAACTAAAATGTATGATTTATATTATAAAAATATATTAATTTTGATAATTGAAAGGTTAAGTCTACAAATATGAAACCGATTTACGGCTGTGAACAAATTTCGTAGAAGACCTATGTACCCTCAATCCTCTTGAGTTATATTTAATATGAAATCAGTTGTAGAATCTAGTCCTTCAAAATTCATACATAGATCTAACTCACTTAACTCACTTAGGATTTCAAACTCCAACCAAAGTACCAAACACACGACCTAGAGAATTCGAGTTAGATGATTTTCTACACAGCCAATAATTAGCATGAATAATATCATGACTTTTTTCCTTAAAAATATATTATTATAAATAAAGACATGATTCAGTCCCTCTAATAATTTGGGGGTCAATATACTTTTCAACACCCATAACCTAATTTTGCAAGTTAATTATGCAACACATGATCATAATTCTATAATAAAGAAATAAAAAGTAATAGTATTCCTTATTTTAGGATGACTTAAAATATGTTAATAATATTTATGCGCTCTTCTTCTGATGTTTAACGAACATAGAAATATGGCGCAACAGTGAAAGTTAGGTAATGATGCAATTCTTGATTCGTAAAGAAAAAACATAACGAAAGATAATGTCCAATTAATTTGTTGATATTCATGCACCAATACTTAAAAAAAAACTCCCAAAAGTAGATATAATATATTTAAAGTGAAAGCGAACTCAACAAATAATGTATAAAAATATCAATGCTATATATAATTGCAAACTAGAAATGCAGAAGTAGATAAAAACATTTTTATCGATAAATTCAAAAATGAAAATCTCACAATAATAGATTTTCCTTTTCGAGTTGAGATCACACAAATTTATTTATGGGCTTCCTTCAGAAAATTAATAGTGTACTCAGGGATACATCCCCTCAGTGAAGATACATATCATTCAGCCATATCACGTCCTGTCGTCCATATAGGCATATATATGACACTATATATTATTTTCTTAAATTACACTAGGAGTATATTAAATATATATATATATATATATGGGTCACTTGTGCACTCATGCAACTGAATGACTCATTAAAAAAATTAGTTGACCTATTGAATATATTGAACATGTTTTGTGAATGCATGGGCAAATACGAAGCCACATTAGGTACAGGGGGCACTGGGCGCCTGGACCCCTAAACTTCTACGAAATTATATATATAAGTTTTATTTTATTCATAATAAGTAATGTTGTTAAAATTGTTTCGAGTCTCTTTGTTAATGCAATTCCTCTCAATCGTAAATTAGGCTTCAATTTTTGTTTTTGTTAATGAATTCTAATGTAATAAAATTAATTTTTAAACTATATATATAGTATTAAAAAATATTTTAAATTATTTTATTTTTTTATTAAATTGAGCCCCTAACTAAATTTTATGACTCCGCCATTGTAGAATTGGGACGCGTACACGGATCTAAGATACGTGCATCAGTTGCACATGAGACTTTGACTTACATTAGACATTGCAAATGCCAACATTGATAGTATATATTTTTAATATAGTAATTATTTATAATTAGTTCTAGCTAATATCAAATAAAATTATTAAATTGTTATTGAAAAACAAATAAAAAATTTCAGAAACGACGGAACTTTATAGATTAAGAGATGCAAGAACAAAAGCTATTCGAGAAGGTTATCCACAATTTTCAAAACCTCGACCCATTAACGAAGGCTGGAAAAGACTCAGATGCCTTAAAAACGAAAAAAATCAAATCATTGACATTTCTACGAACAAATAAATTTATTAAATTTAACAATAATTATTATTTATGAAGTTTCAATTGGAATACAAATAATATCATTTAATTGAATAATTTATATACATAGATTATAGTATATAACAATAAGTTTTAAGAATTTACAAGTTCTATTTTTAAATATATTAATCTAAACAATTCATACGAATTAAATTTCAAATTCATGATATAGTTTAAAAACACCTTTCAAATAATGACAATGAATTTGCAATTTTATTAAATATTTTTTATAAAATTGAAATGCGTTGAAATCGATGATGAGAGAACGATGTGTGGACAAATAATTTTTTTTTTAAAGATAATCAATTACAATAGTTCCTTCTACCATGGGGCGCATGACAACATCTTTTCGTCAATGTATATAGATTTTTGTATTTTACCATCTCAATAATTAATTACAAGGAGAAAAGTAAACTGAACATTTACGGGCTTGCCTCCACAAAATATTAATAGTACATCCTTTCCATTAGAGGGAAGATATTTTTTCTTTGTAAATCATAGCAAAGCAACATATTTAAATATTAAAATTATAAATGAATACTAAATTAAAATATTGTAGATTTGAAAAAAAAGTGCATAAAATACACATCTAAAAGTACCCCACCCCGTGCAAATTGCAATGCTTCAGCTGCTTTTCTCGGCATCATTTTCTGCTTTATTTCGTCTTTTTGGCTTGTTAATTGAATCTTAATTTTATGGAAAAAAGCTCACCATACTTTTCATTAATTGCCTGAATTTGACACAAGAACGTAATGTCACTTAATTACCATTAATTAATTAACGAGGATGATCAGCCACTTGAGTTTTGCATTATTAATTGTTAATTTGTGTTTCTTTTCTGAAAAAACCATCGCCTAGTTATCTTTACTTTTGTTTTCCCCTCTAACATGATGGTAACTCTCCTATAAATTATTTCCTGAAAAAAAAAACTCATGTAATTAATTCTGAATGCAATATTATTAAGAAAAAAATTCATATGAGACGGTCTTATACATAAGACGGGGTACACATTAATCCAAATCAACATTCACTATTTTTAAAATGTTAAAGCGTCAATGTCCAAATGGTATCTCATTTCACTGTGAGACCGTGTATAACAGTACAAGTGTCTCTCTATTATTAATCGCCTCCTTAAAAGTTGACCAATATTCTCTGCGTTCAAAATTTTCTATAGTATTAATTTCCTAATTGTATACCAGGTTTTATCTAATATTTAGTTTACAAGTAATCATTATATATTAAAGTAATTTCAAAAAAAAAAACCATTATATATTAAAGTTGGACTTCAACTTAACGAAGACGGAAGTGTACATATGTGATTTGAGCAGTACTCGTGTTTAATGTTGATCAATGTAACTGATCTTGTAACTAATAACTGATCAAGACTAAAAAGAAGCTGGGAAACTCTAGTACAAATTTCATACTATATATGAACAAGTTTCATACTATGAAACTCATTTTTAATTCATGGGCATATGAATCTATCCAAATATAAATAGAAAAATGTATTTAAATATGTTAAATGAATCAAATAATCTAAATTTATTTACGAGGGCCAACTCTAAAATAAAATTGTAATGTAACTAACCGTGGACATGAATATAAAATAATCAATTCGATCTCTTACAATTTAGGTCATCTTCATTAATTTGTTATTATTATTTAGTGTGAACTAAAATGGTGTTTTCAACCATTAAAAGAAAATAAGTATTGTTTTTAAAAAAGAAATTAGATCACACCTACTTTTAATAAAGTAACACTTGTAATTATACACTATTGAGTAGAAATTGAAAACAAGCCCTAAATAACTGGATATGGACCACATTTTATTCTTTAAGTATACATTATATTGCATGTGTTCTAAATTTGTTTAAAACATCTCATAAGATATTTTGGAAAGACAAAAGCTCGTATGAGACGGTCTCATGTATGAGATGTGGTATAATTTAACAAAAATCATACTTATTCATTTAAAAGTGTTAAGCGTCAATGTCTAAATTATACTCCGTCTTACTGTGAAACGATCTCATGTAAATGTGCCTCTTTTGGAAAACTTATAACTCAGGTTAAACACCTTGTTAATTAGTCATAAGCTTATGATGGTTGGAGATAATTATTTATTGATTATACTTTACCTTCAATTTTGAAAGATCGGAAAATTATGCTTATTTAAGATGTGACTGAATATATCTTCAGAATATTAAATCACGTCAATAGAATTATGCATATATAACATCATAACTACCTTATTATTTTATAAGATAAAAACATGACAACTAATTAATTATGACTACATATGAGCGGTCAAACGAGGACAATCCAGCAGTTTACGTGTTTTAATTTAAACTAAATTCGGAATGTTCTTCAATAGTCATCGTTTATATATTTTAAGCTGTCCCGTTGAATTACGTACCTAACCATTACTATAATTATATTCTATTTGCTCCTAGGAGAAAATAATTAGGAAAAAGAAAAAATCAAGGAAAAAAATTCTAAATTAAATTTCATGAAATTCATAAATATTAAACTTAACAAACAATTTACATACGCATTTTCAATTTAATGCAAATTTCATAGGACTGGAAACAAAGAGACAATTATTCCTCTAACAATAAAATATATAATTCTAAAACTCTACGAATCCATCTTTTTTAGGTCAGGGTCCAGATTTCAGACTTTGAAGTGCCGACATGAACTTTAGCAAGCAATTAGGCTAATTACTAATAGCATATTATGCCTAATTAATTACGTATCAACTGCCGCCACGTAAGCTTGCACGTTTGGTAATTATAATTATTAAGTTATAATTAAAGCAAGTTGCTAGGTTAATGAATTGTATTAATTTATAGGAAAAAGCTAAAAGGTAACTTGGACGAAAATTCCATCTCAGATGTCTGCTTTCCAATCTCCCACTACTTCTCGAACTGACTTGTCATACAAATTCCACTTTTTTTCCCCTTAGAATTTTCTAGATTTTTTTTTCTGGAGAAGCAGACAAAAAAATTACTCATATATTTTTTAATATCATTTTCTTTAGAAAATAGTTAGTTTTTTTAGTAAACAATTCGGTTTAATTACTTGAATATTGAATCCAATGACTACAACATGATATGAAAGAGACATTCTATCATTCCTCCTAATTACTTAAAGAATGAAAACCGAACAATCGTTTTATACCTTGGTACAATTGCGTACTCCATAAGCACTAATTATAAAATAATTTTGATACTCACAATTTAAGTTTTAAAAATGGTGAAAACAGCAGCAAATATAGAATAAAATAATTGGAAAAAAATATGTCGATGATAAAAATAATAGCAAAGCTTTAGATTTAGATGTTGATGCAAATAAAAGGAGGATAGGGCCCACATGAGTTGCCCACCAAAGAAGCCGGAGAAAGAATGGATCAAAGGTATGGATGGCAAAACGCCCCGCTCGAAGTCGATCTGCCCTGTCCCGCCCCGATTGGGGCAGATCAGGTCCGGCCCATTCTGAAAATGAGTCAGGTCAAGCTCGCCCCGCACATGGGCTAGGTCGGGCTTGGGTACCAATATTGTAATTATTCGGCCCGGCCCGACCCGCCTCGCCCTGCACTCTTTATATAAATAAATATTTATATGTATAATATAATAGTAATAATAATAAAATATATATAATATTTCATCCGTTATCACACGGTTTTCTTTTCTTTCCTCCTAAACCTATTTTCCAACTTTATCAATTATCACACGGTTTTCCTTTGGCTCGTGAAAGTCTTTTTTGTTAATTTTGGACATGAAAGTGATGTGAATTTGATGATTTGGTGGATTTGTAATTTCTGATTTCATTGGTGGATTTTTAATTTGTGGACATCTCGTTAAATTATGGTGAATTTGATAATTTAATTTATATCCATTTTAGTTTGAATTATTGTATTGTATTGTATTGAATGTGATAACATTTTTACAGATAAAAATTAAATTTTAATTTTATTTAAAAAAAATATAGTAGGATGGGTCAAAAATGGGGCAGAGCGGGTTGGACCTGCCCCGCGCATGCCGGGCTTAGGTCTTAAAACTCTGACCCACAGCGGGCCATGGACCAGGCTGGGCCGGCTGGGTATATGCGCAGGACGAACTTGGGTAGTTAGGTACCTGTCCTGCCCCAGCCCATTGCCAAAATAAAAGAGTATGTGCAAAATAGAGTAAGTTAATCCAAAATTGGTAGGGGCCCATGAGATGTGATCCACATACATGCTTCATGACTCCTGTTTCCACTCAGATTCATATTTCGATTTACGAAATATCACCTAACTTGGATTATTGTCATCACCTCTACCATGCGCCAATTTTGATCATTCTTCAACTTACTAAAATTTTCCGGGTTTATATTATTTTGATTCAATCTTCAAAATTTACGTATTTTATTTTAGATTTGAAAAAAATGGTACAACTGTGACTCCTACTTTAACGGATCGCAGCACGAAACAAAAATAAAATAATACAATAAAAAATATTAGTTCTCATACGGAATATTATTAGTTGTTTTCAATATATAAATTGATATGAAAATGATAGAATATAAGATATTGGACTGAAAAATATTTTTGACATTTTTTGTTCAATGACATATTATTTTCGACTAGAGTAGAGAATAAAAACATTACTTTGGCCTTCTTATTTTTACACTATGACTCGGGGTTATAATCAGCTAGTAGGTCAATAAGTGTTCCATTTATAGATTATAATTCATTTACCAACTGTATAAGTGTGGTCAAACAATTGGTCCAATTTAGATTGATAAATGTTTCAGCTTTGCAATTCAAAAAAAAATAAAAAATTGTTTCACCCACCAGCACTTGGTTCGGTTGACTATTAGATAAGCTGCAAATTAATTGTTAAGTATTTCACAAACTGTTAACGAATTTATTATAGTAAAACGCTACTTTAAAAAATCAGGGCAAAACTACCCTTATAAATATCCCCCAAGAACCCCCCTTTTACACACACCAAACTCATTACTCAACTAGTTCTGTTTTCAACACACATACAACACAACACAACACGCAGAGAGAATTCAGCAGTGAAAAAAAATGGCAACTTTTCCAGTTATCAACATGGAGAAACTCAACGGAGAAGAAAGGGCTGCAGTTATGGACAAGATCAACGACGCCTGTGAAAACTGGGGCTTCTTTGAGGTACGGTACCACTTTAAATTTCTAACTAATATGAAGACACTTTTGATAAATTAACTCTTAACCTTTGATGTCAATTTGCAGGTGGTGAATCATGGAATTGCTCCTGAATTCATGGACACTGTTGAGAAGCTAACGAAAGAACACTACAAGAAATGTATGGAGCAACGGTTCAGGGAAATGGTTGCGGCCAAGGGCCTCGAAGCTGTTGAATCTGAAATCGACGATTTGGACTGGGAAAGCACTTTCTTCTTGCGCCATCTCCCCGTTTCGAATATCTCCGAAGTCCCTGATCTTGACGATGAATACAGGTTTGTTATCATTACGATTATATCTTTTTGGATCATGCCTAAATCTGTCTCTTAGTTTCGAAACAGAATTAGGCTTACAGTTAGTTATCCTGCATTCGGTTGTAACAGAATGTTACTGGAATATTAATTCTGGATTGCGTGTAACAGGAAGGTTATGAAGGAATTTGCGGATCAGTTGGAGAAACTGGCGGAGCATCTCCTGGATTTGCTCTGTGAGAATTTAGGCCTGGAGAAAGGTTATTTGAAGAAGGCGTTTTACGGATCGAAAGGCCCGAATTTCGGGACCAAAGTGAGCAACTACCCTCCCTGCCCGAAGCCCGACCTGATCAAGGGGCTCCGGGCCCACACGGACGCCGGAGGCATCATTCTGCTCTTCCAGGATGATAAAGTGAGCGGCCTCCAGCTCCTCAAGGACGGCGAGTGGGTCGACGTTCCGCCAATGCGACACTCCATTGTCATCAACCTCGGTGACCAGCTCGAGGTAATACTTCAGGAAGTAACAACTAATACTTTTCAGTGAAACCAACTAATACTTTTCGGTGAAACCAACTAATACTGTTTAATATAAACAAGTAATACTGTTCAGTGAAAACAAGTTATACTTTAAAAAAATGCTTAATTGATCTTGAGTGAATACAGGTGATAACAAATGGGAAGTACAAGAGCGTGCTGCACAGGGTGATTTTGCAGACGGACGGGAGCGGGCGAATGTCGCTGGCGTCGTTCTACAATCCTGGAAGCGAGGCGGTGATCTATCCAGCTCCGGAACTGGTGGACAAGGAAGAGAAGAAGGATCTGTACCCCAAGTTCGTGTTCGACGACTACATGAAGCTCTATGCAGGCCTCAAGTTCCAGGCTAAGGAGCCCAGATTCGAAGCCTTCAAGAATGGAAGCCCTGCTACTTTGGGACAAGTTGCATCTGCTTAATTCCTGTTTTACTTAAATTGAGTGATGATTAATTAATAAAGTGTGTTTGTGTTTGTGTTTGTGTTGTGCTTGTTAGATAGATTATTACTGTGTGGGTGATGCTTTAAACTTGGAATCAAGACGATTTGTGTATGTTAATTGACATGTTATTTGGATGTACTGGTTATTAATTATTCAATCAAATAATTCTCATTAGTACATTAAATTCCTGTGGAATTTTTAGCAAGAAACACAAGTACAACACATTCTTGTGAGGGCACACAGAACACAGACTGCAATGTTGACAACTCATACTTTGTTTCTAACTTTTTACTGCAACACCCCAATTGGGGAATATTATCATGAGGAATGAAATAACATGATGATGTTTGTTACTGTTGTATAATATAATGGAACCCACCCTATCTATCTATCTATCTATCTGCAAATAAAAACAACATTGCTGATGGCATCGGCACAGCCGCTTGTCGGATTGTACCACCAATTCCGTGCTGTGAGGTTTGTACCCAACTAAATCACACATAGATCTATGATCTATCGTGTTTCATTCGTGTAGTATGAAATTATATAATATGATAAATGATCCAACTTATAAACAGTACTGATCAAGATCTTGCACAAAGAATTTTTAAAGTCAATCCAAGAAAGATTCCACATGCTTATTAGTTTTCTCCTTAATTTCTCAACCATGCACTTTGTTAATTTGGTTCATTGCAACTTGCAAGTTGCAACATTAATATGTAATTTTAGGAGTAATAAAAAATCCCCCACAACGACGGGTGTCGGTGATGAGCTAGCTGTTGTTTTTTATGGTATTAATTAATGACGCATGGCCTCAGTCAGTATCCAAGGTATCTTGCTCAATCTTACATGACCAGCCTATTAATAAGTCCCAAGTAATTGTGGGTTCATTTTACTTTGAATGCGTTATTGAGACCTATTAATTATTTGGATGTACACTAGTAACTTAACTATTTAATGCGTAATTAATTCTCATTTGTGTATGAGTGGCCTTTAATAGAGCAGGGGACAATTTTTTTTGGAAGATAAATTTGAGATCCAATAATTGTGTACAAAATGGTACTCAAACCTGAAAAGTTACAAGAGCAGAGCATGTACAGTAGCTAAAATAAAATTTAAAGAATAATAGGGATACAATATAGAGGATTCGACTCCCAATTGATAAGAGAATAACAAAAAGATGGAGGAAAACAAGCCTTTAATGACTTCCGCCAACTGAATTTTACGATGTCTTCCACGGAGCTTGTTTTCTCTTTGAAGATAGACTCGTTCCGTGCTTTCCACATTCTCCAAAAAGTGATCCTTCACATAGGATGAATAAGTAATTGGGCAACTCAACCAATTGCAGATTTCCAGCCAAAGGAGGATCGAACCTGAACAAGTGTTGAACAACTTCCAAACTTGCATTACAGCTGCTGCACAACACGTTTTTGTTGTCCAAATTGATCCCTCCCTTCACTAAATTGTCCTTTGGCGATAGCCTTCCTCGAATCGTCTTCCATGTAAATGCCGAGACCTTTAATGGAATAGCCTTCCACCATGATCTAGTCCAAGGAAAAATGATATCCATCTCTCGAATACTCTCCATGGACAGCAGTGCATGCATGTTTTTCATATGAAAAATGTTGCCCATTTTCATCCATCTTTCCGAGATATTTGAAGTTTTTTCTTCTGTAAATTAAAGACCACAATTTTACAAATTCCAAGTGCTCATCACAATTCAACAAACGATTACACTTGAAATTTCAAACCCAAGACTCATCAACATATACAAGTGTAATTCATTGACACGACTCCATCTTTGAGCAAAACTTTAATACAACTCTTTAAATTTGAGCCTAACTTTGCTATCTAACCGTGGATCCTCCCAAAATAATACCGACTCACTGTTACCTATAAAGAAAGCCATATTATTGACAAATAACGACCCTTCGACTTCCTTTAGTAATTTATCTAAATCTCTTCACTACAAAGACTATTTATAAGCCGGGTTACTATTAGACTCTACCCTTATCAAAGACTCATACTTAGACCTAAGAACCGAGACCCACAAAGAATTTCACACGACACACATCTCCAAAACATACATAATAGTGTTAAATTAAAAGGCTCAATGTTTCTTACCCCCAATCCCCCATTATTTTTACTCATATAGACATATCAAATCCAACCCACACAATGCTCCTACAATCCCCCATTATTTTTCGACATAGCAAGTAAGCATATAGATTCGAATTGCAGAAAATCCTTAAATTGAAGTTTTATTTATCAGATTCAAAAGTGTAAATTAAATTAAAATTCACAAAAAAAATTGTGATTTTATGTGCAATTAAATTCTCAAATGGTTTATAAGTTGGTTCAATAACTTGAACTTATAGGTGTATTTTTTAAGTAGTTTATAAATGGTTAGTTAAAATGTTTGGTTAATACAATTTACATTATGTGTCATGTGAAATTGGTTTTATATTTATAAACATGACCCTTCAATTATCACAATTAATATCATTTTGAAATATAAATTACACACTTCAGTTATTAATACTAATATATCTGTTGTGATATAAGTTACATTTTTCAATGTTATAACTTATGAGTAATACCCTATATATAGTAAAAAGACATTATTCAGTTATCACAACTAATACATTTTAAAATATCAGTCACACTTCTTATTCAATTTCACAATTTTTTTGTGAAATTTGCTCACCCTATTTTTAACCAAAAATTTATAATTCTTTGATAATTTGAGTATTTTAAATATAAATAACTATATTTTAAATTTTTGTGTCGAGGATTATCGATTGCCGATTGTCAGACTGCCTCCGCCCGCTGTGGATCCTTTCCCCCTTGCTGCCGGATCACCTTAATTTGGAGGGTGTGGGTTTAGGAGTTTTTTTTTTTTTTTACCAAATACAATTTAGAAACTTATAAAATTGTTTAAAAAGTTTACAAGTTTGGAGAGACACCTCTAAATCAATAATTATATCAAATTAAAAATATAATATAATAAAAAAGTAAGTGAAACAACATGTATTTGGATGATAACATGAATCAATACTATAACGCTATGTATGGGCTATGACCTATGTGCCATTAAAACTCTTGGGTTGTAAAACCAGTCGGTCATGATGAAGATATTGTGAATAACTGAATTGTGCTCGACTGAAATTTAAAAAATAGCGATGACTTTTTTTACTAAAAAATAACAATGACCGAATTATATCTGGAACCTTAATTGATTTACGAAATAAATGTCAGCCCTCTCAGCCCAACAATTACATCGTCCAATTTTGATCTAATTGGTTATAAAATAAAAACAAAATGAAAAATGTTAGTTCAAATTAATAAAAATATTTAATCATATGATAAACAATATTAGAACTTTTCAGTATCGAACAAATCCTGTAAAAAGTTTAAAAACTTTTTGATTGAAAAATTATGAATCAACATTGAATAAAAAATACATCAACTGGAAGATGAATTTTTTTCGCCAGTGTTAAGAGCAGACAATTAAACTTTTTTTTAAAAAAAATCCACTTAATACTTTAAATTGAAAATATCAAGAAAGCGCAAGTTAGTTAAATAAGGGAAAATATCATCCCGATACAAGTTTTTTATAGACATTTCGAATAGATACAAATATATTCCCTAATTTCATTTTGATGATAAAAAATCCATTATACCCTTACTCTTTTATTTCATCGTTGCTTTCATTAAAAATCCACCCCCTTTTCCTCTCCCCTCAAACCGGCCTGCACTCTCTCTCTAAACCCCATCTCTCTCCAAATTCCTCCAAATTCAAATGCTATGCTTCTCTCTGAGCCGTCCATCTTTCTCTGAAATATATTAGGCGGCGGATGGTGGTGGAGGTGAGCTCGAGGCGGGCCGATAGTGGGGTTTGTGGTGTGGTGCGTGGAGATCTGGCGGCGGGGGCGGCGGTTTGGAGATGGTTTTGCAGGTTTGTGGGGGGCGGCGGTGGTGCGGAGTGAGTGGTTTTTGCAGTGGTGTTGATGGAGGCGGCGGGTTTTGTGGTGTGGGGCGGTGCGGTGGGGGCGGCAGACAACGTGGAGGCTGCGGCCGATTGAAGAGATATGGGAAATGAAGGAAGATTGAAGAAACTGGAAAATCAAGGAAGAAAGAAGACTGATAAGAAACTGGAAAATGAAGAGAGATAAAGATTTAGAGTTGTTTATTTTTTTCAGCCCAGCCCGTTTATCTTTCTTCTTGCTTTAACAAATTTTTTTGGTTGTCTTGGCGTTCTGCCATGGATGAATTAAAGGTGGAGCTCGAGAGGAGATTTATTGCAAGGAAGTCGAGCAGATATGTCAAGGTGAATTTGTGCAATTTTCTTTTTTATTTTGTGCAAAAATTTTTTGTTCGTTTGTTCTGTAATTTAGTAAAATGTTCTGTGTTTGTGCAAATATAATTCTGGTTGTGCAAATATTTTTGTATTGTGTGTTCGTGTAAAAATAAATATGATGAATAAAAAATATGTGTAATTTTTCTGCATTGGGATTGAATTTTTTGACTCAGATCTTTTCAGTTGAAAAATTGGTAGAAGGCTTTTGCTCTGAAATGAAATATGGATTGTGGAACCGATTTTGGGTGTTTAAAATTGGTTTCAAATGAATTATTGAAGGTGGAAAAGGAAAAGGGGTTGCAGGCATAAATTCACTTTTTTTTTTTACATTAAGGGTAATTTTGTCTTATCATCTATAAAATTGTAGTTACTCGAAAGAAGGGAAATGAATTGTATCTAAGTGATATGTTTTCTCTGTCAAAAAAAGAAAAAGAAAAAAAAGTGATATGTTTTCTACCATATATATTGTATCTAGATGATACTCCCCCGTTAACTAAAGTAATAAACCAAAGGGTAATATCGTAAATAGACAGATTAGGGTTCGCCGCCATGTCTATATAAATCGCAATTGGATCCATTCTGTCTCCCTATCGTATTATCAATAGCGAGAGCAGCGGTCACAAAACAAAGCATAGGGTTTCTTCCAGTTTTTCAATTTCTGAATTACAATCATAATCTAATCTGACATTTTGAGTTTCTTTCTGATTCTTCAATTTCTGAATTACAATCATAATCTAATCTGCTCATAATTAATGAATGGGACGGTTTCTTAATGCCGTCCTGTCATTGTCATGGAGGAAGAGAGGTATAATAATGATGGCGAGATATCGTTTCATTCGTCATTTGTCCCCGTTGACGATTTGATTGTTGCTCCTCCACATTTATCTTTCATCTTTAACTTTTTATCCACAGATTTTTTTTTTTTTTTTTTTTGGTTAAATATTTTGTTCAACTGTTATCAACATATTTTTTGTTTTTTGGTTAAATATTTTGTTCATTTCGATTTGGTCTTTGATTAGCTTGATTAAAATATGCTCGTTGGTGGCGTTTTTTTTTTTTTTTTGCAATCTAATTTGAAAATAAATCATTTTGAATCTTCAATAAATCGATATTTACCCAGTGCTTTAGTTGAGAAAGTATTTCTCAATATAAAGTTTGGTTTAAGCTGAATTTCTATGGTTGAGAAAGTATTTCTCAATTTAAAGTTTGGTACAAGCTGAATTTCTAACTAACGGAGAGCGAAATATTTTAAAATAATTAACTCTGAATGTTTGGTTAATAAAATCTTTTCTGATAATTGATTATTTTAGCTTAAGATTGGGAATAATAATTGGAAATTGGGAATAATAATGTTGGATCTCTAATAAGATATCGAAACATTATCAAAACGCTTTGTTGAATATATTTTGCTTTAATCATACCTTTATTGCAAATCTAATTTAAAATCAAATTAATATATCTTACACAGTGTATTCGGTTCGAAATTGAATTATCTTTCATTGCAAATTTAATTTAAAATCAAATTAATATATACAGTTTATTCGTCTTGAAATTGAATTATCTTTTTATTTACGGTATTCAGTTTTATTTAATAGTTTTTTTTTATCAATAATAATTTTCATCGTATTTTTTTAATTTCAAGGTTTAATGAACAATAATTCTGTGTGGTTGAGAAACCTTTTAGCATAATATTTAAACTTAAGATTGGTAATTATAAATGCTGCTTCAATTTTTAAGTTCTATTAACTTGTAATAAGTTGATTGGTTATAAATGTATTGATTTACACTTTTGTAAATAAGTTTATATATGAACTTTGTTTATACATAAAATCTACCATTGCTATGCATAAAAATTATTTTTGTTTAAAAAAATTAAGTATTTTTTAGACACAGATAATTTTCATAAATAATAATTATTATTATTTTTGTGTATAACAACGATAATTTTTGTGCATGATAGTGGTAGGGGTGAAAACGGATCGAATACGGACGGATAGTGCTTATACCGTATTTTAAATCATATTTTTTTCTCGGATACGGAAAAGCTGGATTCGGATACGAATTCGGAATATTCGATATACGGATATGGGACGGATATCGGACGAATCCGGGCCGGATTCGAATAACTATAATCGAATAATATATTTCAAACGAAAATTATCAAAATGTGATTGGGCGACAGTGGATCTCCTTCCATTTGCGGCTGCCAGCGGCGGTGAAGGGACGACCACGAAAAAGTAGAGAGGAGAAGAAGGGACGAACGGCGAAGAAGAAGAGATGAGAAGAAGTGCGGCTTGAATTATTTAGTTTTCGACTATTTTCTTAATAAAATTACATTAGTATTAAGTACTAATATTATATTATATATATATATATATATTAATATAAAATATAAAATAAAATAACCAGGTGGCTTAGCCCACCTGGCCATTGGGCTCCCCATTTGAGTGGGAGACCCAAATTCAATTCACTTTGGGAACGAATTTGGAATTATGGGAGTTATAAGGTGGATTGGTGATTTCATGGTGTATTTGGGTGCTTGGTGTACTAACTAATAATTACTAACAACTAATTTTGTTCGTTAAAACAAAAAAAAAATCTGGATATCCGGATTTATTATCCGGATAATATCAGATAAAATATGGTAAAACTCGAATACGGTCGGATATTATGTATTCTGAATCCGAAGTCAACTATCCGTATTCGAATCTATCCGTCCGAATACCAATTTTTTATACCGAATTCGATACCGACCGGATACGGCTCCGGATTCGTCGGAAATATCCGATCCGTTTTTATTCCTAGATAGTGGTATTGAAAAAATAGAGTTTATTGTGTTCATATAAGTTTTTGTCAAATTTAATTTAATTTTAATTCTAATTTTTAAGAATGTTTTGATTCTAAGAATAAACATCCCTAAACTTTACACCAATTTTGGATCAAAAGAATAAAAGAATGACAAAATATAGTATGAAAATTTTTATACATGAGAAAATTTTAATTTATAACCAAAATTTGTAATTGATGAAGTTAAGATAAAATTTAGTAGTTCATGGTTCACTCGGCCCAAATAAGTCATAATTTAGGGTTTATTATTTATTGTTTAGGGTGTAGATGGTTGATTTAGGACAATTTTATAGATTTTCATACATGAAAATTTTCACACTAAACCTACTCTAAAAGAATTTGGTTGATTGAGAATACATTGTTGGAGTAATTTATATATTTATAATTGTACCGTCTATCAGAGGGTTATGATCTAGGATGTACGGATATTCGAAATTTTAAAATAATATAATATTATAGTATTTGGTACGTGGATATAGATAAGATACACACTTGATATGCCACATGAAGTATCCCAATTATAAATACTCCCATCGTCCCAAACTTAATTTCATGTATTTTGTTTTGGGCGTCCCATACTTGTTTTCCTATTTCCTTAAATGGAAATGCATATTTTATCACTTTATCACATAAAATACTAATAAATAACTCTTTTTAACTCAATTACCTATTATTTTATCACATAAAATACTTATATACAACTCTTTCTACCCCAACACTTTATTATTTTATCATTTTTTCTTAAAACCTGAACACACAGTAAACAAGAAAACAAGTTTGGGACGGAGGGAGTAATAATTACTCTCAATCTTAACAGCTCATTTCTTTAAATCGAAATACCTACTTTATCACTTTATCACATAAAATACTAATAAATAATTCTTTCTACCCAATACTTTATCATTTTTTTTCTTAAACTCCGAGCACATAGTAAACCACCGGTTAAGATTGAGACGGAGGGAGAATAATTTTGAATACAGTGTCGGACACGGTTGATCAACGTGTCGGACATTAATAGGATACGCGCGCATGATTAAATTTGAAAAATTCTTTAAGTTTGTCTTATATTACATTAATCCTAACTTACATCTACAAGCAATAAAAATTTATCACGGTCGACACACCACTTTTTGTCGAAGTTCAATAGGCATAGTTTCTTAGTAAAAAATTATTACAATCGACACATCATTATTCGTCGAAGGTCAACACAGGCATAGTTTCTTCATGTTTTGTGTTTGAGTGTGATGCTCCATTAACCTAGATAATTAGATTACTTAATAATTGAGTTGTAATTTTAAATTTTATCTATTATTTTGCATATATGCGGTTTAACTATCTTATGCATATTTTTTGTATATTGACTATGATCTTGTGATGTTGGTGATCATCTACATATTTTATTGGGATGTTTCTCTTGTTTTGATTTTATATTTATTTAGATGTTAAAAATATTTGGATACACGATTATACATATTTAAAAAAATATTGTAAAAAAATTATATTTATAGGGATACTATAAAATAGTTTAAAAATTTAAAGTCGTATCATACCGTTTCTTACCCAATTCTTTTTGAAAATTTATGTCTCCATACCCATATCATGTCGTATCCATATTGCCGTATTAGTGTGTATGCAACCTAGGTTACGATGCCTTGGAAGAAAATATAATGATTGTAAACTGAAGACCATCAGTTTGATTCCAATGACTACTATATCAATTATTAACGAAAACACCTTTCTGCAAGTTGAACATTAATTTGATTCCTAATTATGAATGATCCCACCATTCCTCATTCTTGTGAAAAATAAATTTTGATTCCAATAGCAAGTACCCACTAGACAACTTTCAAATGAAATTCAAATTTATTAGTGAACTTTGAAATTTAAATCTATTCTAAGTTTGTTTTTCAACTATCCCGACTGACTTTGAACTTTGCAATTTCAAAACTCTATTGTTTTCAGACTTAAAATAAAGATTTTGAAATCATATTAATCATACTCTACCCAAGGCCATTGTGACGAACGGACGGTGGTTATAACCCTTTTTTTTTTTGGTAAATCATGGATCCAAAACAAAACTTGATAATATCAATTTTCAATCATCAACTTTTTATAATACCATAAACTAAAAGATGTCGTACTTGTTAAAAGACTGAAGAATTGAACAAAATGATATCATAATATATAGTCGAAGATTTTTTTTCAATTACATTATGCAACTTCAAACCTGACCCCAAGACTGTGCATAAAAGGTGACATTTATGCAATTTCCCCATCCCACCACCACTCGAAATCAAATAAATTTATATGATGAAGTTTCTTCCTCATTGCAGCACAGCTCAAAAAATATGGCTAACAATTACAGGATGGAATCAATGATATCATTTAGATAGTACAGAGCTATCTAAACTAATGAATAATCTCACTGCGTTTTTGTTTTTAAAAAGGTATTCGCCTTTCCCTCTACAATGTTGAGCATTCATCTCTTACTTCATATTAGGACCCTTGGTCGCCAAGCAACTGCCTTATTCTAGAAACATCGAACAACTCCATAAATCTCTGGTCGGAAACCCTAGCCTTATCAGCAGCAAACCTATGATACTCGTCGAAAACTGAAGCCAAACACCAATTTTGCCATTTCCTTAGGCATCCAACAAGACAGCCAGTCCGGTGCTGCATACGACAAAAGTGCATGTTAGAGACTAAGATATTATACGCAATGCTTGAATACAGGGGAAGAGATATGAAATATAAGACACACCTTTCCTCGTTTACAGTGAATTAGGAGGGGGTGGTTTCTTTCATCTACACACGTGAATATTCAGTTGTAAACCTATTCACAAATATGAAATATACATACAAGAATTTTTAGTAAGTAGACGGACCTAATAGCACTTTCAATGCGCAAAGAATTACATCCTCTGACATGTTTGCATATGGCTCCTGCATATGATAGTCGGATGTAAAATCAAACGTTGATTCATAGCATATGATGATAGAATCATTTCATTTCGTGAAGTTAAACTGGTAAATTGAATTAGCATATAAAAGGACCTAAACAATGCATAAAGACATGTTTACTTTGCAAAAAAAGATCTCGAGTGACACGAATTATTCATCTTCTTTCCCTGCACCCATTCAAAGACAAACACCACATAGATATCATCCTTAAGATTGGTGGTTTATTGTATTAAATTAAGGCTCTCTAGTCTACTGCTTTCAAAACCTGCATCGCCTCACATAACCAACATCGGCACATATAAACAGAAACTAGCTGTTAAATGGTGATTCAGTAAGGCTATCTTGGGGCATTAAAGCATTCAATCTATAACGATGCTTGTAAAAGACTTTTAAACAACAAAGAATGCTTCTTATCAACAGGGATAGCAACTCCAGAGGATCCACAAAATAGATAAATCATGACAGGAAGAAAGTTGAAAGGAATATCAAGGATAACAATGGCAGTAGGAATCAAGAAAACTAGCAGGAAATATTTTCCAAGCTAAACGACAGCAAATAAAACCTACTGACTTAGAAATCTCCAGATCACCATAGATGTAAATATTACTATATATCCTTTCGCAGTTAGTACTATATCATGAAGATATATGGAAATTCCCCATAGTTTAAGTTTTCAGATATTCATTAATGTCTTCAAAGTAATCATTTAACAATCATTATATGTTGATATTAAATAACAATATTTGGTTGGAACTAATTTTACCCTATCTATTAAACCTTCGATTCGCAAAAGTATAATGGAAACTGAGGTATTCCACTGTGAGGTCGAATAACAAAACAAAAAAAATCAGAAAGCAACCACAACCAAACCATATAATCCACCGTACCAAAAGTATACAAACATAATATCTGAATTGAAACTACCTTAGATCCTTCGAGGCCGAACTGAAATAGACGAATTCCATTAGCATTGAGGAATTGCATATTCACCTCAGGATAGGCCTCTGGACACAAGTATCTGCAACATCATAAAAAAAAATAAAAAAAGATTAATTTCAGAATTTGGGGAAAGTAGAGAGTAAGAGGAGTTGAAATTGAAATTGAAATTGAACGAACATGATTGATCGTAGGCCTAGGGTTTTTAAAAAGGGGAAATTAGGAGTGTCGGGGAATCCAGAGCGGTATATTCCATAATCGACCATGGAGAAATTGAGCGGCGGCACAAATAGATGGTCTTCTCCGTTGACGGCGGCCGAAATAGATATTTCCGGCGACATATCAACGGCGGGAGGAGGCGATTGGATTGTTTTGAGGCACATTGGACCGCGACAATTGTGGACGCCCATATCATTGACGCTTGAAAATCGCATGATCAGGAGAATCCAAGAGGACCTTAAACAGATATAATATTTTAGAGAGAAATTTGAGAGGGCATGATTCTAGAGAATCTTGAAAGATCCAAATTGACAAGAGAGAAAAAGCATGGTGTGAATAATGCCTTGCCTTGTGAAATCGCGGGCCTTTTTAAGCTGCTAAATTCATGACTCATGACCTACCGTACAAAACCACCTAAGCCCAACTCGAATCCTACTACTTTATCACCTAATCCAATTGGTATGTATCTTCTACAATTATTTTTTAAATATGGATATATTTTTTTTCTCGAAAAAATTAGTATATATCTTTTTAAATAGAATATGTTTCTATGAAATTTTGTTCCATATTTATAAATATGATCTTTTAATTGTTACAACTAATATATTGTTATAATTTAATTTATATTCTTCAATTATTACGACTAATGCATTTTGGCAAAATACAGGGTGAATAAATTTCACGATGAAACTAATTAAGGGGTGTGACTTATATTACTAAAATGTGTGATTTTTACTATAAAGAATATTACTCAAAAAAATAAAGGTGTGACTTATATTATAGCGTAGTAATAATTGAAGGTGTGACTTACATTATTAAAGAGTATGCCTGTAAACAAAAAAAAAAACCTTATTTCACAGTGAACAAGCTTTACAACATACAAACTCATACATTTTTACAATATAAGTCATATTTCCCAGTTATCACTACTACTACTCTTATTGTAATATAAATTATCGAATTTGGTCATATGCCCGCAAGTGGACAAAAACTTATATGTCAACCGCTTATGTGGCGCGCCACATATGCAAGGTTCTCATCATCATTTAATTATTTTCTTTAATTAATTCAATCTTCTCATTTATATGTATTTCATATTTTACCAAATTTCATTAATTATATTAAAAAAACTACCCGACCAGGACCAACCCGTCCCGAACCCAACCCGAGTGGTTCATGATTCACCAAGCTCGAATGATTCATGGTTTAGGGTTTATAGTTTAGGATTTATATTTATATAATTAATGAGAATATTGAATTAATTAAAAAAAAACTAATTAAATGATGGTGAAGACTTTACATATATGGCGTGCCACATAAGCGGTGGGCATATGATCAAATCCGTATAAATTATATCCTTTATTATCATATGTAATATTTTTTCTATAATAATAAGACATACTCTACAATTATCATGAGTAATACTTTTACAATAATAACCCTAATCAATTTCATGATTTTTATATAAAATTTGTTCACTCTATATTCGATCTTTTTAATTATAATAAGGTGAAATTGAGATAGTGTATGCTGCTTGTGCATATATTTTATTTAGTATGTGATGCTTTATTTTATAATTGTTGTTTTGTAAGATATTTTTTTTATAGAGTTCATAAAAGATTTGTACAATAAAAAAAAAAGACTTTCAGATTTAAAATAAGCCGACGCGTGTTGAGGCGAAGATAATTTGATCATTGATATTTTAATATTTTTTAAAAAATAAATATAATTTATGCTAAATTATAATTTATTTCATACATAAAATCCGTCTAATATGAGTTTTGGTCAATAAAAAATGCAGATTCAGGTAGGCCCACAACAACCAAATGATCACTCGATGGAAACCATTTGGGGCAGCTTGAATCCACCAAAAGCTCACGGTCCCGGTTTGCATTAGATAAACCAAAATAATTGGTTGTTATAGACATACTCCGTTTGGTAATGATGTCAAACGTTATGAAAATAGAATAATTTTCCCGTTAACAATTATAGTCAAATTACAAAATATTTTAAAATAATCTAAAGTATTAATTTAGATTTTACAAAAAAAAATATATATATATATAATATCTATCTAAATAAAATACTACATATATATATCACAAATCTTTATACAAAATCTAAGCAGATAAGTATCTGATAAAAAAATTAAAAGAAAATTAATCGCTCACTTTTATCTGAATCATGTATATTATAAGTTTTGATATATTTATTGTGAATAATTTAAAAAAAAAAAAAAAGAATATTAAGAAATATTGTTCTAATAAATTTATAAAAATAACTCGTGGTATAGACAAAAATTATATTATTAAAAATAATAATTTTTAAAACTAATTAGTTTAGCATGTTTTGTGCTATTTTCTTTTCTTTGTCTTTGATTAAGTTAATTTATTAATGTGAATAAAATATAAAGAGATAATTTTAAGGGAACCACTTAAAACTTAAAAGTGAGGGTTCGATTTATTTGAACCGAATGACACCAATATAGTTGTTAAGTAAATAATAATTAAAAATGTTGATGACGGAATTAGTCTTCATGAAATTAATTTATTAATGTGAATAACATACAAAGAGAGAAATTTAAGGGAATCCACTTAAAAAATGAGAGTTGGATTCGATTTATTTGAAGCGAAGGCAAGCAATATTTGTTAGGAAAATAATAAAGAATGTTGATAATGGGATAGTCAAGCGTGCAACTTTTTCCATTTTATCGATATATATAGTATTCTATACTCATCCCACCTATGAGATGTAACTTGTAAGATGTTCGTGAACTTGGTAAAATTTCAATCTTATCCGTACATATGTGCTATCTCTTTGGGGGCGGCTTTCAAAGGTTTGACTTTTGACGGACTTTTCAGTTTATTAACTCCTCAAATAAACTTTTGACGGACTTTTCAGTTTTTATCAACTCCACAAATATATTTCTCCTTGAAATTTTATCAATTCAGAGCCCGAAAAAATATAAATTTATCAATTCAAATTATGAATTTTTTTTCTATCAATTTAAATCTAAAAAATAGAAAACTATCAATTTAGGATCTGAAAGACATAGACTATCAATTCAAAACTTACACATTTTAAGACTATGCTTGTCACTAAATCCTGAACCCTAAACTCTAAAACCAGAACCCTAAATCTTTAACCATGAACCCTAAACCATGAATACTAAACCAAAAAAAAAAAAAAAAAGGAATTAGGACATAAAATATAAGTGTCAAACATGGTCTTAAAATACGTGAGCCTCAAATTGACAGTTTCTATCTCCTTCAGGCCCTAAATTGATAGTTTTCTATCTTCCAGACCTTGAATTGATAAAAAAATCTTTCAGACCTTAAATTGATAGATTTACCATCTTTCAGGCCTTGAATTAATATTTACAGTTTCATACTTTATCGAGCATTTCTAAATTTTAATGAAAACTCATGAGACGGACTGGGTGCAAACTAGTTCAAATCAACACCCGGCCCTTCTAAAGTGTTAAAACATAATATGCAATTTGTACTTCATCTCACCATGAGACAATTTCACGCAAGTGCGTCTCTTTTCTTCTTAAGTTTTGTATCCCAAAGCTTATACAATATTGTCGTCCAAGATTTTATTTTACTATACAAATATTTTGATGATAACATGAGTAAATTGGATGAGTCTCCTGTTGAGACTGTCTAATACCTTTATGTATTCTGGAACAAAACATAGTATACCAACTAATATTTTGAATGAAATAATTAGTTCAGAGTCTTCTGACAAACTATTAAAATGCAAGGTTAATTTTTTATACAAGACTTTACATATAAAGCGCGCGTATATATATAAATGCATGTAAAATATAGAGAATTTCTTCACTTCAATTATCTCTATTTATTAAAAGGGAACATAAGATATAAAGATTTATCCAACATACCCTAATTAATCAGTGATATTGAAAGAAGATATACAATCTTTAATTATATTTTTTCTTTAAAATTCCACTCTCCCCATGTCCACACAGACTTGAACCATGTCTCCAAAAGAAATTAAAAAAGAATGAAGTCATTTATAAACAATAATCACATCTTAGCCCCATTATACACTTGCAAACATCTTTCAACAAACCCAAAAAGAAAAAAGGATGAAAGAAAGAAACCTGTTGACACCGGGCCTTGTGTTCTTTGGTTTTTTCTTTTAAGTTGATTTACTCATAATATTAATACTGCATCCGGAAGTGGTGAATTGATGAATCAAGGAGCGAGGACAAGGACTTTTATTGTCCCTTCGCTGTTTGCTGTGACCATAGTTGGGCTATCACTTTTCCAACACACTGCACTTATGAAGTACGACCCTGCTGCTGCTTCTTCTTCACCGTCTTCTGCATCAGAACCAAATTCGTGCCATGCTGCAGGCTTTGAAATTGCCTGTAAAACTCCCAAATCAGTTAATATACGTACTTTTACACAGATGAACCATACAGGACGTATAGGAAAGAATATACCGCTACCTTGTGATACACAAACACTTCATTCGTTTCACTCCCACATGCTATGTATTCGCTGTTTACAGTTAGACCGACAAAGTTTTTCTTGTTTGTATGGCCTCGGAACGTGCGTAGCTGAACAAAATATCGCATGAACAGAGATAATATCAATATCTTTTTGGAGGGTTTGAACAGATTGGATTATTAATTATTACCAAAGCAATGAAAAGTGTATAAATGCAATGCTGGTGACAAAGTCATGACACCACGGAAAAGAGCCTAACACAGTTAAAACTTACTGGAACATTTTCATTTACGTCCCATAAGCGCAGCGTACTGTCTGTTGACGAAGAAGCAAGTTCATGGTTGGACAGAAATTTCACATATGAGACAGCCTTCCTATGCCCACTGAATATATGTAATGGCTGGATGACTTTTCTCAAGTCGTAGTAATGAATATAATGATCCGCAGAACCAACCTGCAAGAGATATGCATATACAATCTCAAAAACCAATTCTGTTGAGGATGAAAGAAGCAAGATGAACTCCTGTGAGGAAATGAACATACCGCTATATGCATGCTGGATCCAGGGTTATATTTGACCGAGCATATATTGGCTTTCATGTCAATATTCAGAACACTTGTCTCCTGTTTTGTGCACCATACTTTGACCTATTACAGCGCATTAAATTAGCCTATGAATCACGATTATTTTAAAAAAGCAATTGATTGCGATTATTTTAAAAATCAATTTCAGTATTTCAAGGTCTGTCAAAAATAGATTAGCAAATCAGCATTTTTAAATACCTTGCAATCATCACTCCCGGATACAAGCATTGAAGGATCTGTACGTGAAAAATCAACACTCCATGCCCGTTTCTCAAACTCTTCATACTCCATTATACTCTAAAAAGCATTATATAGATCGAAAAATAAGTGCACATCCGCATGGCCTCTCAATTGTCAAAACTAAAATGGGAACCGGACATATTGACAAGTATAAGTAGGTACTACCTGTCGAGTAGTTACATCCCAAACAGTTACTAAGCCTTCATAATCACTACTGGCAATGTGATTTTTTGTGTACTTGTTCCAGCTTAAACAGCTTAGCTTTGATCTCGTGGACATTTCGGCTACAGGACATTGTCCATCGGTTGGCTCATTAACCACCTGGACAGCAATTGCCATAACCAATTTGAAAAGTGTGACCACGACATCTCTTGCATTAATTTAGATGTGACACCAAAATAACCATTATTAATAAAAATGCCCATATATACAAATTGTACCGTCAAACTTGAAGCAACAAGCACTTACTGATGAAAACTCAAAAATTTTGATGCGTCGTGACACTCCGGCTGTAGCAAATAATTCATCATCTCGGTCAAATTCTATGCTGCAAGGAAGAAAGAGACTTTTAAAACACAAGAAATTTAGCATCAGATTGATCACAACCCATGAGCATAAAACAGATGTATGAATATTACTGCACCCCAAAATGGAACCAAATAATATCATATATATGAATTGAACAATCTCTGAAATTATAACTCTCAAAAAATGCATTGCCAAAGCACTAGCAGCCATATAGAAGAATGAAAATTACTGACCAAAACTCCAGCATCTCCAACTTGTTATAGCAAAACCCTTCAAATTTACGAGGCTATGTACTACTGCCTCTCGCTTACCTTGATACAATATTAGCAGAGTGAAACAGATCACCATGTTTAAGTTCCGCAACAACCCGCATCCGACTACAGAACCAATCAAACTCAATTAGAATTAGAAATTTAGTGCGAATTACGAATTTGGGTCTAATTTTATTTTTAATGAATTATTACCTGTATGTTGTGAAGGTTGACAGAACAGACTGAAAATCCTCAAGCCCTGCAGAGAAACCTTCTCTATTTAAACCACGTGAATCACGTTCTTGCTTATCTGGTGTATGCCTTGCCCAATATCGTTGTTTTTGCATATAACAGTCTTGCAGGTCATTGAACTGTTACAATACAAATCATTACAAAAGGAAAATAATTACTCAGCACGTTTTAAAATATTATAAAACGAACATAGCTGTAAAATCAGTCCAACCATATTGTTAAGCATTCAAAATTTACCTTCCAACAACAACACAATATGACACCTTACACCTTACATTAAGAGGTTACTATTGAGGGATAGCCCACCTGTGCATGAACCCGTTTCATTCTTGCCAATACCAATCCTGATTGAGTAGGACTATGGGTGTCTGACCCAACGTAAGAATCTTTCCTTGGTGGTAAATGACTAGATGAAGTTCTTGCATCACCTTTCCTGGTTTGCATATCACTACGTTTGAGGGCTGATGTAAGAGAAGTTCTAGATATAGTGGCTCCACTGTGTTTGTCAATCAGTGATGACCGTGCTGATCTTGAAAAGGGGTCATCACCAAGCATTCTCAGTTTTGCTGAGGATCTATCCCTTATTCGATACAATTCTATTCGACGTCTTTCAACAGCATTAAGATCTTGTTTAATGTGCTGCAGGTCCGATTGTATCTGCAAGAATGGGAAAAAAATTGCTTTTTATTATTTTAGATAAGCTAGCTATGATCATGCTGCAGCAGAAAATCAAAAATTGAAATCATTAATAGGTGTCACAGGCATGATCTCCTGTCAATATCCTGATGATCACAGATAGAAATATCAATAGCAGAGTGATTATGCATCAGAGTCTATTTAATTGGCATAGACATTTTAAAATGTTACATATTGCAGAATAAGCTTTTTCAGTAGCAAGGAAAAAATATAACTAATCCATAAAACACGAGTTAAATGCAACCACCTCATTGAGCTCATCAAGTTTGTTCTTTCTTAGACAATGCATAAAATCAAGCAGAATCTGTAAGTTTGTTTCAGCTTCTTTTTGCTCCATTTTAATTTTCTTCTGCGAAAGAAGCGACATGAGGCCTTCGAGCTCCTTGACCGATGCTTCACATCCCTGTATAAAAATCATGTTAGAGACACAATCTTACCAAAGTAAATATACAGGAACTAGATGAATAATGAAGAAACAATCTACCAAAATCATGTTGTGTGCGTCTATCAAAAAGAAACAAAATGTCACTATCACGTCGGTGAAAAATATCAATAGCTCGAGGATCGTATTATAAATAGATTTTAGTCAGAATATTACTAACCCACTCAAGCGACTGGCGAAGTACTTCCAAAGGAGTAGCAGTTTTAGCAATTTGACGAGCAGAAGTCTTCATCAATAACTACAAATGTAAGCATACCGCAACATATGCTCAATTCACATCTAGGCAGACCACTTGAATACGAGCGCTGTTAGAGTAAATAATCTTGAAAAAAAGTGCAATGTTCAAGGTAAGAGAGAGTAGTAGTGGTGCCAGAATTTATGGCTCCAAGACTTAACTGAGAAGTTTATCTTACTCCCTAATTTTCAATCCAATTCACCAATACAAAGTGGATGTCCTGTACATAGGCTTAATATCATTCAGTTCCTAATCTTGGTCACACTTGATCCTTTTTCTGATCAATTCAAGATTGCAGAAATGCTTTGCACCAAATATTCTAATTATATAATGTGTTTCTAATACATGGAGAGGGCAGTCAGGTTACAAACTTAATGCTTTTCATAAAGATATGTTCATGTTAAAAATATAATTGCATTTCAACTATAAACCAATGAATCAGATTGACCGCAATGGGGATGAAGACAAATACATGAAGAGCCTGTCAACAGAACTGCAATTAAACAAGTTCCAACCATTAGCTCCACAACCGAGACTGGTTTCTAACCCCTAGAGAATGTAATTTCAGCTGTTATTTTTTATCATATTTCCCTTTTACTTGGATTCAGTCCAAGGAAAAAAATCATGAATAAGATATTGACATCCAACCTGAGTCTTGAGCAACACAATAGTATGTAATTATTTTATACTAGCTAATATTTGTTTTATTATTTTGGGCAAAAACATCCTGTTTTGCTATAGAACGGAAAAAGACAAAAGGGGAAATTTTATACTCCATAATTCCAGATAGACACGTTTTGTTTTGCAATTGGACTTAAAAGGGGACGAAAACAATTAGATATCTGGCGTTGGCTCAGGCATAAACCAAGAGACAATGGCCCCTGCACTGCCTGATTAACTACTGGCAAAGAAAGTTCTGATTACTACTCCACGGGTTCGTATAAAACATGCTGCTGTTGTGTTCTGCACCAAGGATAAACAATTTCACAGCGATTAAAACCTATCCAGAGTTTCACTTCCACTACCTCTGCCTTATAAGTGGAACAGAAAATTAGACGGTTGATATTCCGATTTTTTCCATAATCAGATCAAGCCACAAGCTACAACACAATCACTCAAACAGTACATTAATTTCCAAAATTCAAATATAAATTGCAAAAATGCAGCATCGTATCTCCAGTACAACACTTTTTCAGTAAAATTACAAGAAATTAAACCTTATTGAGGAGGAAATTAGGGTAGAGATGATTGGTGGTGAGGTAATGAGAGCAACAGGGGCAATCACTCTTGTTCTGCAGATGAGTCACGATACACATGTAGCAAAAACTATGCCCACACGAGGTGAGAAATGCATCCTTTATGATCTGCATGCATATAGGGCAGAGGATATCTTTATCCGAATCCTGCTCATGTTCTGAGGCCGGCGACTGCGGAATCTCCGGCGGCGCTTCGGCGGGGGAATCCGCCGGCTCGGACTTCACGGTAGGCACCAGAACGCCAATTGAAGAGGTGTTGCCACCCATTTGCTACGAATTGTCCACTCTGGTGTACAATTAGAGCTCACATGAAAAGGTGCGAGTGATTGAGAGATGTATAAGGTGTAATTTCCCTGTGATTTAAGGAAGAAACGGCGGAGACAGTTACCGAATGCGGTGTGTGTGTGTTTTTGCAGTGAAGAAAAGGAGATTTGGTATGGGTATAAACGTGCCACGTTAGGCGGGTGTTTGTTCTTCGATTCCCACCCACAGTTAAATCGACAAACAAATTTATTTATTCTTGCTTCTAATATATATCCGGCAATTACTGCCTTTTTGCATCAGCAATTAGCCTGAGGGCTTTTATTCATTTCAGTGTTTATTTTGGAATTTAAGCGGTCGGGGGAAGTCATGACTTTAAAATTATATAATTTTAAAGTTTTGATCAATAGTATAAATATATATTTATTTTGAAATTTTGATAGAGTTAAATTTATTTTATGTCAAAATCAAGACAAAAACGTATATGTAATATTGTATACTAGTGTTATGTGCAATTGTAGTTTAATTGAGCTTTTTTTTTCTCGGGTCAGGATCGGGTCAAATTAGGGCAACCAGAATGGCGGGTCTTATGAGCCTTCTTCCTCGCGTCGCCGCAATATACCAGAACAAACCAGATTTCTTCTTCTTCCTTGAGGTGCTTCCAAATTATTCTTTCGTCGCCGCAACAGATCGAATTTCTTCTTCTTCCTTCCGTCGCTCGTGCCCTAATTTCTAGTCCAATTCAATTTTTTTCGATTCTTCCTGATCATTGGATGAAACCAGGTCATTCAATTTGGATTTCGATGTGGATTTTACGAGAAGAAGAGAGAATATGTGTGTGGTGTTTGGATTACCCTCAATACAAAGTGTGTGATGAAATTCAGATCCTTCTGCACTTTTTTCACGTTGTTCTGTAAATCTGTAATTTTGGACTAAAGATTTTTTCGCGTTTGTACTGGTTTTTGTTCATATAGTAACACTCTTTTTCTCATATGGTAACACTCATTTTGGTCATGTAGTAACACATCAAGTACATTCGTAAATCTGTAATTTTGAATTTGAAGATTTTTTTCGCTTTTATCTTGGTTTTTGTTCATGTAGTAACACTCTTTTGCTCATATGGTAACACTTTTTTTGTTCATGTAGTAACACATCAAGCTGTTCTTTAAATCTGTAAATTTGGACTGTGGATTTCTTTTCGCGTTTGCTCTGATTTTTTTTATGGGGTAACACATTTTTCTTCATATGGTAACACTTTTTGTTTCATGTAGTAACACATGTTTTTTTAGTAATATGTAATACTGTTCATATATCGTCATAATACTATATGAATACTCATGTGTTACCATATAAATAATAATGTGTTACCTTTTGACCCATGTTACTTTATGAATATTTATGTGTTACGATATGTTTTATTAAGCGTTACGTGAGATGTGAAGTATTTTCAATATAACAATGTAGTAACACTTATATATAGATGTAGTAACACACAAAAAATTGACAAAAAAAATAATAAAAATTATGTGTACAATAGGAATCGAACCTGCAACCAAATACATTAACAATAGACCTAAACCACTAGGCTACAACATATATTTGATAAAGATATCCTTCTATAAATACATATTCGCCCGCGCCAACCTGAACCCTCTGCCCGCGCCCGACCCGTCCAGACCCGCGAATTTGAGACAATTTTTGCCTAATTTGTGTTGTATTGCACATAACACTAGTGTGCAATATTTCACACAAGACTCTCTCTAAAATCAATATTCTCTCCGTCCTGTGATAGAGTTAAATTTGTGTTTTGAAATTTTGATAGAATTAAATTTGTGTTTTACTGTTTTTATGTGTTGTTTCAAGCGAGTTTTTTATTAGTATTTGAAATGATAAAGAAAATTTTAAAGATGTATATAAATAATAATAGATGGAGAAGGTCTTGTGTGAAATTTTTCACACTAATGTTATGTGCAATACAACATAAATAAGACAAAAATGGTCAAAATTCGCGGGTCAGGGGGTGGGAGGTTTGGGGGTGGTAAGGCAAAGGCGTAGCATGGCATTAGGCTTCAGGTTGGCGAGATCGAATATGTATTTATAGAAGGATATCTTTATCAAATATGTGTTGTAGCCTAGTGGTTTAAGTTTATTGTTAATGAATTTGGTCGCGGGTTCGACTCCTACTGAACACATAATTTTATTTTATTTTTTTGTCAATTTTTTTTGTGTTACTACATCTTTGTATAAGTGTTACTACATTGTTATATTGAAAAAACTTCATGTCTTACGTAACACGTAATAAAACATATCGTAACACATAAATATTCATAAGGTAACATGGGTCACAAGGTAACACATTATTGTTCATATGGTAACACATGAGTATTCACATAGTATTACGACGATTTATGAACAGTGTTACATATTACTAAAAAAAACATGTGTTACTACATGAACAAAAAATGTTACCCTATGAAGAAAAACGTGTTACCACATGAACAAATCCAGTACAAGCGCGAAAAGAAATCCCCAGTCCAAAATTACAGATTTAAAGAACAACTTGATGTGTTACTAGATGAACAAAATGAGTGTTATCATATGAGCAAAGGAGTGTTACCACATGAACAAAATAAGTACAAGCGCGAAAAGAAATCCCCAGTCCAAAATTACAGATTTAAAGAACAACTTGATGTGTTACTACATGAACAAAAGGAGTGTTACCATATGAGCAAAAGAGTGTTACTACATGAACAAAAACTAGTAAAAACGCAAAAAAATCATCAGTCTAAAATTACAAATTTACAGAACAACGTGAAAAATAAAGGAATGATCCGAATTTCAAAGACACACTTTGTGTTGAGGGGCAATTCAAACACCACACACATATTCTCCTTTCTTCTCGCAGAATCCACATCAAAAACTAAATTGAACAACCTGATTTTATTCAGTGATCGAAGCGAATTGAAGAAAATTAATTTGGACAAGAAATTAGGGCACGAACGAAGAAGAAGAACCTGTGAGATCCGCCAACAATCTGAAGAGAAGAGGAAGAAGAAGAAACCTAACAACGCTCGTGCTTCGCGACGCGAAGAAGATGCAGAATGCCCATTAACCCACCAGCAATCTGCCCTAACCCGTCCTCTTGACCCGCGAGAAAAATAAAATAAAAAAAGGCTCAATTACACATATCACTTGTATGCAATATTGCACACAAGTTTTTGTCTAATAGATAAGAGGTAAAACTATAATATCACTCCTTAAAAATTATTTTATCATTTGAAATATTAATAAATAACTCGTTTACTAAAACTCGATAATAAAAGTGAGGTGCACACTATTTTGGGACGGAGATATTATATAATAGTGATTGATATTGTATTATTATATTGTATTGAAAGTATGAACAATAATGGTGTGATAATATAAAAATTTGTAAAAAATATGTGGGTAAATATATTTTATAGAAGTGAATTTTAAAATTTAATTTTAAATTTCAAATTAAATTATAATGCGATTTAATTTTCCAAATTCTAAGTCCCGGTGATTTCTAAAATAAACACACCCTTATATATTATGTGCTTAAAAAATTGACAAAGTCTAGGATACAAATTTGTATACATACAAATTCCAATTGAGATCCAATTTCACTTTACCCAACCCATCTTTGACCCGCTTGATCGAATCATCTTAGACCCATAAATTAATTAATTTTCTTAATTAATTAATTAATTTATATTTATATAAATTTATACAATAGACATACTGTCTAAAAAAAAATTTACATAGAGGAATAAATATTACTTGTCAGGAATTCAATGTTGTGCGAAAAAGACAAAAGAAGAAAAATAAATAAATCATAAATCTACAAAGGAATGGGGAGGAATCTGACCTCAATTTCGTTTTCTGGGATGGAGTAATACTTTCGGGGTGTATTTAGGTACTCTATGGAACATAAGAAGCACTTAAAAAAAAGGATTTGCTAACTTTAAAAAGAAGTATTTTTTATTATTCCAATCTAATTTACAAATAAGCCCTTAATACGAATCAAATGCACCTTGCACTTTATAATGTATTTTATAATTATATAATTTATTATATTAAAATATATAATTTATTTACATTTACTTGTATAATTTGTTTTTATATTAATAATTGTACGACTCAATGTATATAAATTAAATATTTTAGTAGAACAAGTTGTATAATTCTAAAATAAACTATGAAGTGCACTGTGCAATTAGTGCTTATAAGTTTAAGTCATATTTCAGGGGTGGAATTGTTCGATAAAAATAATTAAATACTAATCAACTAATATTTTAATAAGATAATTAATAATATTATTTAAAATTGTATCTTAGCTATACGCTGATTTTTTTAATAAGGAGGAGATGAAAAACTCCTTCACTAGTACTATTTGGCCTTTCAATGGAGCGAAATATGGGTTAATTGCGTGAAATTCCCCTGTGGTTTGAAAATGTTGCGCGAAATCCCCCCGTGGTTTGGAAATTGCGCGAAATCCCCTTGTGGTTTAATAAACTATGCCCGAAATCCCCTAATTTGTTAAAACTAACGCGTGTGGGTATCACTCTCCCCTTGTGCGTCTAAAATCTGTATTTTTCATTTCTTTTATAATACAATGCCTATTTTACCCTTCATTCACTATATAAAACCCTTTCATTAATTGGACATTGGTGTGGAACGTAAAGCAGGCCAAAAAAATTTCACTTTGTTTCTGAAGAGCAGCAAACGTTAGATTTCTTACTCTTTTTTAATTATTGTTGAAATTTAATTTTTTTTTATTGTGTTTATAGGAAAAATATCTTGTAATTCTAGCATATCCAATTAAAAAAAAGATGATTATTTGGATTTGAGATATTCAATACCAAATTGCTATTGTCGACAAACTGCTACAATTAAGATAGTTGGTCCGAATAAAGATATGCGTGGCAAATTATTTTGCAATTGTCGCAATCACCATTGTAGATTTTTTGCGTGGCTAGAACCTACTTCAGTGACATGGATGAATGGTAGAAATGAAGTGACAATACCAAATGTAGAAGAGGATGTGGACTTGATGTAATTTTTTTTTAACAAAGTGTTTTGAAACATATTGTATTAGTTTAAGCATTACTATTGTATTAGTGAATCAAAAGGAGTTTCCCACGATAAAAATCATAATATCTATGTGACATGCTCTACAAAATATGCCCAAATCATCACATCACATGTTCAAAAAATTACTAAAGAGTCAAATGTCATGCTCTTGTAGAACACAAAAAGAAATAAAAATGTTGGCACCACAAACATTCCCCAAAAACGCCCCTGGTTGTACCTTTTCATCTTTTCTTCTTGAATTTGCTAGTTTGAGATCCAGAAACAAAAGGTTGTGCTGAAGTTGTGTTTCTATTGGTGGGTTTTTGTTGCTTTCTCGATTTTGGACGTTTTGGAGCTGTAATATTGCTTGGATTCTCAACATTTGATGCAATTGTATTATGAGAATTTTGATGGAGCATCTATAAAATTCAACAAGTCTTTTTTAAGGGTTGATAATTAACAAGCTGAAATAATATTTATAAGATAAAAACAATGATTCTAGCAGTAAGAATATTCAAGCAGTCTTAACCAAAAACCCTAAAAAATATATAATCTTTAATTAATGTCGAGCGTAAATCACCTTGTCATGATAGATCGCCCATCCAAAATCATCACTGCTAGGCATATATTCTTCATCATTCTCAATATTTGCACAATTGCCTTGTTGCACTGGTTCTTGTACGTCCTCCTGTTGTTGCTGAAACCCCTCTTGTTGAGTCGGAAGTGAGTGTCCCTCAACATCTACACTATATTCATCATCAAAATATAGTGGAATGGTGGGCAAGCCCTTATAGTCCTCCAAACACAATAACAAATCATCATTTGTCTTCAATATCACCAGGCCATTACTTAAATCTTTCCCAGGTTTGTCGCTATAAACTTTGACATATGTTGTTCTCCCATTAGCCTTGCTATACATATCAAGTAGATTTGAGTAGCACAATTTATCCCTATCATCACATGAAATACCCATTCTCCGGCCCCCAGAATATTTTATGGTTGGAAACCACACAATTTCACCTCCAATCCATACATCTAGCACCACACTGTTATCCATTGTATATTATGTCCAATTCAAAAATCAATAAAAAATTACGTAACGTAATGAAAAAACAAAAGCACATCAAACAAGATGTATTAAATAAAAGCTAAATATTTAAATATAAAAGGCTAGATGCATAATATTGTAATACTAATTAATAAAATTTCTAGCAGTAGTGCATTGGGGAATAAACATATTTGTAAACTAATTAATCCATCACAATTTCTGTCCGATAAATAAAGATTTTATTTTATATAAAATCATCATTAAGTAGATAAGAATAAGTATATTTGAATTAATCCATCACAGTTTCCATATCCTTTGTCGTACCTCAATGATTCATCAGCCATAAGTCATTTAAAAATAGTTGACAATCTGGGAATTTGAACAATTCAATATATGAAGATTTAGTCAATTCAATTTTTTACTATATTTGGGGAATAAATTTCCAAACCTCGTCAATAAAAATCAAGGAACGATAGAATCAAGAACAGAAAAAAAAAAAAAAAGGTATGTAATTGTTTTCCACCCAAAAAAATATTAGAATCAACTATTTAATTTTAAGATACCCAAAACTTGAAGTAAAAACCCTAGACAATTTCGTGTCCCTTCAATATCTAACAACATCAAGTTAGTTTATTTAACATATAAAAATTCTAGTCGTGAGAAACACCAGTTTGGAAAACCAAAATTTGAAGTAGAAGATTAATAAAAAATAACGATTCAAAAAACGAGTTCTTCAATATCTTTTAATTTTTTTTTTTTAAAAAAGCGAACATACCGTGTAGATTTCCCTTCCAAATCGACGAAAAATTGAATTGTTTTCTTGTTTTAAGCTTCAATCATTCGAACCAGCAACTTCGATTTTGATAGATTTTGTTGAACGCGTGAGTTTTAGGGTTTTCTCTTTTCTCTCTAATTTTTTTTCCCAAATGCTAACACCGCTGGTTGCAAAGGATATAACGGGGAAATGATTTAAAAAAATAACGCTGTTAAGTCCATTTTGAAAAAAGGGAGAGTGTGTTTTATTTATTAAACCACGAGAGGATTTCTCGCAATTTCCAAACCACAGGGGGATTTCGCGCAACATTTTCAAACCACAAGGGAATTTCGCGCAATTAACCCAGCGAAATATGCAAAAGTAGCAAATTTATCCCAAAATAAATATTTGTCCCACATAAGCTGGGGGTTGTATTGTGGGGGAATTTTTTCCAATACTATCACACAATACTATCACACAATACTATCACAAATTTTACCGTTTGGCAATGGCCCCGATGCGAGTTATACGGTAAAAAACTTGAACATACAAACATTTGTTTTTAAATTGATATTTATGCCCATCAATTATACTGTATAATTTTCACTCAATTTTGAATTAAAAAATGAAGATTGATTTTTAATTTTGCCAAAACAATTTTCATAGAAAAGGCAACTGAAATCTGAAAAGTAAATTATTTCCAGAAAGAAACGATGAGACGTCACCTAACAAGGTTAATGATAATTGTTGATCATAATAAGATTTGGGAAAAAAGATTTATACAAATCTCACACCCCTTTTACGCTATTGATGTGAGGTTCAAAATACCGGAACGTACCACACACTATCCACGTCATACCAAGACACTATATCTTTATATGTCAACACAAAATTTTCACGTAACATAATGTTTCGAATGAAAACTTATATAATTAAAAAAATACTTACTGAGACAGTATTATTTTGATTTTTTAGCACAGTTTTTGTGGATGGAGGGAATATTACATTATATTCTAAGAAACATTATTTCTTATAACTGAAAGTTATTTACCTAATTCACCGTAAACCTTCTAATTTTTTTTTCTAATCCAAAAAATTTTAGACTCCACCACACCTTCTAATTCTATATGCAGTATGAAATTGGATAGATTCTCTCCTTTTTCTTCTCCTTTTCGTTACTTTTTCCTTGTCTATCTGTGAAACAGAAAAATCAACGCTAGGGGAAGAAAAAAAAAAGATTGTTCCAAAAAACTAGCAAATACCCATAGTTAATTGCTCTCCATTTTCTGCCTCTAAATTTGAAGACATTAGAGGACATGTATATTATCAAAAATTGAAAGCATCCATTTTGTAATAATGGTATTCACTATGACAAGACCTCGCATAGTACGCATTAATATGTAACCGGCTCATAAAGTATAAATTAGTTGAGATTCTTAATTATGAGACAAAATAAATTAGTTGAGATTCTTAATTATTAGTCAAATAAATACGAGTTGCTGGTGCATATGGTAGAATTGCATTTGACATTACAAAATATCTTCCAAGGCCATAAATTAGTCTTTCAATACCCCAGATTTTTTTTATATTTTGAATTAATAGTTCATCTTCTATTTATCATATGTAACGTGCTTTTGAATGATGATACATTTATGTGCATAACATGTATAGGAAAGAATTGAGACAGAAGATCAAATATTTATTATTCGCAACAGAAAATGGAGAAATGATACCATGGCCAAAAGAATGCTAGTTTTATCATTTAAACTTCTTTCTAAGTTCTAACATAATTTTTGGAAATCTTTTCATGCCTCAGAACACAGTTATAGTAGTTAATTCACATTAAGTTGCTTTAGTTTCGCGCCCCAACATGCATGAGGCTCAACTTTTTAATTAATCAAAACTCATACTTAAAAAATTCAATATTTCACATCACGCATTGATAAAATAGGATTAACATGACATAAACAATTTTTTTAATTGGAAACAGTGTAATGTCAAACACGTTAAACTAATTCAAATTAAGTACACCTTGATTTAAAATTTTCATTATAAACAAAAGAATAAATTATAATCCATCTATAGGATTTAACAAAAAGAATGCCTTTAAAATATAACTTGTGACAAGAGAAATATATAGTGCTTCAGCTTCAAAACGATCTTTAAAGTCTAGGCATTTGATCAAGAGAGGCACAAATACAAGAATTAATATTGCTGAAATCATTACCTCCAACGATAGATGCTACATTACATCAAAAGATGCGAATGCGAGCACCCAGTTAGACAAAGCTTGAACAAAAACCAGTGATTTCCAACAATCACAGCAGACTGTAAAACTATATTTATTTATATGTATGTGTATCGTCTGTAAGAACTGTTTATCCAATTTCCCAGGTTTTCAGATTTATGATGTATTATCTTGTGTCACTGGAGGGTCACTTAGAGATTTCTTTATGCAATCAACAATGCCTTCACAGCCTACCTGAGGCGGGATACACCCCGCATCGTCTTCCCAAGGATATGAGTGAGGTGAGCAGAGATTACCGTGAGTTTGGCAGGCCTTCATTGTCTTACAGTGTTCTGCTTCGTCATCTCTAATGTTCATGAAGACATCATACAAATTCTCTGGAATCAAAACAATTGACAGCTATGTAA
The DNA here is from genome assembly GCA_037126765.1 of Stenogyne calaminthoides. Lineage (NCBI taxonomy): Eukaryota > Viridiplantae > Streptophyta > Magnoliopsida > Lamiales > Lamiaceae > Stenogyne > Stenogyne calaminthoides. Next base: position 6,880,061 of record JBBCBC010000036.1, on the reverse strand, counting down.
GACTGGAAAAATGGATTTAAAAATTTGATAGATTATGACTTTTTTTTTGTGAACAGAAAAAGGATTATGAGTTTAATGATCTGTAATTGCACAAAAAAAAAAAAGGACTAGAGTAACACATTGGCGCATCGGTGCAAGTTTGACCAAAAAACAACAGTCGAAAAGTATTAGTTCATGTGATGAAACATACTAGTTGTATATTGGAAAAGTACTAATACTGTTTAGCCTACAAACTAATACTTTTCTTATATATGAACTACATCTTTTTTCATATGAACCAATACTTCTCATTATATATTTCAGTGTTTTTTTTGTGGATTGAGCCACACTTTGGTCAAAATTGCACCAATTGCATGGTGCAACTAGTGCGTAGAAGTTTTTGCCGTAGGACCAATCATGTATTTCTATTTATTCTCACCTATTTTGGGTCGTCGAGAATTAGGAGGTCTCGAGGTTTGGAATTCATCTGATAAGGTGACAGCATTTGAAAATTGTTAAACCTCAACAAGAACAGCTGCAAAGCAAGAGAGAACGATAGAAACAGATATTCAACTCACCAAACAAGTAGAAGTCACCTTCGGTATAATATCTAACAGCAACTGCCGGTGCAGGCAACTTCTCTAACTCTTCTGAGAATGGGACATAAGATATTACTACCATAAGCACATTACGAGTAAACAAAGATTAGTAACAATTGCCCTGAAAATAAAATTCTTCCTTTTGGACCTTCCATATCTAATGTTTGGTTGTGATATATACCAGAGACATTGAGCCAAAAGGTGGCAAATTATTTCCAATCTATATGCAGAACTAAGAAGACTATGATTGTATACATTGCATACCTCTTTCAGCCTTGATAAACTTGTCATAAGTTTCAAATGCATGATGCTCCACAGTTTCTGAGAAGTGATCTGCAGAAAATAATGGATGTCAGTAATACAATCTCCATGAAGACTGGTTGTCTATGGTACAAGTGGATTGCATGCAAAGGGCAGTTAAGAGGTTGCAAGAGTTCATATATGATTTAAGATCATATTTTGGTTTGAGGACCCAGTTAAATGACATCATGCTTTTGAAGATTGCTTTTACCAAAATTTGATTTCTATTTTTTTTTTGGTCAGAAAAATTTGATTTCCATTTGATTAATCATGTACATAGAGATAAACCAACATGGAAATCTTAAATTTAAACATGCAAGTTATGCCATGCAACAGAAACATGACCTTGTATACAATGAATAATTAGCATCAAGTACTTACATGCCATTCTTGGACTCAAAATATACATAAACACCGTCATAAAATAGTAAAAGGTTGCAATGTGTTGAGCAAGAAACCGATCAACCCACCAAGAATTTCCCCCTAATTCCTGCAAAACAGGGAAAGAAGGATAAACAAATGTAGTTCCTTGCAACAGTCCTTGTATATGAGTTAAAATTTAAAATTTTCTGATGTATATAATTATACTATAAATTATGAGGCATATTGTCAAATGTAACTCCATACATCTATAGGTGAAGCTTACTGAAAAAAATAAACAAGAAATAAAAAACTTAAGCAACGGGGTATTACTTCCATAATGAGCAAATGATGCATCTCATTCCAACTCTCAGCAAAATGAACTTTCAAGTAGTCGGCTCTTCGCCACCATCCAAAAGTCTCGTACATGTGGAGCACAGACATGAATGCTGCCATGATACATATATGTATCCACAACTCTCATTAATAACTTCAAAGAAAATTAAACCAAATCGAATATGCACAGCTGCAAATGTAATGCAAACAAGCCCAAACATTCAGGAAAAAAGAATGTACACCCTTGCCCATCACTAATTAGTAATTATTATAAATATTTAGTGCTCTCTTTTATAGCTATATATAAACTTTTTAAACTATTAATTGATCTCCGTTCAAACATTTATTTCCCTATAAGATTTTGAGTGTCAAAGAAGTTCCATAAATGAGAATGTTAGAGTATCAAAGATGTTCCTGAACTGTAACCACATCTACAAACATCTAAACCATGACATAAAATTCAAGTAATTACCAAAATAAGGGACCCTTGCAATAGTTTCCAGAACATAAAACCTTGGATAATTCCGATCACTGTACAAGGTATCAAGGATCTTGATCACTGAATCCTGAAATGGCCAATGAAACTCAATTATGATCAGAAAAAGGAAATTAATGCCATCCATAGAACAACACCAGTCTTGAGACAGATGCTCTGATAGACTAGCACTATTCAGGTGTAAAATAGATACTTCTGCTATTATATTAGTTTTAACTTCAAATTAGAGAAACAAGAATCCTATACATACTGTGAGAAAAATATTGATAGATTGCTCGAGTTTTATAGTCCACTTCTCCAACCCACTAGGGGGTTGTGAACCATTATTTGACGACTCGCCAGATGTTCCTTCTCCTTCCTTTTCTGGGAAACTTTTCGGATCAAATGACTTCTCCACAACCACTTTCTCTTCATCCTCTTGCAATGTTGTAGCATGAACTCGAAACAACCTACTACTACATTCAAATAAAAAAGTAGACAATTAACAAACAATCAAGAGAAGTCGTAGGAGTATAATTTAACAAGAATTAAAGAACTTAATAGCACGTTCCCTATTCATTAACCAGGTATTAGAAGATTCACTTGGCCATCTAATTACATAAAAAATCATGCTCTTCTGGATATTATATTGACAGCTGAAACATAGGTACCACCATTTATAGGTTTATCCTTTCTTTAATTGATCGGAAAATTGAATTTAATATCAGAGCCATAACAGAACTTATCATTTTCTTCAAATAATCACTTTTAATTTAGGTCTGTCATCTCAGGAGTTCAAAGCAAACCAATCGGAATTCCAATTAAAAATCCCCCAAATATCCAATCAAAACAAATCAATCACCATATCCATATCAGGAAATGAGAAATACCGACAAATGTTAATACCTTGAGAGTCGTGGTTGCGAAGCAGAGTGATAGCAGTTATTCAAAGCAAAATTACTCGGACGAAGAGGGTTTACAGAGCTGCACAAGAGTGAAGAAAACCCCAAGTCCTTCGATTTCTGGAAAAAATGAGCTGGAATTGAAACCCCGGAAACAATGGATGGAGAGATGGAAATCGCCATTTCTTGTTCTTGCGTTTGGCTTATGCCTGCGCCTAAAACTTGCTCATTTGAGGTGACGGGGGATCCCCAAAAATATTAATGTGGACTGGAGATGAAGTTCAGTGGGCGAGTTTTCTTTTCTGGGTGCGAATTGGAAACTAACAGCAAATTTGGAACCAAAATAAGAAACTCAAAATTAAAAAGAAACAAAATTTCATAGGGGGTCGCCAAAAAAATATCCTATATTTTTGATTCTGAATCACCAAGGGGGTCGCCAAAAATTTATCCTATATTTTTGTAAATTTATTTTTCCTTACAAGAACTTTTCAAATATATAGATTAATTTTTAAATAAAGTATTTTTTTCTAATCAATTTACTAATATAATCTTATGCATTAATTATATTAAAAATTATAAAAATAATTAAATAGGGGTATAATAAAATTTTGATTTGTTTAATTTACTTTTTCAATACAATTTTTAATTTGTGTGAAAAGTCAAATAAGCCTATATATTTGAGATCGGGGGAGTATTTCTTAAAATTCTCATTTTTCTTTATAAAAATATTCTCAAAAAACAAAGTATAGTATGAAGATTTTTATACATGAAAAAACTTTAATTTACAATTAAATTCTGTAATTGGTGAAAGTAAGATAAAATTGAGCGGTCCGTGGACCCAATTAATTCATGGTTCACCCTGCCCAAAATAGATCATAATTTATAATTTATTATTTAATATTTAAAGTGTAAATGATTAATTTAAAATAATTTTATAAATTTTTCATACATAAATTTTTTTACATTAGACCTGCTCTTCCCAAAATTATATGGCATTATAAAATGTTGTTTAAGACAATTTGCAAATGACATGTCCAATTTTAAATAGTATGTCAGCTTTCGGAGGGCAAAATAATAAGACAAAATAAGATATTATTAAGAATTTTCTATTTTTAGAACTCTCAACGTCCTACTTTGTTAAATACGAGACAATTTTTCACAATTTAATTTGGATCATTCTTTGGTGCATCCGCGCTTAAATAGTACGAGAATAAAATGTACAGATTAATATAGATGCACCTGATCCAAATATTATAATGCAATGATAATCGTGGGTGCACCAAAGATTAATTATAAAATTGTTTCCTGCACATTTAAAGATAAAATATTATTAATCAAGTAGGAGAGATGCTCAAAATCTCGAAACAAATAATATGAGGAAGAGAATAAAAAATCAAATTTAATAAAGTAAATTACTTTTAATTTATTTCGATCATGAAGAATAATCATTTCATTCCTCCCTAAGTTAGTCGGGCAATACTCTAATAATTATTTATAGGGTGGGACTCTTATGCAGTCAAGTGTATTGTACACTCATGCAATTGAATGATCAATTTAAAAAAAAATACTTATTTCCATTAAATATATTAAACATGTTATTAAAATCATGTGTAGAGTTGAAGAGAATGCACTAGTTGCACATGAGACTTTGTTTAATAATAATATGAGTATTAAACACAATAATCTTTTGGAACTCGAATGCCGTTGTTTTGTTGGACAATGTGGATCTAGTCGCGTATGGGGAACTCTGGGCCTCAAATTGGGCCTATATTAAACTTAAGTCGGCAATCAATGAGTGAGCCCATCAGGCCATAATTGTGAATTGGATCCCAAATTTTTTTGTTGTATTTTAGGGGATAAATTCAACCCCAATACAACACAAGTCAGTTGGTTAACCTCACACAGCCACAAGGTCGAAGTAGTCTTTGATTCAAATGACACATGATTGTAATATTTTAGGTGAATTTTTCTTCTTACAATTTTCCTAATTTAAAAACGAAGAAAAAAAATTCTATTTTCTTCAGGTGTTGTGAATCGAGAACCAGTAGTTAAATGGATGTTTGCAATCACGGTTATCACTTTTAAAATTCAAAAGTAATTTAAGGCTTTTTACTCAAGTTATCGCAACACAATCTCATAAGTTTTTGATGTTGATAAACCATCTCAGATATTGGAATTCATTTGTGAAATTACAACTAATCCATGGGAAAACAATTATATTTAGCCATGATTCATAGTATTTGATAGGCACTACTCAACCAATCCACGGCACGAAGAGTTTGTGTGAAGCCATCAACCTTAAATTGCCAAACATCTGGCACCAGCCTAAAACTTTGTGTCACCCTCAAATTGCCAGACACGTGGCAGCAGCCCAATAGCCTCTTATATTATACCACGTACTCCGTTGATTACCCCCTCAACTTTAACTCCAATCTTCACGCACCATTAAAGTGAACTTCTAAAGCCTTTCAATCTGTGATTGCTTTTTCTGGATATTACACAAATGGGACGTCATTTTCTTGGCTTCTTTTTACATTGTTATTAGTGGAAGTCGGTGGGAAACAAAAGAGGAAAAGATTCAGGAAATATCTAAATCGATAAATAATTATTAATATCGTTTAATCAACAATTGAACATTGTCACGTTTTTATAATATATCAGGTTTGCCCCTTGGGATTATTTATATTTTCTCTATCAATTAAAATAACTTAATTAGACTACACACATACATAAATACATCGTTGAAAAAGGCTGTTGAAAAAGACAACTTACATACAATAATATCCAGTATTCATATTCATCTTTACATCATCAAAACTGTGGCTATTCCCATTTCTTTTTTCCCGTAAATCCCAAACCCAATCCCGATCCAGCAAAAGCAGAACAAACAGGGGATGAAATGGAGGGAGAAGTGATAAACGTCTTATTGCCTAAAAACAAAGCAATATCCGAAGGAGATTCATTCTGCGAAGCAAATCTGGAATTGAAGAGCAGTCACGGGTCGGGTCTAAAATGGGTATTTCTGGATTACTCGAGTCTTTGGAAAGCCGGGCTTTCGTGGTCGGTTTTTTTCCTGCTTAATATCGGCGTTCCACTTGTTTCCCACTTTGTGTTTTCTTGCTCTGATTGCGATTCCGACCATCAGAGGCCGTACGATGTAATTACTCAGCTTTCACTTTCGCTATTTGCAGCAATTTCTTTTCTTAGTATTTCTTCTTTTGCCAGAAAATATGGTCTTCGTAGGTTTCTGTTTCTTAATAAGTTGTGTGATGAGAGTGAAAAGGTTCGACAAGGCTATACCCACCAGCTTCAGGTAATTCTCTCTCTAATTATCAATGTGTGTCTGATTTTCTTGTGACCCAAATTTCATTTTTTTTTTTGGGTTAAATTATTTTATTAAGAATGTTTTAACTTGATCATATGTTCTTTACGTATTATGAAATTGTCAAATGATCAAGAACCGGAAAGTTAGTGTTTGCTTGTGATCAAAATTTCTTCCCCATTCCTCAAAACAAGGGATACATCATTGTTTACATTAAAATGTTTGTATTTAAAAAAGCAACAATAATCCACGCTACCAATTTTTATCTCAATTTCCGAGCAATATTGATAAATTGCAAAAGCATACTTATATTTTTGCCACTAGTCGCATTTCAAGGACCGAACTTTCAACTTCTGCAGGGCAGGTACCAAACTTTGAAATTGTCGTTAAAAAAGGATACATACCCTGCAAAAGTTGAAAGTTCAGTCTTCGAAATGCAATTAATGATAAAGATAAGCCTTGTTTTTTGCCGCTTATCCTTCTATTTACATTAAATACAAATAAATAATTTTGATCAATTTTTGCAGAGATCAATGAAGCTCCTTTCCGCGTTCGTTCTTCCGTGTTTCTTCGCAGACAGTGTGTACAAGATATGGTGGTTCAGCTCAGGAGGAAACCAAATTCCTTACATATACAACATCTACTTGAGCAAATTCATTGTTTGCATACTTCTGATGTGTTCATGGCTGTACCGTGTCTCCCTCTGCTTTCTCGTGTGCATTCTCTTCCGCCTCACGTGTTTTCTCCAACTACTAAGACTAGACGAGTTTGCTGAGGTATTTGAGAGAGAATCCGACGTTGATTCAATCTTGATCGAACATCTCAGAATCCGACGAAATCTCCGAGTCATAAGCCACCGTTTTCGACTCTTTATACTCTCTTCTTTGATCCTAGTCACGATTAGCCAGTTCGTGTCGTTGCTCTTTACAACCAAACCCAGCTCCAAAATCAACATCTACACATCTGGAGAACTCGCGGTAATAATTCAATACCACCCCTTATTCTTTCAAAAGTATTAGTTGTTTCATTCAAAAGTATTAGTAGTTTCATTCAAAAGTATTAGTTGTTTCCTTCAAAAGTATTAGTTGTTACATTCAAAAGTATTAGTTATTTCATTCAAAGGTAATAGCTGTTTCACTCAAAAGTATTAGTTGTGAATAAGTTGTAAGGTCGAATTATTTTACATAAGACTAACTCAAATCTGAATGGTGTATTTAAACTCTGCAGCTATGCTCAATTACACTGGTAACAGGGCTTTTTATTTGCTTAAGAAGTGCGGCTAAGATAACCCACAAAGCACAATCTGTCACATGTTTGGCTGCCAAATGGCACGCGTGTGCTACAATCACCTCGTTTGATGAATACGATGATGTAACTCCAACGGCTCAGATTGGTTCTTCAGCTCACGCAGGATGCCCCTACCTCGGCCCTGCTGATTGTGATACGGACAATGAAGAAGGCGATGGAGACGATGCACTCGATAACACGAAACTCGTTCCCATTTACGCTAATACCATCTCTTACCAGAAGAGGCAAGCACTAGGTAAGCGTCGTAACACTACATTTCGTCCTTTGGCTGGTTTTCGTTAGAAACCATAAACGAAATCTTATTTCATTCAGTTATGTTACCGTTAGGGATTTTGAAAACCGAAACTGGTGGTCTGGGTTTGCTTTTTTATCAAAAAATAAATTTGAGGTTTGAGATTTAAGTTTAAGAAATTAGAGTGGAACCGCCAATTTGGAACTGGAACCGCTGGTGCGAAAATAGATACGTAGTGACCGATTTTTTATAATGTGATGCAGTGACGTATTTTGAGCACAATAGAGCTGGAATCACCGTGTACGGATTTATGCTGGATAGGACTTGCTTGCATACAATATGTGCGATTCAACTTTCACTCACTCTCTGGATTTTGAACAAGACAATTGGAGTTTAGTGATTTGTATATCGGCTCGTGATTAGGTATGGTCGAAAGGTGCGTTCTGGATTCTCTATTTCAATTTAGTGTTTCATCTTGCATTTCATTTTGCTAATACATGTTGCGTGTTAATTAGTGATTTTATTTGGTACCCGTGACATATATTAATGATAATGGAAACCAAGATGAAAACGTTAAATTTGAATAGGGGTCCAGTGCCTTGCGACGTTTTAATTTAGGAAATTTTAATTAGCTTTGAGTTTTTCACTTGGCACCATCATCACCTGGAACATCCTTGAAAAATATAAAGTAAAACCCAACAATTGCTGCATTGCGTGTATGTAAGAAGAGGTGTTGGGTTTTGTGGTTCATATGTACAATGTGTATAAGCTGTGAAACATGTATGAATGTGTGATTAGTTGTTTTATATCATAGAGTAGAGGTGCTCACGGTTCTAAAACCGGCGGTTCCAAAATTCTTCCAGGCGGAACCGGAACCTAACCGCCATTCAGACAGTTTCGATTCGGTTCCTGAACCAGCGGTTCCGGTTCCTAACCGCCGGTTCCTCTTTTCTTTTCTTTTTTTTCTTTTTTTTGTTTCTTAATTTTTGCATCTAAAATTTGAAGAAATTTACATGAAGATGATAAACTATTGTTACGAGAATTTAAATGGAAGATTACAATAGTTAAAACATACATAATTTTATAATTAGACAATTATAAATACATAATAATTGCATAATTGATACATCATTAAACATTACTACAATTAGTACAATATTAAAATGCAATTAGATTGAGTTAAATGAGATCTAAACCATTGAAATTATTTATTTAAAAAAAAAGGAAAATCTGCGGTTCCGGAAATGATGGAACCGGAACTGAACCGTATATCTTACGGTTCCGGTTCGATTCTGGAATCGAAACCGCGGAACCGGCGGTTGGAACCGCCGGTTCTGTTTTTTTTTTTTTTTTAGCATGCCTATCATAGAGAATTAATGCACACTTTTTCTTCGTTTTATGTTCACTTTCATGCTTTCTAATAAGTCACAGTTGCGCTCCAAAAAAAAAAATCACAGTTATACTCTAAAAAGAAAAAAATATCACAGTTGGATTGAATTAAAGTGTATTCGTCCAATTAAAAACCTACTGATAATTAGCGTTCGGATTGAGCTTTAAAATTCACTTACTCCAATTTGCAAATTGCAATAAATTGGTTTTGAATTCATTAGGATCGTTTCAAATCTTTTCATCCAAATGTAATCGGATTCGAAAGGGCATTTGATTATAGTTATCCTAACATTTACATAATTACATTAGAATAAAATAACATCTCGATTACAAAATAATACTATCAATCTCATGGAACACATCCCATAAAATAATCTCATACTCACTTCCTAAATATGTGTCCGATTCTATTTACAGTTTACGCACAAACTAACTTTTCATTAATGGCACTCTTATTAATTAATTTATCATTATAAGATGATTGGTATTTATTAGGGTTATTGATGGAAAAAAGAATAATTTTTTTATTTAAATTAATGAAAGTGACAAATAATTAAGAATACCATTTTGAATAGAACCGGATTATTAGCATCAGAGGCCGTACTACTTTTTGCTGTAACGAGTTTATGATTCAGTTCTTATGATTTGTGCCTCTTTCCATAACACCATGGAGCTGGGATTATTATCGATTTGAAGAGTGAAGGTACAACATTTTAAATCTAATAGATTTTTGTGAAGGCCAACTTCTTAGAAAGACTGGCTTAATCCATAATCAGTAATGAGTTAAAAACAAAAACATTCAATACTCCATTTAATTTAAAAGATGATAGCTCAATTTATTGCAGTTGTTCCTAATCACCAGCACAATTAATGCTAGAAAACAAGTACAATCAATTCAAATAAAACAGAAATTAATCATCGCCATCCGCCCACTAATCGAGCTTCTCCGCCGGCGGATGAAATGGTAGCGGCGGAAGAGGAACAAACGGCAGCGGCGGGAGAGGGAAGAAAGGTTTCGGCAGCGGCGGCAGAGGTATTGGCAGAGAAGGCAGAAAGCTATCAATGCCGCTGTTATCAGTTGCCACAGTACATACACAACATTTAATTACAATCAGCTAAATAGTTGCAAAAAAAAATGCTACACAAAACAAGTAGAATCAAAGCACACTATTTAATTTCCCTACTTTTTGTTCTGCTCCTCTGAATGTGCCGCCGGTGGAATCACTGGTAGTGGCGGAAGAGGAACCAACGGTGGTAGCGGCGGAAGAGGAACCAATGGTGGTAGCGGCGGCAGAAGGCCATCAGCGCCGATGTTTTCAGCTGCCACACTGCATACACAAACATAAAGAGAGATTATAAATTTATAAGTGACACAAAACAGAGCAGATTCAGGGGAAAACAGAGCTGGCCCCTGCTCTTACTTCTTTTCCTGATTCGCAGCTGGAGGAATAAATGGCAGCGGTGGAAGAGGAGCCAACGGTGGTAGCGGCGGCAGAGGAACCAACGGTGGTAGCGCGCAGAAGGCCATCAGCGCCGAGGTTTTCAGCTGCCACACTGCATACACAAACATAAAGAGAGATTATAAATTTATAAGTGACACAAAAAGAAAGCGTATCAGGGGAAAACCGAGCTGGCCCTCGCTTCTACATCTTTTTCCCCGATTCGCAAATGGAGGAATAAATGGCAACGGTGGAAGATGAGCTAACGGTGGTAGAAGGGCGGCAGAGGAACCAACTGTGGTAGCAAATGCAAGTAGCCATCCATCACGAGGTTTTCAAAGGCCGCCACACGCATACACACAAACATAAAGAGAGATTATAAATTTATATGACACAAAAACAGAAGCGTATTCAGGGAAAACAGAGCTGCCCCTCGCCATTTTTTTTTCCCCGATTCGCACCGGGAGGAATAAATGGCAACATGAAGAGAGCTAACGGTGGTAAGCGGCGGCAGAGGAACCAACTGGTGGTAGCAAATGGCAGAAGGCCATCGGCCCGAGGTTTTCAAATGCCATTAATCGCATACACAAAACATAAAGAGAGATTATAAATTTATAAGTTGACACAAAAACAGAGCAGATCTGGGGAAAAACAGAAATGCCCCCGCTTCTTTACTTTTTTTCCCGATTCGCAAATGGAGGAATAAATGGCGCTGGTGGAAGATGAGCTAAACGGCAGAAGTGCAGAGAGAACCAATCTGGTAGTAGGGGTACAGGCGCCATCACGAGGTTTTCAAATACATACACTACATACACAAACATAAAGAGAGATTATAACTTTATAAGGACACAAAACAGAAAGCAGATTCGGGGAAAACAGAGTCGCCCCTCGCTTTCTTATTTTTTTTTTCCCGATTCACAAACATGGAGGAATAAATGGCAATGAATGGAAGTGGAAGAGCCAACGCACCGAGGTAGCGGGCGGCAGAGGAACTAACGCAGAGGAGCGGGCGCGTATGCCATCAACGCCGAGGTTTTCACCGCCGCCACACCGCATACACAAACATAAAAGAGATTATAAATTTATAAGGACACAAAAACAGAAAGCAGATTCGTGGAAAACAGAGTCGCCCCGCTTCTTATTTTTTTTTTCCCGATTCGCAACCAGAGGAATAAATGGCAACGGGCGAAGAGTGAGCTAACGGTGGTAGCGGAGCAGAGGAACCAACGGTGGTAGCAAATGCGTAGGCCATCAACGCCGAGGTTTTAAAACCGCCACATCGCATACCAAACATAAAGAGAGATTATAACTTTAAAAGTGACACAAAACCGAAAGCAGATTCTGGGGGAAAACAGAGCTGCCCCTCGCTTTCTTTTTTTCCCCGATTCGCACCGAGGAATAAATGGCACAAGGGAAGAGGAGCCAACGGTGGTAGCGGCGGTAGAGGAACCAACGGTGGTAGCAAATGCGCATGCCATCAACGCCGAGGTTTTCACCGCCATACATCGCATACACAAACATAAAAGAGAGATTATAACTTTATAAGTGACACAAAACAGAAAGTAAAGATTTAGGGAAAAACAGAGTCGGCCCCGCTTTTACTTTTTTTCCCGATTCGCAAATTTGGAGGAATAAAATGGCAACAAGTGAAGAGGCGGGAAGAGGAACCAACGGTGGTAGCGGCGGCAGAAGGCCATCAGCGCCGATGTTTTCAGCTGCCACACTACACACACAAAAATAAAGAGAGATTATAACTTTATATATATATGACTCAAAGCAGAGCAGATTCAGGGGAAAACAGAGCTGGCCCCTGCTCTTACTTTTTTCCTGATTCTCAGCTGGAGGAATAAACGGCAGTGGTGGAAAAGATGGAAGGGGACCAAACGGAAGTCGCGGAAGAGTAACAAACGGTAGAGATGGTACACCTCCATTAGCAGTGTCAGGCGACGGCGCACTGCCATTAAAGTTCGTCAAATAATACTATTCAGGAAATTAATATAACTGACCTCTCTACAAGTTCACACTTTTAGATAAGATAAAATTCTTTCAAATATCATAAAAAATCACACACAAACACACACAGGGGCTTACAGGAAAACGGCGAGGGGCATATATGAGGCGGGATCGAGGTTGCAGAGATCAGGAAGTTCTTGAGCTTTGTTTGAAAGAAAGAGAGAAGCAATTGGTTGGACACATTTGCAGAAGCTATCAACATCTGCTAAACCGATCCAATTTTTAGCCGCATTGCAGCAACTAGACTCAGGCGGGGCATTGCTTGGATCTTTGAGAAACTTAGAGCAAGGAAGTACATTTGAAACAACATTCATACAATCGATTGCTTTTGCTGGACTGGTCTGCAGGACGAGAGCCAGCAAAAACACAACCACCATTGAAAAAGCAAATCTACTCATTTTTTTCTTATTGAGAAAAATCTCGGATGTTTTCTCTTTGGAGGAATGCTGGGTATTTATAGCACAATGGGTGGTAAGAACGCAATGGTGAGCCTTCAATGCAAAAGTGGAGCTGCGTAAATGAGGGGAATCGTTTGAACACGTTTAGCATCTGATTAAGATAATATTTTATCTTTATGATTTTAGGGACTTGAAAATGGTAATGAGTATCATTGAAGTGTCAATTATTATTGTTATCGATTATCTTATTTGGTTAGAAAATTAACAATGGGTATTATCTGAAAAGGGTTGAGTAGGTGAGAACATGACTAAAATTAAGTAGTGAAAGTAGCGTAATTAATTACTTATTTCTATTCTCATTACGAGTGTTTAAAAGTTACCAAACAATATTAATGGAAATGATTCTCATTATCCTCAACTAAGCAGATCCTAAGTAGTTCGAGTATATTTGTAAAGGTGTAGGTGTCTTGTGTATCAGGTGCACTATACAATTCAGATGCATTTTTTAAATGTGTAATTTTTTTTTTAAAGTTCAATTTATTTACATTGAAACGTTGAGTTTATTCAGTTTAAGCAAACAAGTTGAACGTTTTAAAAAATGCACTTGAGTTGCACGGTGTACGTAGTTCATACAAGATTTGTCATTTAAGAGAAATACTTGTATGAGATTGTTTCACGTAAGTCATATTTTGTTTGTTTTATTCAGAAAAATAATTGTCTCAAAATAATGATTTTGTCAATGCTAGGACGTTGTGCATTACCCATCACCTATTTTTTTCACCATATATACATGTGAGTGGCCAACACATTCTTTTATATTTGTATTTTTTTTTATTTTAATTCAACCAATAATATTAATACACATAGGTACTTGGCACTACACTGCTGTGTAGCGTACACGAAACCAAAAATAATTGTCATTGTGCATTAATCTAGGAGAATTAAATGTTATTTATTAATTTTGTTCTTATATTTATTTTTGTAATAATATATGTTAAATTAGCATATAAATAATTAAAATGAAATAGCATATTACACATATAATTAAAATGACCATATATATTACACATATATTTATTGTTATTTATTACCTCCGTCCCAAATCAGTTTTCACAATTGGCTTTTACACGTGTTTTGCGAGCGAGTTTTGTATTAATAATTGAAATGATAAAGTGACTTTTGAGGAGGGGTATGATAGATAAACATTTCATCTATCATACTCCTCCTTAAAAATTATTTTATCATTTTAATTACTAATACAAATTTCGCTTGTAAAAACGTGTGTAAAAGTCAACTGTAAAAATTGATTTGAAACGAAAGGAATAATAATTTTCTTAATTCGTATAGAATACCTAAAATAACAAATAAAATGGGACGAGTGGGTTATCTTATTTCATAAGATGAGGTCATATTTAATTTTGTTAGAGTTTTCCTTTATCCAATTAATGGCTAATCATCCCAAATTTAAATGTGATAGATGATACTCCTTGCGTCTCTTTTTTATTGAATATTTACTCTTTACACGAATTTTAATATAATAATTATTTATTATTATTAAAACAGATAAAATTATTTTTTAATAGGAGTTAAATAGTAAGACGGTGACATTTATATAAATTAAATAAGATAAAATTTAGTTTAATGTGAAAAAAGTAATTGACTTAGGCCTGTTTGTTTACAGTTTTTGGGGGATTTGAAATTCTATAGGAAAGATTTAGAAGGATTTGATATAAAATAAAAAGTATATTTGTATTTGTATATGTTTGAAAATGTGGATTTTATAAAATTTGATAAAGTAGAATTTTGAAAAAGTAAATGATAGAAAAAATATTATACTGTAAAAAGTAATGTAGAAATGATTGAATGATTGTGTAATAATTGATTATATATGTATATATGTATATATGTATGATAATAATTGATTTTGATATGGAGCTTAATATTGGGCTCCTTATGGAGCCTAATAGATTTTTTACCCGGTTCGAACCCAACTCAACCCGATTCAAAACCGGCCAAAGTGGTTCATGGTTCACCCGGCCCGAACGGTTGATGGTTTAGGGTTTACGGTTTATGGTTTGAGGCTTAGTTTGAGAATGTCACATAAGCTATTAGGCTCCATATCAGAACTATGATAATAATAAAGTAAAAAGAAGAAGAGGAGGTATAGAGTTGGATAGAAAATAATAATTGAAAAATGTATGATAGATAATTGATAGTATATTGGAAATTGTGTTTGAAAAAAGTAAGATAGTTGTATTATATTTATAGGTACTATAAAGTAGAATTTTGAAGAATTTAAATTCTATACCAAAGTTTTGATAAACAAAATGGGATTTGGAATTTGAAATTCCAAAAGTCGCTTCCCAAACTATAAACAAATAAGGCCTTAGAGTGTAATAATGAGATGTTTGAGGTATATAAATAAAAAGGAAAAAAAATTATTTTATTGCTATTTATGAAAATTTTCAATTAAATTTTATTCAAATTTTTTTGTCAAATGTTATAAGTAGTAAGATGAGATTTTAACTTTTTCAGTAATGTGTGATAGTGATGATTTAAATATATATATATATATATATATATATATATATATATATATATAAAAGCAAGCATTATCACTTTTTAATTAAGATTTTATTATTTTTTGAAAAGTAATTTTCAATTAAAACTTATCATTTTTATAAAAGTGACACTTTTCAAATTAAAAGTGATATTAACATTTTTAAGTGAAATTATAGCACAAATCTGCACACAATTTTGTGAATTTTATTTTGTTTAAGTTTACATTCTTTCACTGTTCAATCATCCAAACTATCTCAACTTACAGAAATTGATACTCCTATAAGACAAAAAATTATATGAATTTAAGTTCACGGTAAATTATATTTTTTCAACATCATTATTATGTATATACATTATATACATTATTATTATGCATAAAGATTATTATTATTTTAAAAAAATAAGTAATTTATAAAAATGATAATTTTTATATATAGTGATAGAATTCATGTATAAATTTGATTCACAATAGGGTTATTTTATATAAAAATGATGAAGTTAAAACAGTGGCTAGCTTTATGCACAATTTGTGGAAAAGAGATGAGATTAAAAAATTATGGACCTGTTTTGAAACTATAGTCAATAATGCATTCTATAAAGTTGGTGTGGCCTTGTTTTTTTTGAAAAAAATAACTCTAATGTATATAGTGAATTTAAAACACTACCTAAATGTTGGTTAAAGTTGTGGCTGGCACCATAACTTACCCACAATTTCAGCTATTTTTTCAGATTTTGATCCTATATTGTACAATATTGTAGTATGCAGTAAACTCATATGGGTTTATAGTGTATTTTACAAGACAAAAACTCATATGAGATGGTCTCATCTCTCATGCATGAGACGGTGTACAATCAAACATAAATTACACCCTCTCCTCCCAAAGTGTTAAAGCGTCAATGTCCAACTAATGCCCCATCTCACCGTGAGACAATCTCATGCAAATGTGTCTCATGTACATCCAAGTGCACCGTGCATTCATAATGCATTTTAGAATCGTGGTACTTGTTATACTGAAAAATTCAACTTATTTATACTGAACCGTGCAACTATTTTTCCAAATTAATAGTTGCACGATTCAGAGTAAAAAAATTACACCTTTCAGTATAACAAAAAACACAATTCTAAAATGCACTATAAGTGCACGGTGCACCTGGGTACATATAAAACCTAGACTTTTTAAATGTATGTATAACACATTATTGTTCTGCATTAAATTCAAATACACTTGTATTCTAAATTAAAATAAAATTCAAATACACTATAAACTTATATAAATTTATTGTATAACACAATATTGTACATCACATGATTCAAATCATACTTTTCCAATCCGCTTCACATGTAAAATTTTGTTCCTCCTCCTAATTTGTGCACTCTCTCTCTCGCAATGGTATTACACTTTATTTATGAATATAATTTTTTGTCACCTATGAGTAACAACACCTTCTATTAAGGTGTATTTGAAAATTTGTGTTCACAATTTTAAAATATTTTTGAAAAATTAAAACTATAAAATCAAAAATTAAAACTATAAAATTGTGTTCCTCTTTTAATTATGCTTATACTCGCTATGTCCCCCAATTTTCATTAAATATTATCCTCACAATATTCATATATTTATATAAAATATTAATACTTTTGGAGCTACACATCTATATTAAACCAATTTAACTCATTTACTTCATACATAAAAAATTTACAAATTTATCCTGGACAGTTTACTCATTGTCTATTTTCTTAACTTGTGTACGCAAAAGTTGGGAATATACTTGTGAAATGAAGGTAGTATATATATTTTAACTATTTAAATTCGAATTTTGAAACTGTAGGACTTCATATCTCCAAAATAAGGATAAGTTTTCCCCATTCCTTTTGATTGCTTGCACGAAATTCTTTTTTATTTTTTTCCCTTTTTAAAACTTATTTTTTTAACGGCAAAATTTTAGATGAGATTGTCTCATAAATTAACATAAACTAGGATAAATTACAGATTTGGCCAGAAGAAATTACATTCATTGCTTAAACAGTCATTTTTACAAATTTCTAACAAAAATTATATTGTATTGAACATGCGGCGTTAATTAAAATAAGAAAGAATAGAAAGAATGAAAAAAAAATAAATTAGAATATGACGCCACCAGTCATTGCTGCAGTGCGCTCCAAGGGGGTGTTTTTAAAAACTTATAAGTGATTATAGTTACCTAGAATTGTGTGCAAAAATAATTTGAAGTGTTTTGTTTCTCTTTTAGTAGCTTAAATACACTCTCATAAGCTATAAGTTATAAGCTTCAAAGATGATGTTTTTAGTAGCTTATTAGTTTTTTTTAAAATTTTTAACTTTTTTTGCAAACGCTATCAATTTTTTTTTGAATTTTCTTACAAACACTATCAACTTATACTATTAATCATTTTTCCTATAATCACTAATTTTAATCACTTCTTTAAAATCATAAATTTTTGCAAACACCCCCTATATGTTGTTGACGCCACCAGCCATCATCGTACCACCTCCGTCCATTCCGGCACCACCATCATCACCCAACTCCCAATACTTATGACTCTCATGAAATTGTATTTTTTATTTTCCCAATCGCGAGAGGAGCTTGTTTTCTGATTTTTGGGCTCACAATGAAAATGGTTCTATTTAGGTCAATTAAAGTTCCATCTCACAAATCTCATCCGTCGGGTGTTGGCGAAGTCTTATATGCATCCAGGCGCATTCAATTTGTTATATTGAAAAATACAATTTGATTATATTGAATCGTGTGATTATTTTTATAAATAATTGTACTATTTAGTATAAACAAGTTGTATATTTCAATTCAATAAGTTTTAGTATAATTTTAAAATATACAACGAATACACAGTGCACCTGAATGAACATGAGACCTAGACAGTCTACACAAGACTTTTTCATATTCTGAACAATATTTTATTTTTCGTATATAATTAATTAACTTATGCTAATCTATTTTTAAAAATGATACTCCCTCTGTCCCAAGATTATTGCAACACCAAAATGGACCGCAAACCAAGTAAAGTGAGTTTTAGTGGGTTTGAGTGGAATAAAATAAAGGTGTTATGAGTGTATTAATATTATACTTGTTTCCATTTTAAGAGTGTTGCAGTAATGTTGAGATGTCTAAATAAGACAAGTGTTGCAGTAATCACGAGACGAAGGGAATACAACTTTATTTAGTAATTTATCTACCATCACGACTCTGAACACATTGAAGAAATCTCGAAAAAATTTGACTTTTTTTTTTTTATAATTGTTACTTGAATTAAAAACATTTGCTGTTTTTTTTAATTGAATTTGGTATTTAAAGAAGTTTGTCATTTTTATATTTGGAATATATCCAATAGCCTTGTACATTTTAGAAATTTTGGGTCGTGGCAAATGTGGGTGCTTTATTTATTTATTTATTTTTTTATCAGCGCATATGCGGGTGCTAATTATTTGATTTCAATAATTCCAATATGCTATACGATTGAGTTAATAATAACTTTTATTTATTAATATATGTGAAAATAATTATAGGTCTATCTTTGTAGGATGGAGGGAGTATAACATGTGCGTGGCAGATGAATGTTGTAACATGTGTGTTGCATTAGTAACCATGGCATGCAACGAGTTTATGATTCAAAGGGCTACGTAGATTAATCAAAATGTTCAGTTCTTTGATATTAATCGCAAAATATTTGTGTACATGAACCGGCTTATAAAAGTAATGCCAGAAACAAGTGCAATTAAATCAAAGAAAACGGAAATAAATCAGCCCATCATTCCACTAATCATGCTTCTCCACCGGTGGAAATGGCAGCGGCGGAAGAGGAACAAATGGAAACGGAGGAAGCGGTGGGAAAGCGAACGGCAGCGGCGGAAGAGGACCGAATGGTAGTGGGGGAAGAGCCAACTCCGGCGCTCTGCAATTAAAGAGTGACAAATTATTAGAGAAATAATATAAAAAAATTAATTTTTTTAGAAATTTGAACTTTTAGATTTATTGAAATTCTTTCACAAATAATACCATAAAAAACCAGACTTTGAAGTTTGTATTGTACATCACCGTGCAGTACAGTGCACAGACTCATATCAATTCATAGTGTATTTTTAGCTGAATAACACGTGCTATATTGTACTAGATCCAAATTCACTGTAAATCAATATGAGTCTACTGCACAGCATGATATTGTACAACACATAATTCAAATCTAAAAAATGAGACACAAAGATAGAGAAGTGGGGGTTTACATGCATTTGAAAAGGGGCAAATAGGCGGCGAAATCGATACTGCAGAGGCCGGGGATCTGTTGAGCTTTGTGAGGGAGAAATTGAGAAACAAGTGGTTTGAGACATTTACACGAAGTATCGATATCTCCTAAACCTTTCCAATTTTTGGCGGAATGGCAGCAACTAGGCTCAGGCTGGGCACTGTTTTGATTTTTCAGAAAATTGGAGCAAGGGAATATATTTGAAATTGCATGCATACAATCGATTACGTTACGTAAACACGAGAGCCAGAAAAAACAACACAATCATTGACTTTGAACTACCCATCTTTCTGATCATGAGAGTAATCACCAATATATTTTGTTCCAAAGGATGCCGCGCGGGTATTTATAATATATGAGGGGGTCGTAAAAATTAGAGCTGCTTTAATGGAGGGAAATTTTGAACATTGATTAAGTTAAATTTATTTAATGGGATCTTTAATAGAAATCACTTGTGTTTTCCTCATAAAAATATCTTACTTTGATAATTATTCTGCCATGACATTGAATACATTTTGATACGGTCGAATTGCCCTGTTTTGGATAGAATTATGTATGTGGGAGGATATTAGTTCATGATATTAAATTGTTAGCCGTAGTGAATATTTCCAATTAACTTTCACAATTATAGAAATTTTGGTATGGTTAATTAATTACTGATTGCTATAATTTTAATGTGGCTATATTTGGATTGGTAATGACATTTAATTATTGTGTGTGGTAGAGGATTTGGGGTGAGATTCTATACTTCCACGTAATTTGAATTTTCAAATTTGAATTTGAACAAATTAAAACATATACTTTAGGAATAAACGAATAAGGGCTAGTTACGTCAGGCAAATTACATCAAAACATTTTATCATTTTTTGCTGGCTATCGTCAATTGTGTATAAATCAAAGTGTTAGTAGCTTCACTATCTAAGATCTCAAGGTTTTGGATTCGAGACATTGAGAGATAAACTTTATTTTTTCTTATGATGGTTGTTGTTCCAGTTGTGGTTTTGAGTGGTCCCTCTCTTCTGGTGGTTGCGGTGCGGTGGTGATGATTCCCCTCTTGTGATAGTTGCGGTTCCAGTGCGGTTGAGGTTTCGGTTTTGGATGGTCTCTTGTGGTGTTTGCAGTTCTTGTCTATAGTAAAATAAAAAGATATGTCATGTGGTCGATAGTAAAAAAAACTATTATAATTAATTATCTTAAGATACTATTGTACTCCCTCCATCCCAATCTTAACTATACTATTTTCGTTTTGGGCGTCCCAATCTTAACTACACATTTCCTTAAATGAAAATACTCACTTTAACTCACATCCTTCAAACATCCACTTATTTATCATATGTCACTCTCTCATACACTCAACACTTTATCACTTTACAATTTTTAACAAATATTATTATACTTTTCAATAAAGTTAAATTCTCCTTTCTACCCTCAATAATTTATCACTTAAAATACTAATAAACAACCATTTTTGATTATCTAAAAAAAATTAAAAATCTGCCGGCTATCTGTTTCTAATTGGGTTATAAAATAGAACGATTGGATTGAGTATAGATTTGATTTGATGGATCAAAATTTCTATGTAAACTTATACAAAAGAGTGTGTGAATGTACGTTTCATTACAAAAAAAAAATGTGTGTAAATGCATTATACAGTATTTGCATTTAAAAAGTGGGAGAGAAATTGCGTGAAATAAAATCATCATCAGAAGAAGGGCTATTGACCGGCAAATAAATTGACTCTCCTCTAAAATTTATTTATAATATAAAATTTATATTATTACATTTTTTTATTTATAATCATAATATTTATTAACGAATATCACTATACTTATAAATTACTAATATCAATGGACTTTAATCATTTCTTTGGCAGGCCTTGTCCAAGTGTTTCTCACTTAATTATTTGGAGCCCAGATCCAAAATTCATATACAAATTAGCAAGGGCCCTGTTATTCATACCCCCAACATTAAGAGATACACCCACACAATATATTTGTTATTTTAATAAAAATATAAAAATACTATTTTACCCTTTATTTATTTAACATATTTTATCAAATTCTATACGTACATCCACGCATGTCCAAGTACCGTAGCCGCTCACCTGCTGCTCGATCGTTGCTCACTTTAATAGTGCAAAGTTGGATATGAAATCACAGTCATTCACAGATGTTGTAAATTACTAATAAAAACATGATTTTTCAACCAACCATAATTATGCAGAAAACATGAAAAGAATAGCGAAAAAAAAAATCATTTGCAGTCTGACCAAGTAGCACCGGAATCGCCAAAAAAACAAAAAAATTACACAGGAAGAAGTAGAACAACTAGTTTCAAAATATGAATTTTCAAAGAACCAGTTTCGAAATTAATATGAATTTTCAAACAACCCGTTTCGAAATTTACAATTTAATTCGGTTCATTTTTACCGAAATAATTCTGGATATTCGGCATTATTTGACCGGGAAAAAAAACTCAACTCCGGCGTTAAATTAGACGAAGAACTTACATGAGGGTGCTCTCGGAAGGTGATGCAGGGACAAGCGTGAATAAAACGAAACAACCTTCTCAATCTCCGTTGATTCCCATTGAAATACCGGCAAAGAGGAATAATACGAGAAAACACTCTCAATATTTTAATTCATATTCAACTTTTCTGAATAAAAAGATTACAGGATTGACTCTTAAATAAGAAAACCCTAACACTAATTACGGAAACATAATAAATATTAATAAATTAAATTAATTACATTAATAAACTAATTTTCCAATCAATCAGGATTATAAGAAATCAAGATCTTCATCACGATCTCATCTCCATCAGGAAGGGCACTCTGCATCCTTGAAAACAAAATACCTAGGAGCTTATTTAAGACATCTTCATCGGACATCATCGACCATTGAAATTGCTAGATTTTTTCTTTTTTTGGCGTGACCTGAGTACCGCCGCTGGAATCTGATATGGTGGGCGGCGTTTGGGGGAGGGAGCATGGGAGCAGTGGTTGGGGGAGGGGAAGGAGAAGATGTGGGCGTTGGTGGGTGTGTGCTGAGTGGGAAGATGACGAAGGAATGAAGGGAATGAATTTTTTTTTGTTAAGGGGTGTATTTGGTAGTTCATGGGGTTTGTATCTATTAAATATCTTAAAAGTTGAATGGATGAACTAATCCGAGTGTGTATCTCCTAATGTTGGGGGTGCATATAACCGGACCCAATTAGCAATGTATTCTCCTTGTTCCTATTTAGATACTTGCCATTTTTCTTCATTTATCCCTACCTCTACCCCATCCACAAACATCATAATTTTTTGACAAAGTTTAGTATGAAAATTTTCATACATGAAAAAACTTTAATTTACAACTAAATTCTGTAATTGGTGAAGGTAAGACAAAATTGAGTGGTTCATGGTTCACTCGGCCCAAGTGGTTCATGGTTCACCCGGCCCAAATATATCATAATTTAGGGTTCATTATTTAGTGTTTAGGGTGTAAATGATTAATTTAGGGCAATTTTATAGATTTTCATACATGAAAATTTTCACACTAGACCTACTCTAATTTTTTAAATTACCTCAATTAATTAATAATAATATTTTTGTTTTCTGTCTAAAGAGTAAAAAGTGTTACTGCACTTATAGAGTTGCTATTTGATTACTTTGTATTTCATAGAAGGGCAAGAGAGGGAAACTTAGTTATTAGTCTCTATTTCCCACTCTATATATAAGCTCATAGTTTTAGATTTAGATTCAACTTTTTCAATTCGTTTTTCCATCTCTGCAAATTGTAAACTGTTATCAAATTGTTGTTTCATTCTCAATAAAGATTCATCTTCTTTCTTTCACAATCTAGTTCAGATTGTTAATATGGTATCAGTTTTATACTGGTGATGCCATTTCGATCCTAAAAGCTTCCGCATCTGATTCGAGTTTTATACTCACTTTTTCGTTTTCTTTTCTGATTCCAGAATCGATTTGATTTGGTAATCAGTTGGGTTTGTTTGATTTCAACATTTTTCCTTGAAATCTTGAAGGTTCTTGAGTTTTTGTACGAGTTCGTTCGCTTGTTTGTTCGATTTGATTCGATTGTTCCAGTTCTTGGCGATTTCTAATGGCGGCGAATGCTCCTGTTGTTTCTCTTGATCATGCGGTCAATCCGTTTTCTCCATATTATCTGCACCACAACGACAATCCGACAATGTCTATTGCGCTTGAGCCTTTGGACGGGATGAATTTCATTTCTTGGAGGCAATCGGTGGCCCGTGGTTTGAGTGTGAAGAATAAGCTTTCACTCGTTGATGGTTCTATTCTGACTCCGAGTCTCGATGGCGATAGGGCGGTTTATGCAGCATATGTGCGTGCGAATGACCTGGTTTTGCAGTGGATTCTCAATTCGGTCTCTCCTGAAATCAAGAAAACCTTAAGGTGCTTTCAGACTGCTAGAGAAGTATGGACTGAATTGATTGCGAGGTATGAATGTTCTGAATTGTCCAAGATATTTCAGCTTGAGAAATCTTTAACTAATAATGCTCAAGGTTCTAAGAATTTGGTTAGCTATTACAATGAGTTTAAGTACTTATGGGATAAGCATGTTAGTCATAAGGCTGTTTTTACTTGAAATTGTGGGGCTATGGGTGGTTGTGTATGTTATCTGCCTAGGCAATATGCTGCTGCACAAGAGCAAGATTGTGTGATGAAGTTTCTGATAGGTTTAAGTGAGTCATATGCACCTATCCGTAGTCAATTTTTGTTGCACAAACCATTTCCTCCCTTGGCTAAGATGTATGCCTTATTGTTACAAGAAGAGTCTCAGAGGTCTCTTGTTTTACCTAATTCTGTGATGCCTGATTCAGTGGCCATGTTAGCAAACAACTCTAGATTTTATAAAGATAAAAAGAAGGGGTTGAAGTGTTCACATTGCAATGGGAGTGGGCATTCAGTGGATAGGTGTTTTGAGCTGATAGGATATCCCCCTGGTTGGAAAGGTCCAAGGGGTGGAAAAGGTAGGGATAAGTCTGCAAATGCTTTAATCTCTTCTCCTGAGAAAGCTGTTATAGGGTCTAATCCTCTCATCCTACAAGAACTTCTTGAGCAACTCTTGTCTCTAGCTAAACAAGCTCAGAAGCCTATTAATGAGTCAATCCATTCAGTTGCTGGTGTTTTTGCTAATGCCAACCACAATACTGATGCTTCCACTTCACAAGGTATAAAGGGAAGTACTTACTGTCTTCATTCTATTTCTAATGGTTCTGATAAGTGTTTTACTTGGATCTTGGATACTGGATCTACTGACCACATGGTTTCTAGTTTGGAATGTTTTACTACACCTCCAACACTAGCTAATATTAAAATTAGTTTACCTAATAATGTTGTTTCAACTGCAACACATATGGGAACAGTGGTTCTTAATGAACATTTAACTCTATATAATGTGTTATATGTACCAGATTTTGCTTTTAACTTGTTGTCTATAAGTCATTTGACAAGATATTCAAATTGCACAGTTAGTTTTATGGCATCAAGTTGTGTTTTGCAGGACAAGTCTACCCTCAGGGTGATTGGTACTGCTGAGCAACATGGGGGGCTGTGCCGAGAATGGCACATTCAGTTCATTCAGTTGCAGCTGCTTCAAATTTTGGTACTTTTAACATTTGACACTCTAGATTAGGCCATATGGCTCCTTTCAATATGTTACAAATAAAGGGATTGAATTTGAAATCTTCTGATATTCAGAATTGTACAATATGTCCTCTTGCAAAACAAAAGAAGAAACCTTTCCCAATCAGTAGTTCTTCATCTCTTTCTTGTTTTGATTTAATACATTGTGATATATGGGGTCCTTTTTCTGTCATTTCTCATTCTGGTTTTAAGTACTTTCTCACAGTTGTGGATGATCATTCAAGATGTACATGGATTTATTTGTTGAACACCAAATTTGATGTCAAGGTTTCTTTGGAATTTTTTTACAACATGATGCTTACTCCATTCAATAAGAAAATCAAGGTTTCAAGGAGTGATAATGGATGTGAGTTTTTGTTATATGAGTTTTATCATTCTCTGGGAATAATACATCAAACATCTTGTGTGGAAACACCACAACAGAATGGTTTGGTTGAAAGGAAACATCAACATCTTTTACAAGTTGCTAGATCACTCTTATTTCAATCTTCTTTGTCAATTGTGTATTGGAGTGAGTGCATTCTTACTGCAGCTTTTTTTATTAATAGAATGCCCACTGTGGTTCTCAATAATATGTCCCCTTTTGAAAAGATATATGGGAAACAACCTGATTATTCTTTTCTTAAGAGTTTTGGGTGCTTATGTTTTGCTAATACATTATCTGTAAATAGAACTAAGTTTGATCCCAGGCTGTCAAGTGTGTTTTTCTGGGTTATCCCTTTGGAACAAAAGGCTATAAAGTGCTTGATCTGGATTCTGGTAAGATCTTTATTTCCAGAAATGTGATGTTTTATGAAAGTGTTTTTCCCTATGCTGATAAACAGAGAGCTCATGACTTTGTTCAAAATTTGATTGCCAAACATTATTTTTTAAATCCAGAAATACATGATGAATCTCATATTACTCATACTTCTCATTCTGATGAATTGGATTGTCATGATGGGGCTACTATTACTGATCATATGTCTGTTGTCAATAATAGACAGACTATTGAACCTGATTCTGTTGATAGACAAACTATTGAACCTGGTTCTGTTGATAGACAGACTATTGAACCTGATACTGTTAATAGACAGGCTATTGAACCTGTTATTGTTCCAAATGTGGTTTCTAATGATGTATTAACTGATAATATCAGGAAGTCATCTAGAACTAGATCACAACCTGCTTACTTAAAGGTTTATGAAACTTCTTTACCTCAATCTTTGATTCCAAAAAATTCTGAGGTTAATATGAGTGTTTCTTCTGGCAAACAGTATGATATATCTGCTTATTTGTCTATTGAACAACTTTCTTTGGCTCATAAAGTTTTTACTGCTAGTATTTCTCAAAACATTGAGCCTAAAAACTATAATCAGGCCAAAGACAGCCCTAATTGGCAGCAAGCTATGAGAAATGAGTTAGATGCCTTGGAAAGGACTAACACATGGACTTTAGTCTCATTGTCACCAAATAGAGATTGTATTGGTTGCAAATGGGTTTTCAAAATCAAGTATAAACAAGATGGGTCTATAGAAAGATATAAGGCACGTTTGGTTGCAAAAGAGTACACACAACAAGAGGGAATTGATTACTTTGACACTTTTAGTCTTGTTGCTAAAGTAACCACAGTAAGAATTCCACTCTCTGTTGCTATAGCTAAAAATTGGTTCATCCATCAATTAGATGTGAATAATGCATTCTTGCATGGTGATTTATCTGAGGAAATCTACATGACAGCTCCACCTGGTTATTGTATTGAATCTGATACAAGAGTGTGCAAATTGAATAAAAGTCTTTATGGTTTGAAGCAAGCTTCAAAATAATGGTTTACAAAGCTCTCTGAATCTTTGTTTGAAATTGGTTTTAAACAATCAGAAGCTGATAATTCCTTATTTACTAAACAATCTGCCAATTCTTTCACTGTTATTGTGTGTTATGTTGATGATCTCATTGTATCTGGTAATTCTATGGAAGAAATACAACATGTTAAGACTTTTCTGCACAACAAGTTTACTATTAAGGACTTAGGTGTTTTAAAATACATGTTGGGTATAGAGGTAGCAAGATCAGAGAAAGGCTTAACTATGTGCCAAAGAAAATATACACTGGATCTTCTAAATGATTTTGGTTACCTGGGTAGCAAACCCTGCACAACACCTATGGACTCCAAGTTACAGCTTGTACAAGCTGATGAACACAACAAGACTGATCCTAAACTTTACAGAAAGATTGTGGGGAAGTTGTTATACTTGACAGTAACAAGACCTGATATCTCCTATGCTGTTCAATCCTTATCCCAATTCATGAGCAACCCCTCAAAAGAACACATGACTGTTGTACATAGGGTACTAAGGTATTTGAAGGACACTCCAGGTTTGGGTATCTTTTATTCTAGTTCTAATGATTTTAAACTTCATTCTTACACTGACAGTGATTGGGCTAGATGTGTTGAAACTAGGAAAAGCATTACAGGTTACACTATCTACTTGGGCAACTCTCTCATATCCTGGAAATCCAAGAAACAAAACACTGTAAGTAGGTCTTCTGCTGAAAAGAGTACATGGCAATGGCAACAACAACTTGTGAAGTCCAGTGGATACTTTATATCTTGAAGGATCTCCAGGTGCCTATCCAATTACCAACAACCATCTACAATGACAGCAAGTCCACCTATCAAATAACTCTCAATCCATGCCTCCATGACAAAAGCAAGCATATCTCCATTGATTGCCACTTCACCAGACAAAAGATCAAAGAAAAAGCTATCAAAATCATTCATATACCCACTGAAGAAAACTTGGCAGACATTATGACCAAACCATTGTTGCCAACTCCATACACTAACTTCAAGTCCAAAATGAGACTCTTGAACATTCACTCTCATTTTGAGGGGGGGTCTAAAGAGTAAAAAGTGTTACTACACTTATAGAGTTGCTATTTGATTACTTTGTATTTCATAGAAGGGCAAGAGAGGGAAACTTAGTTATTAGGCTCTATTTCCCACTCTATATATAAGCTCATAGTTTAAGATTTAGATTCAACTTTTCAATTCGTTTTTCCATCTCTGCAAATTGTAAACAATTATCAAATTGTTGTTTCATTCTCAATAAAGATTCATCTTCTTTCTTTCACAATCTAGTTCAGATTGTTAATATTCTGTATAACCATTTTGTATATTATGGGTTAATTTCACTTTTGGTCACTAAACTTTACCTCAATTTCACTTTTGGTCATCGAGTTTCACCCTTCATCAAAATTAGTCACTTAACTACAATTTTTTAATCAGACTTGGTGACAACGTTAATTCACCGTCAGAGAACTAACGGGAGCAATTGATTTGACGCGCATTATATTAGGGTTCCTTAGTTTTTGTCCCCAATTCATCGTGCCTTTTTTCCCCCTTCCCTAAATTCTAATTTCCCTAATTTATTTTCAATCATGCTTGTATCTTCAACTAAAGGTATGTATTTTTTGCTGGTAATAATTCGAGTTACACATTGAAGTTGTTATTAACGTTCAAGCTCAAGCCGATCGGTGGAGTCCACAGATCCTGATTTTCAACTCGAACATGTGTTTTGTAACTACGAGATTGAGCTCAAAATGAAGAATTCTTGAACTCCAAAAAATTAAGAAAGAAGATTTTGGTCATGCCCAAACTACAATGTACGTCTCTGCATAATAGAGAAAACCCCAAAAGAAATAGATAAAAAAGAAAATTCGAGCAATAGGGCTTGAGAAATTTCTATAATCAATAAATAGAAAAAATAAAATGAAAATTTCTATAATCTTGAGAGCTTACCATATCGAGGTTGCAAAATCATGCTTGTCCCTCTTGCCCATTGACGGGAGAAATCGATGCATATGGGTTGAGAATTTCTTCACGTAAAAACTGATGTAGGGGTTGAGAATTCGAGCACCATTAATTCAAGCACCAAAAAAATCGAGAACCAGAGATTATATTTTTGGAGAGAAATCGATTGAAAATAAAGAGAAATTAGAGCTTGGAGGAAAGGGAGAAAGGGGGAAAGAGGAACGAATGAATTGAGGACAAAAAGGAAGGAGTCGAAATGTAATTAACGCTAGTTCAATCGCTCCCGTTAGTTCTTTGACGGTGAATTAACGTTTTCACCAAGTTTGATTAAAAAAGTATAATTAAGTGATTAATTTTGATGAAGGGTGAAACTCGATGACCTAAAGTGAAATTAAGGTAAAATTTGGTGACTAAAGGTGAAATTAACCCATATATTATCTACTTAGTTGGGGCCTCCTACGTGAAATTTATGTCTCTACTACCGTAGATGGGGTTCGTTACTTTGGAATACTACTAAATAAATAGTTAGGCTAAGTCTGGCATATATGCACGTGCATCGTGCACTTCATAGTTTATTTTAAAATTATACAATTTATTATATTAAAATATACAATTTATTTACACTGAATCGGGTAAATTGTATAACTATTAGTAATATGGAAAATAATTTGTTGTATAGTTTAATGTAAATAAATTATATATATTAATATAAAAAATTACATTGTTCTAAAATATTTTATGGGGTGCACGGTCCATCTGATGTACATTACACATACTCAAATGATAAATCTTATACCGAATGATAGTGGATAAAATTTGTTGGTACTCAATTAATTAACAACATTATAAAAATGAATATATGATTGGTTTTGTTTTATTTCAGAGAATATTAATAAACATTTAATCTTATTCCGTTAATAACAAATATAAATTCGTTCTTTGGTCACTTTGACAAATATCGCACGCTATGAATTATGATTGCCAATAATTCCTTCTGCCATTGGGCGCATGACAACATCATTCCATCTCGCTGTAGATTGAAATCGCAATCACCACAAGAGGGGAATCACCCGAAACAGTAACTCGGAACTGCAACCGCAACCGCATCGCAACCAGAACCGCAACTCAACAACAGGGGGACCACCACCCCACAAGAGGGGGTCAATCACAAGAGGAAATAATATTCATTCTCCGTGTCTCGAATCCGGGACCTGATCAAGGTCTCAACATGTGGTGTAGCTCTAGCCACTTGAGCTAACCACTCGACATGATGACTAAAATATTAATTCCAATTAAAAAATGTAAAATAGTAACCATATAGTTATAACTTATAAGTACCTAGTTAGTTTATTCTCTAACTAAAAATAACTCAAATTTCTTTCAAATTCTAAATTCTAATTACATTTATGCATTTTATGAAAAGTCGAATGTTGAATTCATTTTTAAAAAATTGCTCTGGTACGTACTAAATCATTTCAATTCAAAATTCAATGATGATTAGAGCGGCTTGAATACTTCTCTCTTGTATCTTCGTATTTAAAAAAATTCGCATAATCAGCTTCATTGCTAATTTTTCAAAAAATAAATATTAATTAGTTACTAAATAAATTCTCAAGACGATTTTTCATATATATATATATATACATAGTTAATTTGAATTAAATAATAAAAAATTGTTTGCTCGATAGATGCATCTTCCTCTTTGAGCTTGCTGCAGTCTTAACCGAACCCTACAAGCTTCCGAGACTGCACCCAAAAAAAAAAAAAAAAAAAGCCATTTCTTAATTTATAGAGATTATTAAGGACAAGAAACTATATAAATTATAAAGCATAAAATAAATTTATTTGCAAAAAATAATTATCTCAATTAAAAATATTATTACCAGTTGAGGGATTTAAATCGAAATGTTCCCGTAACTTTGCACCTTTATTGAAAAGGTCCCGTATATATCACATGTTTCAATTTAATCCCGTATGTTTTTAATTTGTGCCGATTTAGTCCCAAATAGCCGGAAATCGATCAAACTACCCAAAAACGACGTCGTTTTAGGGGCGTATGATACACGGTCCCCTAATTTCGGTCGGGAATTTATCATAAAACGACGTCATTTTTGGGTAGTTTGACCGGTCTCCGGCGATTTGGGACTAAATTGGCACAAATTGAAAACATACGGGACTAAATTGAAACATGTGATATATACGGGACTAAATTGAAACATGTGATATATACGGGACCTTTTCAATAAAGGTTCAAAGTTACGGGACCATTTCGATTTAAATCCACAGGCACAGGGTGAGTGATACTGGTAAGGTGTGGAATCCGTTTAGCGTTAGCGGCCTTAACTCCCATGGATCTGCCTGCCTGCTTTAAGCACCCCTTTCACCTGACCCGACCATACGGCCCAGCAAAGGCGCCCCGGCGCAGCACGGGGCCGGCACGCTGCTGGTCCGCCCCAGCAAGAAGGGCTCGCATGCTATCAGCCTTATGATGGCGTTATCGCAGCTAATCTTGCTTGCGCCGTTCGTCGCCGCCACGCTCAAAATGATCAACAACACTAAAATCCATAATGAGTTGGACATTCTTTTGAAATTTAATTGAAGGATATAGTATAAGCTAGATGAGATTGAGAAGTTGTATATATAGTGTTATTCTTTTTGGTGAAAATGATTTTTCAGTTTCACTCCTTTTGTAGAGAGGGGTCCAGCGTGCAGTGGTTAATTTGAACTAATTTGAGATTTGAAAACAATTGGATTGAGTTGTTTATTAACATGAAGAGATAAAATAGGATTTTGATGAGAATGTTTTAGTCAATAGACGAGAACGAGAAAAACGTAAAATACTTTTTTGTGTAATTTTTGGTGGTATAAAGTATAATTTAAAGATGTTTGTAAAGGGTATATAGTTTGAATGTGTAGAATTACTTTATTACTATTTTCGGTATAAAAAACAAAACAAAATAGATGGACGAAATTGGGTAAAAAAAGATTATTATATTTTTATTGAATAATTACAATTGTGGATATAAAATTAAGATTACAATTCGCAGGGTAATGGAAGGGAGTAATGTAAATCGTTTTAAATATTGCTTGACCATTTTTGATACATTTATAATGAGAATGTAAGTAAGTAATTGATTACCATAATTTTATTATCTAATTTCACCTCTATAATCACTCACTCCTCAACCTTCCTATAAATGATACACATTGTTGATTTTTTAACCAAACAAGACGAGGTAACTATTCAAAATTTTCTATACAAATTGCAAAATAATATAATCAATATACAATAACAATGAAATCAATATACTATGATAACTCCTTAGTAATACCATTTATCATTACCATAACAAACGGGCCCTCAATGATATGTGTATAGTGTAGACTTAGTTAATACAAGTTAGGATCCGGTGCCACAATCTAGAGCAGTGATGTAAAGGTCCCGACTAGTCCCCGCCTAGGCGGCGTCTAGGCGCTAGGTGGTCGTCGGCCGACCCGATTTTGCCTAGGTGCCGCCTAGGCGGCCAAGTCGGGAGCTAGACGGCTAATTTGGGAGTTAGATGTCCAACACTAAGATATTATTTGATAATGAGAGACTTTGTTCTTAAAATAAATTGATGATAAGATAAAAATTGATAATTTTCACTACACTAAAATTTCAAAACACAAATTTGTTTATTTTTTTTTATGTTAAATTAATTTTCTTGTACTCTATAATGAATAACATATATAAGAAAAAATGTTTCAATTGTTATATAGATTTAGGCGGTTGAATAATGAATTTGTTAATTAATTTTGAAGTGTAATTTTGTTATAATATTTCGATAAGTAGTAAATAAAACTCATTTAGATGAAAAAAAATAAAAGAAAATCGTACCGACTAGTCCCTGCCTAGACGACCTAGGCGCTAGGCGGTCCATATCCGCTTGACTATCGATTTCCGACTTCGATCTGCACCCTTGATCTAGAGTAGAAACTTAAGTTATGTTTGTTTATGTGGACTTCTGATTTTTCAATCTGAAAAATCCCAATAATTTTGAGGCTCTAAATAAAGAATTTTGAAATCCTAAATCTTATTTTTTATGGTGGAATAATTCACAAATTAGCATAAAATATTAAAAATTTATTTTCAAATTATGTTATATATCATCGTGAAAAATGCAAGACCGCTTTACTTTAATTTATCATCTTCCATTATTTTCGCTATATTTTCTTAATTAGGGGTGAGCATCCGATTACCGAACCGAATAAGAAAACAAATTCACATAAAATCGTATTAATCAAAAATTCCGAAAGTGAATTTTTCAGTTCGATTTCGATATAAAATTGTAAAACTAAAAAATGTTGGCCATATATTATGTCTTTTTCTTTTTTCTTTTTAAGTAGAAACTTAGCTAAAAGAGCTCTCTATTCTAAGGCCCCGATTGGTAGAGCTATAAAATTTGTACAAAATTTGAAGAAATAATAGTCATGTGACTATTTTAATAAGGAGAAATGCTATAAAGTTAATTGGTATGAATTAGTAAAAAGAGTTGTGTCAAATATTATATGTTGATTGGTAACAGGGTTTAAAAGTGATACTCCCTCCGTCCCAGAAGATTTAACACTATTTCTTTTTTGGTCTGTCCCATAAGACTTTGCACACCAATTTTTGGACATACTCTTTTCTCCACTTATAATTTTACAACACACACTTATTACCCCCATACACACTTACTACTCATCATAAAGCAATTTTTCTTAATCTTTGTGCCCAAAAATTAATGCAAAGTGTTCCGGGACGGAGAGAGTATAAGATATTAAAAAAATAATTAACATATAAAAATACCAATTTATCCTTCTATTTGATTCATAACCAATTTCAACTCAAGAACATGAAAAATTACAGTAGTAAATACCCAGCAAGAATGGTGGCCTATCCCAATAGGCACCACCAACATTATATATAACCCCCACGCATCCTCCCACCACTTTCAC
The DNA here is from genome assembly GCA_037126765.1 of Stenogyne calaminthoides. Taxonomy (NCBI): domain Eukaryota; kingdom Viridiplantae; phylum Streptophyta; class Magnoliopsida; order Lamiales; family Lamiaceae; genus Stenogyne; species Stenogyne calaminthoides. The sequence continues at coordinate 6,845,729 of JBBCBC010000036.1, read as the reverse complement.
TTTCACCAACCAACAAATCTTAATCATCAAACTACACAAAAATGGTGGCCTTCGAAATCTTTTGCGAAACCCCTTCGAGAACATGAAAAATTATAGTAGCAAAAACCCAGCAAGATTGCAAAACTCAAGAACATGAAAAATAATATACTAATGTCAATTTCAACTGAAGAAGATTGCAAAATTGAAGAATATGTAGAATTGAAAATTATGCAGCAAAATTGAAAATACCCCGCAAAATTGAAGAATATGCAGAAACCCAACATGATTGCAATATTTCATCGTCGAAAGGGTTGAGGGGTTGAATGAAAATTGAATAAAAATTAATGAACCAATTGGGCCCTAAATAGATTATGTAGTCGAACATGTAAAATTTGAGAAACATTAAAATTGTTCAAAGGTATCTTAAAAATAAAGTTAAATAAAATAGGATTTATATAATCAACTTTTTCGTGAATATACATCGGTTGGATTCCTCTGTGCCAAAATATAGTGTTCCACCCATGTTCCATATCCTCTAAATTTGACACATGTCCCATGTTTTAATTATTTAAAATTTTAAACTCTATACCCTAAATCATGAACCATAAACCCAAAATTATGAACCATTCGGACGGGTGAATCATGAACCACTTGGGTCGGGTTAAGTTCGGGTTGGGTAACAGACAAAACTGGAAAAAAATAATATTTTTTTTAGATTTTAAATAATTAAAATATGAGACAGATGTCAAATTGAGATGTTCGCACGGATTCCTCTGTTCCAAAGTTTGGTATTCTACTCCTGTTCTATAACCTCTCAATTTGACATCTGTCTCATATTTTAATTATTTAAAATCTAAAAAAAAAATTAATTTTTTTAAAAAAAAATTTCCAGTTTTGTCAGTTACCCGACCCGGACTTAACCCGACCCAAGTGGTTCATGGTTCACCCGGCCAAAATGATTCATAATTTAGGGTTTATGGTTCATGATTTAGGGTATAGAGTTTAGAATTTTAAATAATTAAAACATGGGACATGTGTCAAATTTAGAGGATATGAAACATGGGTGGAACACCATATTTTGGCAAAGAGGAATCCAACCGGTGCAATTGGCCTACAACTTCGTTAATAAATCTAAAAGAATTAATTAGTGGCTTAGTCCACCTGACCACTGAGCTCATCATTTAAGTGGGAGACCCAGGTTTAATTCTCTCTGTGAACGAATTTGGAGTTATGTGAGTTATAAGGTGGATTGACGATTTCGTGGAGTATTTGGGTGCTTGGTGTACTAACTTTGCCCGATAAAAAAAAATCTAAAAGAATTGTCTATTAAAAATGTATATAAAATTATTTATACAATTAAATTGTTTGAAAACAACCTATAAATGAAAAAAAGAAGTAATTTTGGATATCATATATTTATATTTATTAAATAAAAATATAATTAAATATAATATATTATCTGTACAATTATTTTAATATATACTCCCTCCGTCCCAGAAAACTTAACATATTTACATTTTACTCGTGTTTTTGCGTGCGAGTTGTTTATTAATATTTGAAATAATAAAGTGACTTTTAAGGTGGGGTGTGATAGTTTTTACCCTCCTTTGTCATATAAATTTTTTTAAAATTACTTTATCATTTAAATAGTAATAAAAAACTCATTCGCTAAAAAATACTGGATTTAATGAAAGAATCAAGAAAGTGTTCCAAAGACGGGGTAGTATGTCCCAAACGCTAGACAGTTTTGATATGTGCAAAAATAAGTATGGGCTGACTACTATTATAAATTTAGGAGAAGATTGGGCCCACCTGATCAATATACAATTAAAAAACACACAGGTAGTCAAGTGTGGATAGTTCAAGTGCTTATAGCTCCATCACATGAAATCTTGAGGTCCTAAGTTCGAGACACGGAGAGGGAATATTTATTTTTTCTTGTGGTGATTTCTCTCTTGTTGGGTTGCGATTCCGAGTTGCAGTTTCGGGTGGTCCCACTCTTGAGTGGTGATTGTGGTTTCGGTCTTCAGCGAGATGAAATGATATTGTCATCTGCCCGTTTCGGGTGGTCCAACTCTTGTGGTGATTGTGGTTCCGGTCTTCAGCGGACAGTGAGATGAAATTATGTTGCCATCTGCCTGTTTTGGATGGTCCCACTCTTGTGGTGATTGTGATTCCGGTCTTTGGCGAGATGAAATGATGTTGTCATCTGCCCATTTCGGGTGGTCCCACTCTTGTGGTAGATTGTGGTTCCGGTCCCGATCTTTAGCGAGATGAAATGATGTTGTCATCTGCCCTGTGGTAGACGGAATTATTGTAATTGATTATCCAAATATTTATACACATGTCAACAATAACTATTGTTTAGTTTCAAGATACATACATGTAAGTATTTTATATACTTTGAAAGTGTATGTATTTATTTTAGTCAAATTCATATTAATTAGATATATGAATATGTTAATAAATTTACATACATGTAGCATAGTATATATTATATTGAATGTATTATTTTTTATGTAAACTCTATTTAAGAATAATCTCCCCATAGTAATTTTTTTTTTCGGTCCCGACAATATAACTATATGGAGTTTTTATTGTATTGTAATTGATTGTCTTTAAAAAAATAATTTATTCACTACTTTGGTAGTTCATCTTTATTTTTACTCAATTCCATTTTTTTTAAAATCCTCAATTCAAATATGTTAGAAACCTAAATTACACAATAAATTTCCGAATATATTCTTATTAAAGTATTGTGTGTGTTTAACAATAACTAAATGTATGTCTAAAAAAAAAAAAAAACTAAATGTAAATTATGATTATTTTTGTAGAACGGATATTATTTATAACAAATTACGAAAATATAATTTATTGTTGTCACTAATTGCACTTTTGAGGATAGAACTCAAAGTTTACAGATACTTATTCGATGCTTCAAATGTAATTAATAGGGAAATATAAGTCTGTTTTTGAAGTATTTTTTACTTATCAAATATGAAAACTTACTGTGCTTAACATATCCAGTGGAGGAATAATCGCTTAAACATTCTTTTCTTCTTACAGACAAAAAAATCTTGAAAACATCGACTAATTGGGATCTCCGTAAACCTAACGACGGAATGGACCCACGCGTAAACTTCAGGTATCTGCGTAATTTTGTTCTTTATATTGACAAACCTTTTCTTTATTACCTTGGGACAAGTGAACCAAATTCACAAGAAGAGAAGATTTTTCACTAAGGATTGATGGCTGTAAGTGTTTGATAAAATTCCACACCTAATGTGCCATATTGCATGACTCTTCTTCCAAGTTGATTTTGATTAGTCAAATGATTTGTCATTATGTTCTGCCTATTCCTCTGTTGTTTTAACTTGTAAATTAATTGGTTTGCCTTCAAAGTATAGCAAGAAGTTGCTTCATCTCATATTGTTACTAACTTCAGGTTTAATTTTATTCATTTCATTTAATTGATGCACACATGTCTTGCAAATAGGTAGAGAAATTAGCTGTAAAATCACTTTCCAAGTGTTTGATAATGACTATCAAATTCTATTGTTCCTCTATGAGTACTTTCACAAGTTTTATTAGATTCTGGAATAATCTAGTCCAATTTTATTATAGCTTTTGTGCTCATTATCGAATGATTTCGTTCTAATTAACGCGTTGTTATTCGACAAAAATGACTTCTTTGCAGCAGAGGTCACATGTTCCCAAATTTGGCAACTGGGAAGGTGACAATGTGCCCTATACAGCCTTCTTTGAGAATGCAAGGCAAGAAAAAACGGGCGGCGTTAGAATAAATCCAAACGATCCAGAGCAAAATCCGAAGGCCTTCAATATTGGAGGACCAAGAGACGGACGTATTAGCCCTGATAGACAGGTGGCACCGCGAAGGTTTGCCAATGAGAGAAGCGGATACGATCAGCAGAAGAGAGACAGTCGTAGGATCATGGCTTCAGAATCAAGCAGTGATAGAAGCCCGTCCGATAGTTCAGTCAATAAGCCAAAACTGCATCATAAGAAATCTGACAGAAATAAATATACTAATGATGGCCACGTTCCGCCTTCACCAGGACCCTATAGCATGAACCAGGCTGATGATTTTGTAAGTATATTTTCACCTTATGGTTTATTCAATTGCTTGAGTTTTTCATGCTAGTTCAAGAAATTTTGATATAATTATTGAAAATATTGTGTATGAATCAGCTTGAAATGTTAAGTTTGGGAAAGGCTTGAACTAGGGTGAAGCTGGTTTTCGATAAATGTGGTCAGCGTGGACCAGAAGAGGCAGGCCAAATGTGTGACATTCTTGCAATATGGAATCGATATAGAACTGATATATTGCGATTAACTGAGATTATTAGTCTTTTATCGACTTGTTTATTTTTTGAACATGATCATCTGCTCTTACTTCATATACTTCATAGGACTAGGAGAAAAATAATTTTCTGTTGTTAGGGACTTGTAAGTGAAATTCCGTTGTTAGTAAATTATTATAGAATTTGCAGACATGTAACATATATATTTACAGAAAATTAACTGATTGACCTGGTGCACAGCATTTCCCCTATATGAATATCTAAAGTAAATTTGAAGCCAGGCCAGAGTGTTATTTTTAGGTAAATAGTACCCGAGTTGTCCTCAATTTCCATTGTGTGTGAACATGAATTTGATTGCATATAAAATTATCGGTTAATGAAAGAAATGTTGATCCTGGACCTAACAAAGGGAAACCAACTGTGCAGTCTTACAGAGCAGCGTCCGTCCCAAAGTTCGGACAATGGGACGAAAATGACCCCAGATCAGCAGAAGGATTTACCGTAATTTTCAACAAAGTGAAGGAGGAAAAACAGATAGCAGCTACAAAGTTCCCTCCCGTGCCCACACAAACCAACTACCAGACTAGCCAGGAAAAGGAGTCTAGAAAGGTATGTTTGCATTACAAATGTTCAATAATAGAATTCAAAATCACGACTCTTAACAAAATAATTTCGTAGTGAACACAGTTTCAGCTCCATCCTTAATCTAATTTGACTGATAATCCACCATTTTCAATCATGCAGAGATGTTGCTGCCTGTTTTGAAGAGTAAAGCATTTGCTTGTTATTGTCTTTATACATGTTGCTAAACGGTGATGCTCGCTCGTTCCACCCAGTCGATGGAACGAATAACCATCGTACTGTCGATATTATCTTACCCGAGTTTCTGTAGCATGTGAATCTCTTGTTCTTAAGAAACATAATTTATCAAAATTTCAATTCTCCTGAGTAATTTGGTTCACTTTGGTGAAATCCCCTTGCCCCTATTAGATCAGGCTAAAGGATACTAGCCCACTTAATAGTTTTATTTAATTTAATAAATATCCTTCTTTTTGCAATAGAGCATGTGATGTGTATAGTGTAACTGTATAAGTAGTAATGTTTTGTTTTAGCATGGCAATTTGCACATGATCATATACATAATACACTTATATGAGATGAAATATCGTTAGTTAGTTACCACTCAATTTGCATTTTTCAAATAATAACAATGGATTTGAATAATATTGAGATATATGCGAATTATACATGCTAATATTATGACCGTTAAGCATGATCGGCAAATCATTCATATCATGGAGCAAATCAGCAAATCATTCATGCGACCATTGACCAAATCAAATCATGGAGCAAATCAGCAAATCATTCATTAATTCATTTTGTATATTACCATAGTTAGTTTTGCCGATTCCTTAATTTGTGGATATTAATTGTATGCCCAGTAGTATAAATAGGGATTCCCCCTATCACTGTAATTATCAAGTATCATAAATATTCAAACATATTTCCTTCAAACACCAAACTTTTCATGGCATCAGAGCAGGCTGAAACCTTGCGCCACTAAAAAAGCTTCCGCATTTTTTTCTTTTCTTCTAAAACATTCCAATGGCGAAAGATGGTGACGGTAGTAAAACCGGAACCACCATTGATGTTATGTCCCCTTACTACATAGGCTCGTCAGACAATCCGAGTCACGTTTTTGTCACCGATCTTCTTAGTGATGGAAACTATGGAGATTGGTCCGAAGAAATAAGCAATTGCTTATATGCGAAAAATAAGTTTGGATTCATTGACGGCACCATACCAGTACCAAATGAAGGCACGCCTGAATTCCCCTTATGGAAACGTTGCAATGCCATGGTCAAAGGTTGGTTGGTGGTTGCAATGGATAAAGAAATTCGGAACAGTGTGAAGCACACGAAGACAACCAGTGAAATTTGGAGTGACCTCGAAGAGAGGTTTGGGAAGGAGAGTGCTCCAAAGGCATATGAGTTAAAGAGAGACCTCACTCTCACACTCCAAGACAAGATGTCCGTCTCGGCATGTTATACAAAATTGAAAGGGATTTGGGATGAGATTGATTCAATTTCAGCTGTACCAAGATGCACGTGCGGCAAGTGCATTTGCAATGTGACGAAACTCTTCATTGAAAAAAGTGAAAAGGAACGGATTTATGAATTCCTCATGGGACTTAACGATGCCTTCAATACAATCAAGACCCAAATCTTGAGTACCAAACCAATGCCTAGTCTCGGAATGGCCTATCATCTTGTTGCGGAGGATGAGCGGCAACAATTGATTTCATCTTCACGAAAGCCAACCGTCGATAGTGCTGCATTCCAGGTTCAACGACAAGCAGGCCATGAGCGCCGTAATGGAAATCGGGATCATGACAAGGCTCCTCCATGGTGCGACAATTGTGGGAAACTTTGGCACACCATTGAAAATTGTTATGAGATTATTGGGTATCCGGACTCGAAGAAGGGCGGTAAGAGAGGAAAGGAGAAAGAAAGAGATTTTGGCAAGACATTGGAGAAACGAAACACACACAAAGCTGCACATGTGGATGCGGGACACACAAAGGATTCGAGCCCATTGCCAGGTTTTACTGAAGAACAGTTGACACAATTGAGATTTCTTCTCAACAACAGTGTTGGCGCTTCCACTACCTCTTCTATTCCTGCTATAAATATGGCTGGTAAGATCAATCTCAATACACCATGGGTAATAGATTCCGGAGCAACGGAACATATTACACATGAGGGAAGTATCATTAAACCTTTTACTAGTACTAAAAGTAATATACCTGTTAAGATACCCAATGGCGATGTAGTACCGGTTCAGTGCATGGGCACCGTCAATTTGCCAAATGGTTTAAATATTGAACGTATTTTACATGTACCGAATTTCCAGTGCAATTTGCTCTCTGTTAGTCTACTCACGAAAGACCTCAATTGCGTGTTAACATTCTTTCCCGATTTTTGTACTATGCAGGACTTAGCCTCGAGGAATCTGATTGGAATGGGTAGGCAGCGTGATGGCCTATATCTCCTAGAGCCAGTTGAAAGTGATCGAAATGCCTTTTCTACGACGGTTGATCCAAATTTATGGCATAGGAGATTGTGACATGCTCCCAAAATAAAGCTTCAGAATATTTGTTCTTTCAATAAAACCATGAGTGACTTTTGTGATGCTTGCATGAGAGCCAAACAAACTAGAACCCCTTTTCCCTTGAGTACAATTAAATCTACTGCTTGTTTTGAATTGATACATTGTGACATTTGGGGTGGGTATAAGACTGCCTCCTTTACAGGCACCTATTATTTTCTTACCATTGTTGACGATTATAGTCGGGGTATTTGGGTTTATTTGATGAAATTTAAATATGAAACTAGCAAATATCTCCAAATGTTTTGCAACATGGTGAAAACTCAATTTGGAAAATAGGTAAAACGAATTAGGACCGATAATGGGGGGAATTTCAGTCTCATGAAATGATGAATTACTTTATTAGTTGCGGGATTACTCTTGAAACCTCTTGTGTCCATACTCCACAACAAAATGGTGTTGTGGAGCGTCGACATAGATATATTCTTGAAATTGCAAGGGCATTGCGTTTTCAAGCAGATTTGCCCGTCGTTTTTTGGGGAGAGTGTGTGTTAACCGCAACTTATATCATAAATAGGCTCCCTTCCAAAATTCTCCAAAATCGTACCCCTTTTGAAGTTTTATTTGATAAAAGGCCTAGTTATGAATATATAAGGGTTTTTGGGTGTCTCGTTTATGCTAAAAATACAAAAAAAAGAGTTGATAAATTCGACGAAAGGGGGAGACCTTGCATTTTTGTGGGGTATCCACATGGACAAAAAGGATACAAAGTATACGACATCTCTGATGAAAGAATCTATACTTCACGAGACGTGAAATTCTTTGAGAACATTTTTTCGTATAGGTCCCAAGTTGATAAGGTTCGTGACATGCGAGATAAAACATGGGAAACATTTCTTGAATGTGATGAGCAGCCGTACACTATACAGAGGATGCCCCAACGACTCAAGTAACTACTGCTAATAACAGGGAAAATCAGGTTGAGAGTGTTCCTCTTCGTCAAAGTCACAGAAACAAACGACAACCATCTCACTTGAAAGAATATGAAGTCAACTTACCAAGTTCCATAGACCACACACAGTCCATGTCCGACTCAGGATCCTCAACGGTACACCCTCTTATTAATTATGTTTCCTATGATAAGTTCTCTTATGCTCACAAATGCTTCTTAACGACCATCAATAAAAATGATGAGCCTAAGTTTTATTCGCAAGCAGCAAAGTTACCACATTGGCAAGAAGCAATGAGGCAAGAAATTGAAGCATTAGAGGCAAATGGAACTTGGGAATTGAAGGATTTACCCCCGGGAAAATGAGCAATTGATTCAAAATGGCTCTATAAGGTGAAGTACAAACCAACGGGAGAAGTTGAGCGTTACAAAGCTTGCCTGGTCGCAAAAGGATTTATGCAAATAGAGGGCATCGATTTTCACGAAACATTTGCCCCAGTTGCAAAGCTCGTCACCGTTCGAAGCCTATTAGCTGTAGCAGCTAAGCACAATTGGTTCGTGCACCAGCTGGTCGTAAACAACGCTTTCTTGCATGGCGACTTAATTGAAGACGTCTACATGAAGATACCGCAAGGTTTTGCAAAGAAAGGAGAGACTTGTGTTTGCAAGTTGCGCAAATCCCTATATGGCTTGAGGCAAGCATCACGGAATTGGTACCACAAGTTCACCCGAGCCATCATTGCCCTCGGTTCAGACAATCCCGAGCTGATCACTCCCTATTCATCTACAAGCGAGGCAAAGTATATGTCGCTGTCTTGATATATGTGGACGATGTTATACTTGCGGGAAATGATACCGGAAAAATTCAAGAGATTAAGACCTACCTTGATGAAAAATTCAGCATTAAAGATTTAGGAATTCTGAAGTATATCTTGGGTATTGAGGTCGCACGATCGACAAAGGGTTTTGTGTTAAGTCAACGCAAATATACACTCGATATTTTGAAGGACTGTGGATTGGAGGGGTGTCGACCCAGTTCATTTCCAATGGAACAGAATGCCCGTTTTGATCATGATGAAAACGGGCAGGCCGTGGATGCATTGCAATATCGTCGCTTGATTGGCAGGTTGCTCTATCTTACGGTGACAAGACCGGACATCCACTATGCGACAAATGTATTAAGTCAATTTCTTGCATCACCACGACAATCACATATGGATGCTGCATTCAGAGTCGTGCGCTATCTCAAAGGAACGCCGGGTCAAGGTATTTTTCTTCCGGCAAGTGGCGACTTATCTCTGGTCGCATATTGTGATTCTGACTGGGGTGGATGCCCGATGACAAGGCGTTCCCGAACAGGCTACTTTATCTCGATTGGTGGAGCTCCCATATCTTGGAGAACCAAAAAGCAAATCGTGGTTTCTCGTTCGTCTGCCGAGGCTGAGTATCGTGCGATGACGACAACGGTTAGTGAAATTTTATGGCTTTGTTGGCTCCTAATTGATTTGGAAGCGACACAAAGCACATCGACTCCACTTCATTGTGATAACCAGGCTGCACGACAGATTGCCAATAACCCAGTTTTTCATGAGCGAACAAAACATGTTGAGATGGACTGTTATTTTGTCCGTGAACGCGTCGAGTCTAAAGAGATTGAGCCACGAAAGATTACTACTTTAGAGCAAATTGCAGACGTGTTTACTAAGGCACTTGGTTCCGACCAGTTTCGTCGGCTTGTTGGCAAGTTGGGGATTCACAATCTTCACCTTCCAACTTGAGGGGGAGTATTGAGATATATGCGAATACATGCTAATATTATGACAGTTAAGCATGATCAGCAAATCATTCATATCATGGAGCAAATCAGCAAATCATTCATGCGACCATTGACCAAATCAAATCATGGAGCAAATCAGCAAATCATTCATTAATTCATTTTGTATATTACCATAGTTAGTTTTGCCGATTCCTTAATTTGTGGATATTAATTGTATGCCCAGTAGTATAAATAGGGATCCCCCCTATCAGTGTAATTATCAAGTATTCGTAAATATTCAAACATATTTCCTTCAAACACCAAACTTTTCAAATAACACTATATATGATTATTCACAATTGGGTTAAAAAATGACCCACGCGAATCTACAACTTTATTCTTTGCCTATTGAGTTCCAATTTATCAGTCGGCTAGTTTGATCTGATTTTAATAGACGAAAAAAGAAGATATAGTAAAGAAAAAAAGAAAAGACAGATAGATTATAATTTTTCACCAGTACAATAATCTCTTTTTATTTTCATTGACTGATAATTTTATTCGATAACAAGGAGAAACGATTGATAATTTGGAAATATTATGATAAAAAGAAAGTTTCATGTCAAAAATCAAATCTATGTGTGTTACTTAATTTGGGTAGGGTCTCAAACTCAAATTCTCATCCCTCAGTCATAACTAAAAAAAATTACAAACTAGTAATTTGGAAAAAAATAATAGTAATATATATTACTGAATTTTGTCGCTGGAAACCTTGGATATCTATCAATAGAATATATTAAAGTTAAGTCAAGTTACACATCAAAGCTAATTAATGCCGTTATCCCTTAAAGTTCACATGCCATATAAAATTAATTTTCATGCTGAATCAAAATAATACCAAAATCTAAGTATATTATACTCCTATTTACTCTAAAAAAATATTATAATAATTGTGGTAGCCTGGTAGACCACTCTTTCAAATGATACACGAATTAATCATAAAAACTGTACCCCACTAATATATAATTGTATTACATGATTACAAAAATTTGGAACTGGAAATCCGACTCTTGTTCCCGATTAAAATACGACGACTTTTCTAGTAAATGTATAAAATTGGACTAATTGGCACTGCAGAAGAGTAGGAAAGAGAATACTAGTATAAAATAGGCAATTGAGAATTCACTCTTTCATTAATTTTTTTTACAAAAGGACGTACAATGAAAAGGTAAAGAGAAGATAAAAATCTGATCCCACAGACGAAGAAGAAGACAAAGATTTAATTCTTCAAACGAAGACAAGTCTTTCAGATTTAACAATGATCCTACAGACGAAGAGAAGACAAAAGATTTAATTCTTCAAACGGAAGACAAGTCCTTCAGATTTAACAAATAACTAACCGAAAAGAAACAACATCTACCTCGAACCAATCTTGAAGAACAGAGGAGGGGAGAACCACAATTCATGTAAAAACACAAAAACAAAGGAAAGCCCCACACTAAGACTTACACGCCATGTCCGAAAAGAAAACCAGGATTGCATCAAACAAAACATCACCAACAAACCACCATGACCCAAATAAGAAGAAAATAACAATCCCAAAAAGGGAGAAAGTATCACAACAAACCCCTAACAACAAGGAGAAAACAGAACAAGAAAAATAAATCAAAATCCTAAAATACCAAATAGAAGAAAAGGTAAAGAAAAAAAAAAAAAAAAAAAAAAGATCTTGACGGACCGAATCCGCCCACCTGTTGCCGTGACTCTGGTGGGGGAGATCGATCCGACAATCTAGCCACGACCTCTAAGCGACACTCAAAATGGCAGGTTGCGGTGGGACACAGGGCGGCAGCTGGGATTGGGTGAGTGCTGCGCGTCGGCGGCGACGCGCAGACGGCAGAGAGAGGTGGGCGGCGGAGGGAGGAAGGTGGGCGGCTGGGGCTAGGGTTTTTGTTAGAGAGGAGAGAGGAAATTTTTGGATTTAGGAGGATTTTCTTTCATTAATTTCAAATTCCCTACAATTGTTCTCGTCTTTGCACAGTAAACCAGATAGGAACCGCCGGCTAGGGATATTCGCTGCAAAGATATGGAAATCGTTTCACGCCCCAAATATTCATGCTCAAAGGAACACCTGAAAATATATCAAACTTGGTTCAACTTCGCTGATTCAGGTTATACTTCTTTTGCAATTTTTATGTTTATTTCTTCTGAACTTTTTAATCCAGTTCTCAAATTTATTGAGTTTTTATATCTCATATATCATTGGTATTTTATTTTCAGATCGTGATGGCCGTTTAAGTGGGAATGATGCGACGAACTTTTTTCGCATTTCCGGTTTGTCGAAGCCTGAACTCAAGCAGGTTTAGTATCCAAATGCGAATGTCATTATTTGAATGTGCCAGTGTGTTAGATTGGTTTAAGTATACTTGTTCTCCTTTTCTATTTATTAGCGTGTTAGTGATTTTAGCGAGTTCATCTATTTTCGGATAGATTTGAAGATATTTTAATCTCTTGACTAGTCTTTCAATTTTCTGGCATTTGGAAAGAAACTTGGTTCACCAGTCTCCTATTTATCTGGAGTTATTGATTAGGATATGTTTACAATTTCTTCTTATTTTTGGTATTGTATCATGTATTTAAATTTATATTTTGTTAAAACTAAGTGAGAATTCATAACTGTTTCCTATAAAATTTATATTTCTTCTTACAACTGTTTCCTATAAAACTAAGTGTTAATCATATCCTGGCTATTTGAGGTCTCATTCACTCACTTGGTTTATCATTGATTTACTTCAGAGAGCAGTTGATTTTCAAGGCACTTATCCTTTTGTCATCTCCTCTTTTGCATGTTTATAATTTCAGGTTTGGGGAATTGCTGATACTAAGCGGCAAGGCTTTCTAGGTTTGACGGAACTTATCACTGCAATGCAGGTTCCAGTTCATAAAGAAAAGAACATTTTATTATATAAACAAATGATTCTCGAGTCCTATAAGACTAATGCTGTTATATCTTTTGGTCAATTTCTTCGTTTTCAGTTGATATCTTTGGCACAAGAAGGACATGAGCTAACATCAGATCTTCTTAAAAGCAGAGGCAAGTGTAATAATATGTTGTCTATCGTCGTCATTACTAGATAAGATCGAAAGTGAGTAGGCAAGCATATTCATCTATTTGTTAAAAACGTTTCATGCTAATTTGTTCTCTGTCTTTCTGAGAGAACTTATATTTTATTCAAACCAGCACTCTGATCTTTTGAAATACGAATCTGCTGGATGATGATAAAATCCTTCATATTTTTCACTATTCTGACTTTTCTGATTATTACAAAATGATGATTGGATTTCTGCTTGCAGTTGATACGGAGTCATCAAGTCTTCCACATATGGAAGGTTTGGATGCCTTAATGGAAGTAAGAACTTATTCAACTTTTTAAATTTGTGTTTTGTCTGAGATTATGCTCCATTAACATTTAACTTTGACATGTCTCAACCAGAAAGGAAGAAACTCTGTACTAAACGTCAAATCTGAAACCGATGGTTAGTGATAGATTTCATATTTCTTTTTGGTTTTTGTTTTTGATTGCCATATACTCTTATTTAAATGATGTTGCAAATAATATGATGTAGGAAATACGCAATTGCAACCAGGACCGCCAATGCGTTTGTTTAGCACAAAGTCTAAGAAGAAGGTATCTTTTATTTTTGTTAGATAAAATGTCTCATGCTTTGCATCAACTGTGTCAATGATAAGAACAATCTTATATATGATGCCAATGTGCTAAGCCACTTAGCACTTTGAAATGGTTAAGGAAGTCCCATTGAATTTGTAAACAAGTAGTAATTCAAATTATGGGATGTTTAAATTTTTCTTTTTTTTTTTTTTTTTTTTTCTTTTCTCTCTTTAATAGTCTCCATGCTTTGGCACACACGTACATTCAACATCGAATGTTATCTGACTAGTTTTTTTGTTAATTAAATCTTACAGAACCATTCATCTCTCGCTTCAGTCACTTCAGTGATCGATGGCTTGAAGATATTATACAATGAGAAACTGAAGCCACTAGAAGCTACTTATCGTTTTAATGATTTTGTATCCCCTTTTTTGGTGAGTCTTTTATAATACATTCTTTTATGATGCATATACACCTTGTATGCCTAGTGGTTTTCGTATGTGTTAGTTTTTAGACATCAAATGGCCTATTGAGAATGTGGTTGAAAATATAGTGTTTTCTTTCTTTGCAGACTAGTACTGACTTCGACGCAAAACCTATGGTTATGCTTTTGGGCCAGTATTCAACTGGAAAAACCACTTTTATCAAACACTTGCTCCAATGCAGTTATCCAGGTTAAGTCTTTATATTTCACATTGCCTACTTCAGTGCATATTTCACTCACACAAAATATGAACATTGATTATTCATATAATTAAATGAATGTCATCTCTTTTTTCTAGGTGCTCATATTGGACCTGAGCCAACTACTGACCGATTTATTGTTGTCATGGTAAATGAAGGATTTGCTTGTATTATTTAAGTATGGCGTAAATAGAAATGTACCTGGCCTATTGATGACTGTAATGATTCCAAGAAAATAATATAATTTAAATCTGATGATGTCTAGTAATCTAAAATCTAAAGTTATACCATAATGCTTTAGTATTCTTGGTTTCTTTTGTCATTTTGTCATTGGTTTTTCATAATTTTAATTGCTTGTTCACAATTTTAGTCTGGACCGGACGAGAGGAGCGTACCTGGAAATACTATTGCTGTTCATGCAGACTTGCCATTTACTGGCTTAACTACTTTCGGTGGATCATTCTTGTCAAAGTTTGAGTGTTCTCAAATGCCACATCCAGTGAGTTGAATGTTTTGGTCTTGCTAATTTATTACATTTTATAAATCTAAGCTCTCCCTTTTTTTTTATATAACCAACCTTATCTATATACAGCTGCTTGAACATATAACTTTTGTGGATACTCCTGGAGTTTTATCTGGAGAAAAGCAACGAACACAAAGAAGCTATGACTTCACTGGTGTCATATCATGGTTTGCAGCAAAATGTGATATGATACTCCTTCTATTTGATCCCCATAAACTTGACATTAGTGATGAGTTCAAACGGGTAATTTCATCGCTACGTGGCCACGATGACAAAATACGTGTGGTTTTGAACAAAGCTGATCAAGTTGATACTCAACAGGCAAGTTCACCAATTGCCATATATGTATCTTTTACAAATTTCTCTTCCTTGTTCTTACCTTATTGTCTGTATTTAAGATGAAATGCCTGCAAATTTCATTACTTTTCTTTGTTTGATTGTAGTTAATGCGAGTTTATGGTGCACTAATGTGGTCTCTTGGTAAAGTTCTGAATACTCCAGAAGTAGCTCGTGTCTATATTGGGTAGGTTCATTTATCAACTGATCTTCAATTTGATTTATGTGGATCTAACTAACACAATATAAGTTATCTTCAATTTGTTTTCTCTTAATTAGATTCACAATGATTGTGTGGCAAATTTCAGATCATTTAATGACAAGCCTGTGGACGAAGAATTCACTGGCCTATGGGTAGGGAACTGTTTGAGAAAGAACAAGATGATCTTCTAGCAGACTTGATAGACATACCAAAGAAGGCTTGCGATCGTCGGGTATGCAAAAACTAAATTGTACACAATATGTTGTTGTATTCGGTGCTTAGTATATCAGACTCATATTCTATGTAATACTTTTGCCAGATCAATGAATTTGTAAAACGAGCTAGAGCTGCAAAGATTCATGCTTACATAATTAGCCAGCTCAAAAAAGGAGATGCCGTCATTAATGGGCAAAGCTAAAACGCAGAAACGACTTATGGATAATCTCGAAAGCGTATTCGAAAAGGTGGGGCACATTATTTTTTTTCGTTACCCCACTTCCACAAATATAGAATAAGTTGTGTTTTTATGATTTGAAATTTGATACAGGTTCAGAGAGAGTTTCATTTACCAGCCGGAGACTTTCCAGATGTGGAGCATTTTAAGACAGTGTTAAGTCGTTATAGCATTGATGATTTCGAAAAATTGAAGCCGAAGATGATTCAGGCTGTCGATGACATGCTTGGGTATGACATCCCAGACTTGCTTAAGAATTTCCGGAATATATACTACTAAATGTGGTAATAAAACACTTGAAGTTTTGAACAAGTATTTCAATTGTTTGTTTAGTAGTATGTAATATGCTACAAGTTATTTCTCACGTCCCTCATGGGTCTGATAATTGTCTTCACTGTAATGGTGTCAAGCGCTTGCTGCTGCTATTTTTGGTTTTAGTATGTGATAATAAACTACTACTTATACCTTTGCCTATGAACTCTGTAGTCTCTGACTTTGCATTTGTAGAATGTCATCACCATTCATATCTGTAACTTCTCAATCTCAAATTTAATTTCATTTTTTACTTTTTTTTCTCTAATTCAATGGCACGAAATTCTGTTATAGTGCCAAACCATGTACGTCAACGTCATGCTATCTGAATTGAAGTCAATTTAAACTTCTGTGTTTGCATGTGCACTAAGCTATATCATATTGGCTTGATTTTTGCCGGTATAATATTTGATGAATTGCATTCTCGTTTGGTGCAGTGATTGGGTCTATTGGTTCTATTTGGTGGTCTAGATTTAATTTTCTAACTGATCAGATTGTGACAAATATAGGTTCATTGTTCAATATATTCGATATATCAAGTGTAATACCATGAAGTTAAGAAATATAAACCCTTATAATCATGATTTACCAGTGGATGCCGGGTGTGCTTTGACTAACTTGTGATTCGGGAGCAATTAGCAAATGAACGAACTATCGGTTTTAAAATAAATAAATTAGTAGACTCATGTCAAAATAAAATAAAATAAGAGGGACAATTGCAAGAGATTGTCTCGTGAAAATACGGAGTATCATTTGGACATGACACTTTAACACTTTAGGATAGGAGAGATGAATGTTTATTCATACTCAAAATTGATCTGATGAAATTCAGAAAAACTCAAAATTATTCGGTCTTGAGCTTTTCACATATAAAATTATGCATAACTACACATCCCATATGCACAAAGTTGCCCCTTTGTGCACTTTCTATTGCATCCTCCACAGTGCTTCCTATCAAAAGAAGCATTCACACATTTCCCTCTACAACAAATCTCTGCATACCTACACTTGTACCCACACATACCACAGTTCACTCGATCACTCTTCACATTTACACATTTCTTATTGCAGCAATCATGGCCACCACTGCCCGCCAAACGGCACACTCTTGGAAATTTATTACAAGTATAGTTTGATGGGAGCTTCTGCTGGGCCAGGAAACGGCTTCTCCGTCTCAAAGAAGGACTCTTTTCGTCGTTTTCAAGATCGTTATAAACTGCAGCCCTTATCTTGCCAACAATAGTTATTGACACAAAAAGAAACACCAAAAGTGAAAGGTTGATGATCTTCATTGGTTAAAAAGTAGTTGGTTTGGTTGTAGGAAAGTGTGAAATATTGGTTTGATTTGTGCATTTAGAAGAGTGGAACTTATATATATATAGTGGCAAGTTTGACATTAGGAAATTGAAGTTTCAAGCATTGCTTTACGTATTTAGTCTTGGTTCAAGGGGCTGCTTCAATTTTACAGAAACAATTCCTAATTTAAGAAGGTAGATTAATTGGTTTATTGGAAATGAAGAAAAGTTGCTCATTGGAGGATCTGCACCGTTCTTGTTATGGAGCCGGCGTAAACTGCTCATCACTCTTCACCCATTATATATTTAATAAAAATAAAATTAACCAACACATGTGATCAAATTTGCATAAATACCCCTTACATTTGAGTTCACAAAAATAGTCGCTTTTGTGATAGCCTCAATTCTAATGTCACCTATTGTTAGTTTAGTGTGCAAACACCCGCTGAGTAATTTTATTTGTATCTCAGACATAAACTGAAAAGGTAGTGAAAAACGAAGGGCCACACATGAAAATAAAATATTGCTAAAGATTAAAAAAAAATTATAGCAATACCAACCAAATGATTAGGGAACCTAGTTCTTGCTTACATATTTTTATCAGAAATTAACAAATTAAGCGCAAACTACAAATAGCCCAATTTAGTTGTTTGCACTTTACACAACATAAACTGTAATATTAACACCCGCGTGCGTCTGTTCATTATTTGATGAGGAGACACATTTGCATGATATCAAGGACGGAGGCAGGGGTGGTTGGGCTCTGAGCTCCTAACTCTTTTAAAATGTATAATATATATATATATATATTTTTAATATTATTATTAATTATTATAATGCCTTAGTGATTTTAGTGTGTTGGAAACGTCTCGGACCTCCCGGCCTCCTTAGCAACCAAGGTTTAATCCCGTTTAATCTTATTTTTCATGATTAATATATACTAAATTTGTATACTTTTTAGATGATGATTCAACTAATATATATAGAGTTCCCTTAAAAAAAAAGAACAACATTTGTAGCCATATATAATAGATAGGCCAAAAGAAAAAAATTATAAATGATTTTGCGGGTTCACTCGATTTCGTCCGCTGAATCCGAACTGTATAAATACACTTCCATTTATAATTTTGATGAAGAAATGGGAAAAATTAATAATTTAAAAACAATCAATACATGAAATCTATCTAAATCCTAAAATACCTTTATTGCGAAACGAGGAGTATTATGTGAGCTCCACTTGAATAAACGAAATGTTACATATTTTGCAATTGATCGTGCCCTTGAAAAATTTAATACATTTCGGTGAAATGTCTTCATGTTTTTATTTTCAAAGACAACATGGAGCCAGTTGAGGAGAAACTTTAATTTTTGCGAGACAAAATTGATTTATGTCAAATATTGTTCAACGCAAAATTATAAGATAGTATTCATTTATTTTAAATATGAAGATATTAGTAAATCAAATGTGGAATAATTAAGACAATAAAGCTAAACTCTGTTAAAAAAAAAAGGCAATAAAGCTAAATTTAAGCTGATCGCGTGGACCAGAATTTGTGTGGAAATCCGAAACACACTGGATAATTTATTTTGTGTCATATTGTGGTATTTTTGTGAGAAACATAAAAATGAATCTCGAGTTAGTTCTCCTCATGAACTAGGTATATGATATGAACTTTGATGATTTAACTTATGTCACCCATTTCAACACATTTTTCTAACTTACTCAATTTTACTCGTATCATACCCTAGAGAGGTTCAAATATCCATGAATTAAAAATAAAATTTATAGCATTAATCAAATTTATAAAAATATTTGTCATGAACCTCAATTCATTTTGTGGTACTCCAATGAAGTGTTAACAAATAGCAATTCTTTGGATTTTCTTACGAATAAATACTCACTATGTTAACCTAATTTATTCTCATTTTTCTTATTTATTTGTCTATAAATTTATTTTCATATCTTTATGGAAATATATATTTTATCTTTATTCTCCAATCACAATTTCATTACTTTAATTGTCATTATATTTTACTCACAAACAATCACTTTATTTATAAATGGACCCCAAAATACCCTTACTTTATCTACATTTTTCTTAAATGTTGTGCCCAAAAAAAGTAGGGCTAAGTTATATATCATCCATCAAGTGCATTGTGCACTTCATAATATATTTTAAAATAATGTAACTTGTTGTACTGAAATATATAATTTATTTACATTGAATCGTGCAATAACTAATATAAAAAACAAGCTGCACGATTCAGTATAAATAAATGACATATTTCAATACAATAAATTGTATAATTTTAAATACACTATAAACTGTGCGGTGCACCTGATGCACATAAGACGCACTAAAAATGTAGTTATGTGATTATTTCTATTTGTATTTTTGACTTACAAATGCTAATTACCTTAAGTTCAATTGTATAGGTAGGAATACTTTCAACATAATTACCTCTTCCTTCATACAAATTTCGAGACCTAGTCTTATTCAAATATTATTAGAGAGGATCGATTATTTTTAAGTGATCCCTTTTTTAGTCTTCTATTTTTATCCAAGACTAGGGTTACATCTAACAAATTAGACCAAAACTTTAAATTGTTTGTATGTAAAAATTTAGTTCTCCCTTGTTTTATTTATCCATCTATTAAATTTATTCTCATACTTAAAATATAAATTTTCTATTATACGTAATACACTGTTGAATATTGCACAACAGAGTTTTAAGATGTTGTATACTATCTACTTTGATGTGTTATACAATACAACTAATTAAATATGTGGTACAACACCGTAAAATCTTGTTGGGCAGTGCACATCAGGGGAACATATAAATAGCCCAAAATTTAAAGAGTCACTTTATCTTCATTTTTCAATCACTATTTCATTATCTAAATTGTTACTCAATTTTGCTCACAAACAATCATTTTATTTATAGTGAGCCCACAATATCCTTACTTTATTTACTTTACCTATTTTTTTTTCCGTAGAATTAGTGTTCATCTGTATGGTAACAAATTTCATGGATGGAAAAAATACTTTTTAAAACAAAATAAAATTATTTTTAATTTTTTCTAAATGATATTTTTTCCAATGCCTAGTGAAACACATTTCAGAGGTCTATCATAAATTGTACTCCCTTCGTCCACCGTAAATTTTTTATTTGCACTTTGTATAAGGATTAAGAAATATAATATAAAAAATATAGTGAGTTGTTGAGATATAATAAGTGAGAAATAAAAATTAAAGATAGTAAGAACATTTACTTTTAATTTTAAAAAATGGGAATATTTTTTGTGATGCCGCTTTAGCAAAATAAAAAAACTTAAGTTGGGATGGAGCGAGAATTTTTATGTATCTCAAGATAATTTGTTATTGATAATTTGATACTATATCGAGTTTAGCAATTACTCCTAAACATTAATGCCATATACTATAAGACAAAATATTTTCAGAATTCAAATTTTTTTGATAAGGGAGAGACGAGAAACACCTCTATCTGTACTATTAGGCCCCTCAGCTGAATGAGTTATAAATCAATAGATATGTTCGATTATCAGATATCTGTAGGAGATAACCAACATGATTCAATTCTCATATTAAATCTTCAAAATATTTTAGCGAATAATTTATCTCATACGAGGTTCCAATCTATATTACCATGAATTTCTCCTCACATCACCATAAACATTATCACTTGGCTCTGTCACGATAGGCTACATTCCAATTTTATTCGGTGTATGTGTTGTTGTTTAAAGCTCTCTGAATGCAACTAATGTAAGCTTTATACACAAAAACCAAAGGAGTAGTAATTAAAAAAATTGAAAAGTTTTGAACAGAAGCAGGTGTCAAAATTTAAACACGTTATGTCAAAGTTCTCAGTTTCTCGTGACACCATTTTCATTGATGAGAGACAGAGGCACAAATGCCAAAATCCACATTCAAGTGGTTGGTTTGTATACGTTTATAACATTGATGATATGCTTTATACACAGAAACCAAAGGAGTAGTAATTAAAAAAATTGAAAAGTTTTGAACAGAAAGCAAGTATCAAAATTTAAACACGTTATGTCAAAGTTCTCAATTTCTCGTGACACCATTTCCATTGATGGGAGACAGAGGCACAAATGCCAAAATTCACATTCAAGAGGTTGAGTTTGTATACGTTTATAACATTGATGATATGTCATAAAAGTAAGTAGAAAACAAAATTGCAAGTCGATGTTATCTTTTAAATTGAACTAGGGATTTATAGACTTAAAGAAGATATAATTAAAAGTTCGTAATAGAAATGATGATGAATGCCCTAAAGAAAAAAGGAACAAAATAAACTTCTTAAGGACGAAGAAACTATTAAGTGTGTATTTTGAAATAAACTAAAAATGCGGAAGTTTTTTATTATAAAAAAAATTGGGGCTTTTTATATTCTTAAATTGTTTTTCAAAATAGCCCCTAAATTTAGAAGCTAAATTTGTGGATCTTATGGGAAACCAAACCGGTTAGTCCGATCGAATAGGCGGTCCATCCTTTAAAATGATCCTTATCTATTTTTAAAATATATTTTGAATATTATATTAAATATAAAATAAATATACACTTATAAAACATTAAAATAATAATTTATAAGTTTCATATTGGAAATAAACATAATAGAATAATACACAATATCATACAACATAATTTAAAATAGGAATGATAGAAAGTAGAATTAAATTTTAAATTTAAAGAAAAAATTAAAAATCGATTCAATAAGTTTTCCGATTTTTTCGATTCTAACCGGTTTTATTTCAAACACTAGTAATTCTCCCGTGCGATGCACGGATGAAATATTATAATTTTAATTATAAGATAATGTAATGTAAAATGCAAATTATAATATACAAATTCAATTTAAATTATTTTACCTACCAATCAATCTTTTAAAATTTTATTTTGTTTACTTTTTCATAATATATGAAAAATATATTGTAGATGTGTGAGTGACTCACAATTTATTTAATTAAATTATAATTTTTATTATGTAATAAATTCATCATAATTAATAAAGTTTATAAAATGATACTAAAATTCAACAAAACTTATAAAATTTTAAAATAAAAATATTTAAATTTAACTCACATAAAATATCAATAACTATAAAATAGATATATTTTGTTTGAATTTTATTTTTATACGTGTAGTATAAGATGTTACATAAAATATTTCTAAATGTAAACTAATTTATTGTATAATGTGTTGAGAAATTTGTTAGAGCAAATTCACCCTCTTTTTTGGAGAGTGAAAGCCACAATTTCATCACAAAACAAGTGGAGTTGCACTTGCTCCAACAAATATTGTATCCTCTCCTCACTTTTACTTTTATATATTACACAAAACTATAGGATAGTATTAATTTATTTTACATCTGAAGATATTAGTAACTCAAACGTGGAATAATTAAGGCAATAAAGCTAAACTCTGTTCCAAAAAAAAAGGCAAACACACTGGATAATTTATTTCGTATCATATTGTGGCATTTTTATGAGAAACATACAAATGAATCTCAATTCATTTTGTAGTACCCCAATGAATGTTAACAAATAACAATTCTTGGGGTTTCTATACTAATAAATATAAAAAGTTAGACTAAATCTTGTATGTATCATGTGCACTGTGTATTTCATAGTGTATTTGAAAACAATGTAACTTATTGTATTGAAATATATAACTTATTTATATTGAACTGTGTAACTATTAATATAAAAAATAAGTTGCACGATTTAATATAAATAAATTGCATATTTCAGTATAATAAGTTATATAATTCTAAATACACTATAGAGTGCATGGTGCACATGGTGGCACATGAGAACACACTAAAAAAAATAGCTATGTACGCGATTATTTCTACTTGTATTTTTTACTTACAAATACTAATTACCTTAAGTTCTGAATTGTATAGAGAGGAATACTTTCAACACAATTACCTCTTCCTTCATACAATTTAGACCTAATCTTATTCAAATATTAAAAGAGGGTCGATTATTTTTAAGTGATCCCTTTTTAGTCTTCTGTTTTTGTCCAAGACTAGGGTTACATTACATCTAATAAACTTCATTAGACAAAAACTTTTAACTTTTTTGTACGTATAAATTTCGTTTTCACTTCTTTCATTTATCCATCTACTAAATTTATTCTCATATTAAAATATAAGTTTCCTATTATACGTACTACAACATTGGATAGTGCACATCATAGTTTTAAGATATTGTATACTATCTTCTTTAATGTACTATACAATATAATTAATTAAATATGTGGTACAACACTGTAAAATCTTGTTGGACAGTGCACATTAGGGGAATATAAATAGCCCAAAATTTAAACAGTCACTTCATCTTTACTTTTCAATCACTATTTAATTATTTAAATTATTATTCAATTTTACTCACAAATAATCACTTTATTTATAAATGGTCCCACAATGTTCTTACTTTATCTATTTTATCTATTATGTTTCCTTAAAATTAGTGTTCATCTGTATGGTAACAAATTTCATAAATGGAAGAAATACTTCTTAAAACAATATATTTTTTTTTTATCTAAATGATATTTTTACCAATGCCTAGTGAAACACATTTTGGAGGTCTATTATAAATAGTACTCCCTCCGTTTTTATTTGTAAGAATATTTATTTTTAATTAAATAAACATGGGAAATTTTATTTGGTGATGCTGCCCAGCAAAATGAGAAACTTGATAAGGGGCGATGAAGTGAGAATTTTTATGCATTTCAAGACAATTTATTATTGATAATTTGATACTATATTGAGTTTATTTATTACTCATATACATTAATGTCATATAAGACAAAACATGTCTAGAATTTTAATTTTTTTTTATAAGGGAGAGACGAGAAATACCCCTACCTGTAATGAGATCAATTTTATGCACACATTGAATGTTATTATGTAAGTATATTAAGAATTCTAATGTAGCACAAATATAATTTTAACCCCATAAATAATTGATTATAATACGTAATATACTTTTTAAATATACTTCAAAAAATTATTTTATCTATTAAGTTGGGGGGAAAATATTTTATCTATTAAGTTGGGCCCCCTGACTCGAATTTCTGGCTCCGTCACTACGTGAGATGCTCTCACGATGAGACATAATATAATTTGAACATTGACGCTTTAACACTTTAGTAAAAATAGGTGTTAATTTTAATTAAATTGTATCTCATCTCATGTATGAGACCGTCTCGTATAAATTTTTATCTATTAATTTAATAGAAAGGCAAACAGAGGAGTTTATAACCAGTAACGAAAGTCTGCTATTTATGATTTCCCCTTCTCTCTTACTAATTTTCCCAATCTGGACTCTGTTCATAAATTTGATAACATAATTAGGGACGGATTCAAAATTTCATCCCATTCATTAAGTAAGGGCGTCAAAATTTTAACATTTTAAGAGTGTGAAATGACAAAATTTTACAATTATAATACATAAATAAAAAAATTTATATATATATTACAAAAAATTTAAATCTCAAAGAAGACGACTATCACCCGACGCCTCCTAGATCCATCCCTAAATAGAATGCATTCATCATGAAATTCACCAGCAGACCAATCAAAACTCATCTCTCGAGATTAATCAAGGAGCCACAGGACCGATGTCCTAGAGCCACACATACATACACAATTATCACGAGATTGGATAGGCTTCGATAAATTTTTACATAATTTAAGAAGACATGTTAAATGTTAATGAAATTATAAATTTTTCTACATTCTTCCGAATTAACTCTAACACAAGATGATAAAAAAAAAACTAAATGTTCATTGAAATTTAATTTGTTAAAAATAAGTATGTTAAATAAAGATTTTTTTTTTCAATTGAAGAATATTTATGATTTATAACAACACGGCGATTAAACACCCGATCCTCTACAGTGCTTTAAGGTGCATCTCTCAGATCCTTTGATCACACATGCAATTCAGAGGACCCATTTCCTTAAACTTACTTGTCATAGCCATTAAACCGACTCCCATTTCTAAAGAATAAGGTAGACCCTATTCAAAATGGAATTCGAGCTGATTTTTGTTTGGCCGACTAATTTTACAATTATTTTCAAAATCGTTGTTCTTAAGTTCAAATTTGGCCAAATACGAAAGCAGTTCATACCATACCCCCCTTAACTCTTTGTTTTTGATCATGTGGTTATCATATTAAGGCTGTATTTATTTTGAAACTCACACGGATGAACTTAAAAATTTTGCTCTCGTCTTATATGAGTTTGGAATTTAAAGTTTGATATTTGAATTCCACATTCAATTCACACCTACCAATACCTATATATAAAATCTATTATTATTCTTCTCAATACATTATATTTTATGCACTTTATTTCTTTTTTCAATGTAATACATACAACATCAATCACTATTAAACATTGATTTGACATAAAGTTAAATCATACCCTACTCAAATTCCAAAACAAACACATACATTTACTATTCATCAAGAATTTTAAATCTCTAGATTCTAAAACATTGAGTTGCTCCGTACGCTTAAATCTTAAAATAAACACGGTCAAGGACCAGATGATCCCACTAAGGATAACCTTCTTTTTCATGATATTGACATTGTGAATAAATATTAAAGAATTCGTTTAAATTGATATGAGCAAATTAAATGACCATATCAAAATCACATGGCATCTATGTTCTCTATATAAATTCTTAAACTAAATTAAAATTTGAATTTGACCTCATCATCGATCTTTATAGATACCCTCAAGAGTAGGTAATATTGAGAGTGAATTTAAGACGAGTAAATCCGTTGGTTCATGAAATGAGGAAACAAGAAAATGTGCGTCCTTTGGAAAACAGAGATAATCCTATAAAAGTTAGGTCCCCCCTTTGGAAAGAAATTCAGATCGATGTACAAAACTAAAAATTCGGTAGGACCAAAACAAAATTATCTATACAAGTCAATGCTTCAGGATTTTGTAATTGTCAATTCCAAATGTCAAATTTTCATAATCTGCATAACAAGTTTGGTTGATGTCCATAAAAGAGAGAAAAAGGGAAAATGTGATGAGAGATAAAACATAATTAAGAAATATACTATGGGAGCAGGCACACATAATTTGAAAATACTATAATTAAGTATATGTTGATTTTAATTTCAAAAAGAGAATTCCCAATCAATATTCGAAAATGTATATTGAATAAATTAGACAAGGCATTATGTCCTAATCTTGTATGCTTTTTTTTTTGGGGGGGGGGGGGTGCACATATTGTTTTTGACTTTGTAAAAAATAGGATGGATACGAATTAATCGATGGGGGTATGAACTGTTAAGCATTATCAATTTCCCTTTCCCGTACACACAAACGGACAAGCAAGTACATATATAGATAAGAAAATGACTGGAAAAGTATATAAATTGAGTGCCTAACATTATAAATTGACTTTATACATATATGGCTGTTGAAAAATGACCACTCCACTACCAAATAAAAGAAAATAGAAAACTAAAAAAAAAAAGTACCCATGCATATATCAACCTATATATAACTACCTTCCTCTCAAGATCTTTACATCACAACTAATTCTAATCCTTTTCTTTCTCTAAATATTACCATGAGGTGCCTCAAGTTCATTTTCTTGTTAGCAATGATAATTTCTGTTTTAGCAGAATCAGAGTTATTGCATGAGGACGAAGTTTATTCAGTGCCAGAGAATGCTGACACCACCACCTCACTTCGTGGTGTTAGCCGTTTTTTGGCACAAAAAACTCGTGCTGTCTCATTGAAGTGCAACAGCTACCCGAGGATTTGCCGATTTAAGGGAAGTCCGGGGCCCGATTGTTGCAAGAAAAGATGTGTTAATGTTTCTAAGGATAGATTTAATTGTGGGAAATGTGGGAGAAAGTGCAAATATTCGGAGTTTTGTTGCAAAGGCAAATGTGTGAACCCAATGGCAGATAAGAAGAATTGTGGAGGTTGCAATAACAAATGTAAGAAAGGGAGTAAATGTACATTCGGAATGTGCAGTTATGCTTAAATCATGATACTGATCCAGCGTCTGAAATATAGATATGCATTTGAATAGTTTAGGTGGTAGACATTATTTATATATTACATTTGTAATTAAGCAGATTATAATGTTCTTTAATTATTATTGGTTTGTAATTTTAATTATTTGATACCGGTATGGAATAAAAGCTAGAAATTTATTGTAGTCAGTAATTTTTTTGGTTCTAAAAAAATGTAGAATCCTTTCACTTACAAAGAGATATATTAATTTAGAATACATGGTCATGTCAACTAAGATGGATCACATCTGTCAAATATATTGTATACATAACTGTTAAACTTGGTAAAGGAGCTAGTTACTAGTATATGATATAAGCGGTACATTAGTTCAACTAAATTAAGTTGGAATATTTTTCTTATGGCCGGGAATTCATGATCTTTTATAGAGAGAGGAGATTAAAGGGGGTAAACTTATTTTAAATATCTTATAGATTTTAATATTTTATAAATTATTTTAAGAGTTTGTATAATGTAATTTTTAAGTAATTTATAAGTTGCTAAGGTGTTTGACTAGTAAAATTTATAAGATCTTTGATAATTTAATGAAATATATTTTTTAAATTCCAATTTAATATTAAATTATTATTATTTATTTTTTTATATTAAGATGGCCGAGCAGGGGCGGAGTTAGTTTGAGCTTGACCAAACAGGAGTCTGGTTATAGTTTATAAGATTATAATAAAATACGTTGCGATATCCCAACTTATTTTTTTAGAGTTTATAAGATGTAAATAACTTGTCTTTTAGGAGGAAGTCACGTCCAGGTTCGACGAACCTGCGATTTCGAATTCAAAATTCGAACTGGATAAGCTTGGACCGAGTCCAACTCCGTGCACGGATAAGTTATGTCTCCTGGGCCGACCAAAAACCGAATGGGCCATCCAATCCGTTAAACCCAAAAAATTAATTGGGTCAATTAGGCTGCGTTTGTTTTAGGATTTAAGTGTGCGGAGCATGTCAATGTTTTAGAATTTAGGGATTTATAATCCTTGATGAATAGTAAATGTATGTGTTTGTTTTAGTATTTGAGTAGGATGTGATTTAACTTTATATCAAATCAATGTTTAATAGTGATTGATGTTGTATTATTATATTATATTAAGAAGAGTAATATAATGTATAAAGTGTGATGTATTGAGAAGAGTAGTAATATGTTTTATAGATATTTGTTTTCGGTGTGGATTGAATGTGGGATTTGAAAACTAGATTATAAATCCCAAACTCATATGAGATGGAGAGCGCAAAATCATAAGTCCATCCGTGTGAATCCCAAAACAAACATAACCTTAGAGTTTTTGGGTATCTAAAAAGATAGATGGGCTCAAAGCCTACCCAAAGCCCAATTGTCAAGAACCAAGAACCACGAACCCCGGGGCGGGACGCGCGCGCGCGTGTGTGGTTCATGGTTAGGGTCCTCATGAACCATTTTGGAGAACATGAGCATAAACTTATACTTATACAAGAAAATTTCCTTCCTTGTTTCCAGGCGGGATAGAAGACTACACAAGTCTTCCTCTATCCACTTAAATTCCTCTCTCAAAGGTTGTAACCTTTCATCTTTCCAAATTAATTTCTCACTCATCGAAATTCGATTTTGAGATATTAAATATACCACGATCATTTACTCCGCGAGTAGAACGATCTCGTCACGTTTAATTTCCAGAAAATTAACGTTTTAATTCCTCAATAATTTGGTCAAACTTGGGCATTAGAACACCCTCAAAACCAAATTTCCAACAATTTTAACATCTTATAAGCTAGCTGTTTAAATATTTTATTCTACCAAATAAATTTGGAGAGCTTATAAGTTATTTTAAAGATGTTATATATACACTGGGCCAAACGGACAATATTGATAGTCAACAAATGTAGAAATAGTTTAAATAATCGCTTTGTTTGAACACTACTTTTTCTGCATTTCTGAATAGAGTAATTCAGTAGAAGTGATATATATAAGCGTTGGCCTTTGATGGATCACTACACATTTTTAATATTCATACGACGAAGTGGAATAGCTCAAGCAGTAAAAACGAAATTACTAATGCCATAAGATTATGAGTTGGAGCTTTTTCCCTTGTTATAGGGGAACATATCCTATCGTCAACCAGTCCAAAACAAGCAATTTACATTAGTTATCAATTAATGTTAAGACTCAATCAATAAATCATCAGATGGGACGTACATTATTCAACATATATCTCCATTATTTTCTGGTATAAGTTAGCAATACCACGCAAAAAAATTTCCCTTAATTGCTATTGATAAATTTTCCAATTACGATTGCAACGCATTATAATATTAATTCACCTGATGCCCTTGCAATTTTCTTGGGGCATAACCTAAATCTCACTGCCATAAGTGCCTGAATATGTCATGCAAAGTGTATCTTTAGATTTTATCTGATTCGTACATATATTATAAGCTATTTAATTTGGTATTAATATTAGGATGTTTCTTGTTTATGTGAAGTAACAACCCTATGCATAAGTTACACTGCGCAAGTATTATTATTCTTTAATAAAATAATTTATATTTTCTCTCTCGTATGGATGATCCTCTGTTTTTTTTTTCGAACCCAGGATGATCCTCTGTTAATGGCAATATTTTAATGAGTGTATTGCCAACCAAGAGGATATATACTTTTAACAAGAAAAAAATACATATATGTAAAACTATCTTTCATTAAATAAAATAGTCAAATTTAAGATAATAAATATAGGTTGTGTCAAACTATTTTTTAGGAAAAATGTTAATTCAGGGTCTGAAAGATGACAAAACTATCAATTAAGGCTTTAAAGATTTTTTCTATCGATTCAAGGCCTGAAAGATAGAAAACTATCAATCCAGGACCTGAAAGATAAAACTATCAATTTAAGACTCACACATTTTAAGACCATGTTTGACACTTATATTTCATGTTCTTATTTTTTTTAGGGTTTATTTTTCAAGGTTTACGGTTCAGGGGGGTTTAGGGTTCATGGTTCAAGAATTCGGATTTAACGTTTATGGTTTAGGGTTTATTGTTTAGGGTTTAGGGTTTAGTGCCAACCATGACCTTAAAATTTATAAGCCTCGAATTGATATTTTCTATCTTTCATGCTCTGGATTGATAGTTTTCTATCTTCCAGGCCTTGAATCGATAGGAAAAAAAAATTAGGCCTTAAATTGATAGCTTTACCATCTTTTAGGCCCTGAATTGATAAAACTCCTATTTTTTAAACTGTACAAACCAGAGACATCTTGTAAAAGATAATTAATTTTTTTTTTGATCGGACAAAGTTAGTTGTTAGTAATTAATACACCAATCACCCAAACACTCTACATATTCACCAAGTCACCTTATAACTCACATATTCCAATTCGTTCCCGAAGGAAATCGAACCTGGGTCTCCCACTCAATTAAGGAGCTCAGTGGTCAGGTGGGCTAAGCCACCTGATTTGTAAAAGATAATTAATTAAACTAATTAATAATTTCTATCTCTAATCCCAGGGAGTGACCGGCCAATCCAAATGCCAAATTAATTAGTGGAGTACTATATATAGTTCAGTAGACAAACATCTTGTAAAAATTAATTAATTGATTTAATAACTAAAATTTCTAGCACTCTATATCCCAGTGATTGACCAATCCAAATTTTAATTAGTACAATGATATAAATAGTTAGACAGGGCCTCTTTTAAATATTAATTAAACAAATTAATTAGTAATGTCTATCACTAATCCCACCGAAAAAGCATTAAAAAAAAAACACTAGTTCCACTGCTGACCAATCCAAATTAGTATAATGAAATAGGCAGGCGCTCTGATTCATTCTATCCAAATTATTTAGAATTTTGTATAGAGGCGAATTAACAACATTCATCGAACCAAAAATATACATAGTCGATTAAACAAGTAGTATAAATTCCAGGTCAACTACTTTCTCAACTTTCCAATTTCATAGGCCACGAACAAGATATGGCTAAAGTCAAGCCCCCTCATTAGCTCGTGCACTCACGTCTATTGTCACTCACTGAAGAATCTCTCACAAAACCAGTACCAAAAATTAAAGAAAATTAATTTACGTGGGTGTCACCTTTTATCTAAAAACCACCTAAACCCATATAAATTGACACCAACAAAGCTTGAATTCTCCACACCTCAAATTTAACTTAATTGCAACTCTTGAACAACTCATTAATCACCCATGGCCTCTCTCTCTCTAGCCACGCTCACTCTCGCTCTACTTTTCAGTTTATTCACATCATCACAATGCTCCTCTTATTATAATAAGCCCATCATGAACCCAATAGACTCCTGCTGGCGGGCCAGCTCCAATTGGGCCTCCAATCGCCGAGCGTTAGCCGATTGCGCTGTCGGGTTCGGTAAAAACGCAATCGGGGGGAAATACGGGTCGACCTACGTGGTGACCGACCCGTCCGACAACCCGTCTAAGCCCAAGCCGGGTACGCTCCGGTACGGCGCGATCCAGGCGAAGCCGCTGTGGATCGTGTTCGCGAGAAGCATGGTTATAAGGCTCGGGAATGAGCTGATGTTGAATAGTTACAAGACGATTGACGGGCGAGGGGTAAAAGTGGAAATTGCGTACGGGCCGTGCATCACGATACAGCATGTGAGCCACGTCATCATACATGGGATTAGCATTCATGATTGCAAGCCAGGGAACTCGGGTCTGGTTCAGGATAGCCCGACCCACACCGGCCATCGCCGGGGCTCCGATGGTGATGCTATTGATGTTTTTGACTCGTCTGATATATGGATCGACCATTGCTTCCTGGCTCGTTGCGCGGATGGCCTTATTGATGTAATTCATGGTTCCACGGCTATTACTATTTCCAACAACTTTTTCTCCAATCATGATAAAGTAAGTATTGATTTAATTATTTGAATAATTAAATTTAATAACAAATCAAGATAATATATTTATGCATTAATGAATTAATACACAATATATATATATATATATATATGTGCGCGCAGGTTATGTTGTTTGGACATGATGACAATAATTTAGAGGACAAAAAGATTAAAGTCACTGTAGCATTCAACCATTTTGGGCCTGGTTTAATTCAAAGAATGCCAAGGTACGTAAATCAATCTTCAAATTCACACTTTTACACATGCATGTGCGTGTGTGATTTTTTACACAATTAAATTATATATAAGTATATAATGTAGATGTGATTTATATGATGTAATAAAATAAAGGCATGTTGGAGCAGGGTTAGGCTAGGGTACACACACGTGGCTAATAACCGATACGATCAATGGGGAATGTATGCAATCGGTGGAAGTGCAAACCCAACCATATTCAGCGAAGGAAACTACTTCAATGCACCAAAGCGTGCAGACGCAAAACAAGTAAGTAACATGCTTACTTTCGTTGGTTCTCAATTTGTGTATTTACAAACAGTACTAGTTCTTTCATTAAAAGGTATTAGTTGTTTCACTATAAAGTATTAGTTTACATAAGACCAACTCAATAACAAATGACATACAATACTAATTAATAGAAGTGAACAAATTGCATAGGTTACGAAGAGAGAGGTGAAGAACGGATGGACGAACTGGAAATGGAGGACTTCGAGAGACAGGTTCGTAAACGGGGCATATTTTGTTCCATCAGGGTATGGAACATCGGCGCCCGGGTACACTAAAATTCAGTCGTTTAAGGTGGCTGATGGATCCATGGTCCCTGCTCTAACATCTGACGCTGGCCCTTTAACCTGCATAACTTTTAGATCATGTTGATCAATTTTATTAATTTTCTTCTTAATTTAAGCATTAGTTTTAGCAAATGCTTGTGCAATACCTAGTATCGTGGTAAACCTCGATACCCTCTTATTTTTAATGCCGTTATTCAACTTTCTGAATGGCGTAAAACTGTACAGCATAAATATGAATTAATTTGCTCCAAAAACTTTGTTGAGTAATTAATTTAGACGATTTGCTCGGCACTAGCGGGCAAAATTAGTACTTTGGCTTGAAAGTGTTATTTGGGTGAAACACGTCCTCGTTTTTTTTTGTTTTTGGAATCACTTGTCCTTCGTTTAATATAGTGAGGAATGGTGATATGTTTATTTCTTCTAAATGTGTTGTTTGATTGGTAGCCAAGAATAACTATCACAATTCAATCAATTTTTTTAGCAATTGAATCAACTTTATTTTACTAGTATTATTTTTTAGCATTCTTTCAGAGATGAGTATTACTTTAATTATCTTGTTTAAACAAAAAAGAATTGTTTTGGTTGGAATCAAAGACATAAAACACAAAAGAAATCTTCACATTTCTCATATCTAAACTAACCAAACACCCTAAAAATCTATATTTAAAAAAAATGTCATGAACGCGTGTATAATATAAAAATGGGATAAGACCTATACATTAATTCGATCGTCGAGCGGAATAGAATGATACGTGTCATATTAATTATAAGACATTTTCCAATATACTAGTACTTTATGTTATGACCCTGAATGGACCCAAATCCCCGCATTGGTATGATATTGTCCGCTTTTGGCCAAGTCCGCACGAATTTATTTTTGGGCATTTCCCAAAAGGTCTCATACCAATTGAGATAGTGTTCATCCTAATAAACCCCATGATCCTCTCATATTATTCCGATGTGGGATATTATTTGATACCCCAACAATCCTCCCCTTAAACAAAGACCACCGAACCTCCCCTTAAATGATCTGCTCTATCTAGGTCAACGCCGCCTAGTCTATAGAGACCCCCTCGTTTTTTCACCAAGGCTCACCGCAAACGACTCTACAAAGACGGTCATTCGCCGTCTTATTCGTTCAACACCGGGGACTACTCCACATCATTTCGTCTAGGACCATGGCTCTGATACCACTGTTAGAAACCGGAAAAAAACTACGGACCACAAAAGAAATATCACTATATGATAAATTTCTACAATCATACAAATTTTCCTCTCTCACTCGACACCCCTACACTATTACTAGTCTACAAGACTCTCACCTTCTCATAAATATGAAAAAGAAATTTAATTAGAATCAAACACTAGACTAAAGTGTATTGACCGGTGCACTTGTAACAAAGACCCAAAGACTCCTTATGTAGGATTTGAAAGTTCACTTTCTTTGTTCTCATCCGATGTGGGATAAAAAACCCCTTTTATATATTTTAACACCCAAGCCCAACAATCTCCACCTTGGTTAAATAAAAGAAAACTCCATTGTCTTCACCCACAATCCATTGTCTTCACTGACAATCATGATCCTTAAACCAAAGAACCGTCATTCTCAAAACAGAGAATAAACCTACTCCGCCATATAAGTAGAACACTTAGAATAAACCATTCTAAGAATTTTTAACCACTAAGAATAAACCATTCTAAAAAATTTCTTTGGCACGTGTCGAAAAACCTGCTGAAAACTATGGTGCTCCTTCTTATGGCTCCCTTAAAATTCCTTCAGCCATCGACATACATTCACCACACACCTTGCATCCATGTCGAACCAATGCACATGCAGTCCAACTAACAATATCACACCCTCTTCCATGGCAGTTGGGTATACCAAAAGGATGTTCATTTCCTTTTAACAGGAAATAATTTTTGATCAAACATAATGTTAGTTTCAGAGCTATTTGTCGCAACCGCTCCACCTTGATCGATAACCCCTTGTGTAACCCAGATTGTATCACTACATTTCTTCCGCCATATTTCTCTATATCACCACTTCATGAAACTTGAAGCTCTTGACATACCG
This sequence comes from Stenogyne calaminthoides, assembly GCA_037126765.1. Taxonomy (NCBI): domain Eukaryota; kingdom Viridiplantae; phylum Streptophyta; class Magnoliopsida; order Lamiales; family Lamiaceae; genus Stenogyne; species Stenogyne calaminthoides. The sequence continues at coordinate 6,810,300 of JBBCBC010000036.1, read as the reverse complement.
TTTCTCCACCCCTAATTCAATAACTGTCTCTCAAGAGACCCCCGGACCTTCTCAAGAATTCTTTTATGATGTGGAAGATCAGACTACGCTACAACCACAGAGCATACTCAGAATTCAAGAGACCTGACCCCGGGCTCTGATACCACTTGTTGGGGCAACTCCATCCGCTATTCATAGCAAGGGAAAAACAAAACGAACGAGAAATAAAACAAAGAAACAAAATCACAATCAACAAAACAAGAATTTACGTGAAAAACTCCAAAATCGGAGAAAAACCACGGACCACGGGCTCTGATATCACTTGTTGGGGCAACTCCATCCGCTATTCATACCAAGGGAAAAACAAAACGAACGTGAAATAAAACAAAGTAACAAAATCACAATCAACAAAACAAGAATTTACGTGAAAAACTCAAAAACTAGAGAAAAACCACGGACCACAAAAGAAACATCAATATATGATAAATTTCTACAATCATACAGATTTTTCCTCTCTCGCTCGACACCCCTATATTATTACTAGTCTACATGACTCTCACCTTCTCACAAATATGAGAAAAAAATTTAATTAAAATCAAACACTAGACTAAAGTGTATTGACCGGTGCACTTGTAACAAAGACCTAAAGACTCCTTATGTAGGATTTGGAAGTTTCCTTTCTTTATTCTCATCCGATGTGAAATAAAAAACTCTTTTTATTTTAACACCCAAGCCGAACACTTTAATGGTAATGGCCCGTACATTCTACTGACAAATTTGTCAAGGACTAAACTCAATCAAATCAAATGACAAAAAAAATGAAAAAATAAAGAGGTCGAGAAGTGATTGACCCTCCCAGCCATATAATTTTGGAAACTAAATTCTCCGATACAAATGTAGTAAGGGACTAATTTATGATGAATTACATGACACTTTGCTCGCCCAATTTGAGAAAGCCTGCACGGAATCGTTGACGTGCCTTGAACTTCAGTCAACATTTTCTTTAATAAAAATATTTGTTTCCAACGAACTGCTCTAATTGAGGAGGTATTTATAAGATAAATATGAATCTTGAGGGATACTTGTAGTAATCTACATAGAATATTTGCAACAAATTAAGCAATTAAGTTTCATTGGATTTTAATGTAGTTATCCGGCCTTAATATTTTCCATTCTTTGAACTTATTGTCTTTTTTTTTTTTTTGACACAATCAACATTCACCCCTCCTATAATGTTAAAGCTCCAATGTTCAAATTACACTCCGTCTCATCATGAGACGGTCTCACGTAGGTGTTCCTCTCTATTTTTTGGATTTCTTATAAATAAATGTTGCGTTGGAATTATTGAACATATATCTAATTTTAAGATGGGGTATTCATTAGGGAAATGTGAGCATTACTCGATTCTGAGTGCTCTACGGACAAGGCCCTCATGGGTCATTGGCATGGCCCCCTCATGATATATATATATCATCTCCCCGGTTGAATTTAAACCACGCGCAATCTTCTATAAGACACATTATATACAAAGCACATGGCTATTGCTTACAAAAAGAAAATTCATTGTGGTTTGGGTAAGGAAGATGTCGCGGACTACATTAAGCCCATATTAACAAATATTAAATAAAAATAAAAGAATTATATCTATAAGTAATCTTTAAAGAATCTCTAGTATTAATTTTAATCTTCACTTCCGATCACGTGCCAATCACCTGCAGAAAATTGGGCCGGCAAGGGTCTCGGCGACTGCCCACCGATACTCAAGTCAGACAAACACTCAAAGAAAAGAAGAAAGTAAATGTGAATGAATATTGCAGAAAATGAATGAATTTACCTTTTGTCCGCATAGTTATAACTATTTATCAAGGGTGTAGAAGTCGAAAATCGGTAGTCGGGCGGATATGGACCGCCTAACGCCTAGGCCGTCTAGGCGGGGACTTGCCGGTTCGGTTTTTTTTTTTTTTCATCTAAATGAGTTTTATTTAATACTTATCGATATATTATAACAAAAATACACTTCAAAATTAATTAGCAAATTCATTATACAACCGTCTAAATCTAGATAACAATTGAAACACCTTTTCTTATATCTATTATCCATTATAGAGTACAAAAAAATTAATTTAATATAAAAAAACTAAATAAATTTGTGTTTTAAAATTTTAGTGTAGTGAAAATTATCATTTTTTGTCTTACCGTCAAATTATTCTAAGAACAAAGTCTCTCATTATCAAATAGTACCTTAGTGTTGGACACCTAGCTCCCAACTTAGCCGTCTAGCTTCGACTCAATCGCCTAGGCGGCGCCTAGGCAAAATCGAGTCGGCCGACGACTGCCTAGCGCCTAGACGCCGCCTAGGCGGGGACTAGTCGGGATTTTTACATCACTGCTATTTATACATTTGATTGTCAAGGGCAAAAAGGTAAATTTGCCATTTGAAACTGGTGAATCATTTCAAGCCACACCATTATATTATTCTGACATATTCAGTAATACGTCTTCTAATTCCTGACAAATCCGTTATATAACAAGAGCTCAGATCAATTCTAATAAAGTGTCTCCCTTCTGCACCAGCTCTAACTCGTCAAAACATTAGATATATAATTCAAAACATAATTCTCCCCTAATGAAAAGCTAAATCTAAAAATATCATTTCTCCTCCCTATAAAAAACGGACATTTGGTCAAAAGACCTCCTCTGAAATGTTGACCTTAGGGGTGAGAATAGGCCGGACCGAGCTAGACTTCACGTAAAAAAGTCTGGGCCTGATATTTAATTTTGGGCCCAAACCTGGCATGTTATCTATCATAAGTTTTTTAAAGAGCCTAGGCCTAGCCTTTTTATTAAATAGGTCGGGTCTGTAAGCCTTTTAAAAGCCTATATAAAATATATATTTTTTACAATTTTATTATGGCTACTATTCATTATGAAAAAAAATTAAAATCGCACATATAAAAATTTTAAGTGTACAAATAACAATACTAAGTACTTCATCAAATCATCAAAAATAATAACAAAATCATTATAAAAGTAAATAGTTGATAAAATATTTAAAACATTATAAAAGTTAATAATTATAGTGTTGTACACGTTACTTACATTTGCATACTAGATATATACAACTACTAGTTATTAATATTAAATATTATCTATTTTATTAATATATTATTTACAATTATATATATATATATAGTTAAATAGGCCGGTCTATTGGGCTTAAAAGATCTAAAAAAAAGGTTAAGTCTGGCCTATTTAAATAAATAGGCTTTTAAAAATGCCTGAGTCTGGCTTGTTTATTAAATGAGCCGAGCCGAGCCGAGCTTTAGTAGGTCGGGTCGTAGGGCCCCTGTCGGGTAGCCTGACCTATTCCCACTCCTAGTTGACCTCCCACCCAGATCTGAATCCTAACTCGTCTTGAGCATATCTTTTATCATTAATAATAATATAATATTTATTTATTTATTCAAGATAGGTCAGTTCTGACCTAGTCTCTACCAGAAGAACTTTATAATTGATACTTCCTCCGTCCCAACACTTTTTTTTTCACATTTACTATTGTCTCGTGTTTTAGCGAGCGAATTTTTTTATTAATATTTAAAATGATAAAATAATTTTTAAGGAGACATATAGAGAAAGTTTTATGTGAAACTGGTTTACCATACACCACTCATACTATTGCTTGTAGAAACTAATACTACAGCACAAGCAATAGTATGAGTGGTGTATGGTAAACCAGTTTCATATGAAATTTTGTGAGACATATAATAGAGAAAATGTAGATCTATCATACTCCTCTTTAAAAATTATTTTATCATAAATACTAATAAACAATTCGCTCGCTAAAATACGAGAAAAAAGGCCGCGTGAAAAAATAGTTGGGACAAAGAGAGTATTATAATTGATTGTTGAGATTCTACTGGCCTAAATGTTGTTATGAATCAACTGGGATTTTTATAGAGATGTTTTTTTTTTATGGGAAATAAAAGTAGATTAAACAGTCGGTAATTCGGCTTCAACCAAAGGTACAATGTGATCCGGAATAGAATCCGAAAAGAAAACACCATTACAATGAAAAGCAAATTGTGCGAGGCTATGTGCCACCGCGTTCCCAGTACATCGAACCCAACTTAAACTCGTCCGATCAAAGTTCGCAAGCACCTCTCTTATGTCCGCCATTAATCGACCAAAATATGTGATGTTTGGATCCGACCTCGAAATCGCGTGGAAGACAACCTAAAAGTCCATTTCAACAACAAAACTACTAACCCCCTGTTCCTTGGCAAATTTCAGTCCCTGCAACACAGTCAATCCCTCAGCGGTATCAACCTGCAAATCGTGCTCAATGTTGGGAAATTTGTATTTAGTTTTGATGGAAGTTCCAAAACAGGTTGTAATAGGACCAGTCAGATCTGTTAGCTGACTGATGACGTAGAATCAGATTAAGATGACCAGCTGAAATGTATAGATAACTGATGTAAAAGATAGGTCACATATTGAGGGGGAACTCAATATGTATAGGTCAGGTCAAATTATCAGATGACCAGATAAGGTCAGATGATTAGAAGACTAAGACAAATCAGACAAGAAGTCAGATGATCAGGTGAAGACAGAAGACACTGAGACTCAGATAAACCTGAAGACTCAGATAAGCCTGAAGACTCAGATAAACCTGAGACTCAGATAAGCCTGAAGACTCAGATAAACCTGAAGACTCAGATAAACCTGAAGACTCAGAGAAACCTGAAGACTCAGTAACAAACCTGAAGACTCAGTACGACTGAAGACACTGAGGCTCAGAGTAACCTAAAGATCAGAAAACTACCAGAAGACCAGAATACCTACATCAGTCGAGTCTGCAAATTGTGCTAAGACAATCTGCATCAGAAGACTCTATTAGGTAGACTGATCAGTTATCTGATCAGGTCAGCTCACACATGTCGTCAACCAAATGGTACACCAGACAAGACGAATATTCTACAAAAGGATTATCAATCGTCAAATGGACAAATACTGAAGTGCCGTCTCGTAAAGCCAAGGAAAAAGCGACACGTGCACAAAAAGAGCTGACATTGCGGGATTCGACGCTGCGGACACAAACGACGCTAATCATGTCTTCGGCCACGCCGATATTCGAAGCACGTCACATCATATCCTACGAACCTACCTAATATAGCCCGAAATTCAAATTGCTCTCCAACGGCTCTTTGATTTCGTGGTCTATAAAATGGGATTGCTCTTCAAAATTGAAGAACACACCGGATCGAGCAGACTGAAAAAGAAGCAAAAACTATAGCAGAATTTCCGCTCGAAGAACACCGAATTTGAAGATTATTCTTAAGTGTTCATCTCATTGTTCTTAGCATAGAAATCTCATCCTCTAGCATTTGGCTACTTAAACACTAGGATAGATTTCCAGTTGGAACCACAACAAATCTTTACCCAAACTCAAAGTTAGGTTAAGTTTGTTTTTGCAAGATTTCAGACTAGGGATTCTAGTTCTGATTTCTGGGATCGGTTGAGTGTGAACTCGATAAACATCTGTTAGGTGTTGGACTAACACATTAAACTAAGTCCAGTCGGTTACGTTGGTTTAGTTGGTGCCCCTTGTGTTAAGGGAAGAGTGGACGTAGGACCGATTGTCTGAACCACTATAAAAATCTTGTGTGCATTTACTTTCTCTTTATTGCTTTACACTATTTCACACTACTGAGCTTTAAATTGCATACACATTCTGAGTTAATATCGATGCACCAAGCAACCGATCGTCAAAGGATGACTTAGTCAGCCGATTGAAAACTGACTTGAGAATCTGATTTGATAAAACTGGTTTTTCACACGGGTACAAACTAGCTTCCGGACTATCAGTTAAACTGACAGATATCAAACTGATCTGTCCTCAGGCACTCAGTAAGATTGAACATCAGTCCAAACTGATTCACTCAAGACTGATCGAAAACCGCAATCACACTTTCGATCCGCACGAAAAAGTTTTTTGAAGTTTATTCCCCTCCCTCTAGACGCCTCACAAAATCCGTTCGGGACCTACAAGTGGTATTAGAGCAGTGGTTCTACAAACCACTGGCTTTGAGTATCATCGATTCTTGAGGAAGAATCTTTGTGGTCATTTGAACAGATCTTGAAAAACTGTTTTCAAAACTCATTCGTTTTCAAAATCTCAAAGATGGATAATACCCTCCGTATGTATCATGATTTGCCTAAATTTTCAATTGATGAGTATGCAGATTGACAATATATATGTGCAACCATCTGGGGTCAATAAGCGGCAGAATGATGGAAGTCATTGAACGAGGACCCATCATCATATATCATGATAACCCACCTATTGGAGGAGATCCAGATTTTGCAGTTGGAAGCCTTGTTCGAAAAGAGTCCCTTACGATGGATGCGTAAGAAAGAAAGTTGGAGTATACACTTTGGATACAATAGTCGGGCATATAATCATGAAGACCATGGATAAGGTCACCAAAGAAAAAGATAAAGTATCTCAAGACGGCTAAGCGGATGTAGGATACGCTTTGTTGAGATGTGTGAAGGAAATGATCAGATCAAAGACAGCAGATTGCAAGCTGAACTGGTGAAGTTCGAGAAGCTCAAGATATTGCCAAATGAAACCATCAATGAGCTCGATGGGAGAATCACCATGTTAGTAAACAAGCTACGAGAACTTGGAAGAGAGATGTCAGACAAAGACATCAATTACAAAATCTTGAGATCTCTCTCACCAAGAAATGGGACATGAAAGTCGCAGAATCAAGGATTGCCAAGACATTGCCAAGATGTGGCCAAGCAATTTTGTTCCTAAGTCTTAAAGCCCATGAGTTCGATCGATCGAAAAGAGGGCAAGAAGAAGAAACGAGTCGCTCTTTGGCCACAACCTCCACATCAAAATCGCTTGCATTCAAAGCAACCAAAAAAGAGATCAAAGGCCATCGAACTGTTGGAAACATAATAAAGTTGAACAAATCGCTTTACTTACCAGAAACTTGAAAGATCTAACATTCAACTTGGTAAGTATCGCAGATTCTACAGGATTATCAAGACATTTTTCGACGGATATCCGAAAGGACCGGATCGGATGACCAAGGGATCACGGAGAAGATAAGAAAAGAGATGATCGGTCGGATGAGAGAAGAGACAACAGATCTGAAAAAGAAGAAGTTCAGATTACAATCGAAGGAAAGTCACTGGCGGATCCTACATTTAAGTGACTCCACCGCGAAAGAAGTTCCGTGGATCGTGGATCATGCTTCAACCGTGAGAAACCAGTCACTACAACGGCATCTGTCGGACGACTCAAGAGAAAGAGAAGAGAAACGAATGTAAGAGAGCAAAGCTTACAGAGACGAAAAGTCATGGTTCTTGACACATCGAGGAATTGATGATTCCTATCTCTTCCGAGGATTCCGCTACTCTTCAAGAGAGGACTTTTTGTCCGATAAGCAATGTCAAGATTTCTTCGACCATGAAGATCGATATTCTCTTGATTATGAAGTTTTCGATGGCCAGGAGGAAGACCAACCGAGGTAACCTCCAAAACCTTTTTTTCAATTTCCACACCGGTATAATTAGCACCTTCGCTGGAGAGATTGACTTGCGAACTTTTACTCCGAAAGCAATTGCTTGATGATCTCTAACGCAAAGAGACACTTATACAATAGTGGAAGTTGAAAACGATAAGCTAAGGATAAAAAATACTCAAATTTTGTTAGAGAAAACGCTGCCAAGAAAAAAAATGAATGAAATCACCAAGATGCTCGGCGTAATCAAGAACCGAAAGTTCTCAAGGTTAAATCTTCCGATCGAGGAGAAGCGATTAAAGAACAAAATTTAGCAATTAACAAACAATGTTCGATGAGTTCAAAATCATACAAGCTAAGTTTGATGAACTCTTCCGACTACATGAGAGTCTAAAATCTACTGAGGATAGTTTGAGCAAGAAAATAGAGGTTTTCACAAAATCATCAAAAACCGTTCGGGATATGAACACCTATTTTTAACGCGACTAACAAGAAGGAATTGGGTATGAAAACTCTTCTACATCCTCAAAAGCCCCGTTTGGTTCACTCCAAAAAGGGTGTAATCAAACGAAGTCTCGACAAAGATACACAAAAAAAAGTAAAACATGTATCGATAAGGGAAAGAGACACATTGAGCAAGTAAAAGGCAAGTGCCTAATCGAGAAAGGGAACATAAATGGACCCCTAATCGATTACATCATCGGTAGGAATCATGAAGAAACCCGGTTCTTCAAGAAGAAACCTCAACTTGATCAGCAGATTAGGTACCAGAAGAGACAACCTGTCAAAAGGAAATCTAATCTGAGACCCAATCAGGGACAGCTGCCTAACAAGCAAGTTATAGGTAAACTGCCAAGACCATCTATGCCAAAAGGATATGAATCTTTTAATGGTAGCAGTCGTACCTACCCTTATAATCAGAGACCTATAGCTGCTTTGACTGAGCCCTATTTTGGGTTAAAAAAGAAGACAAACCATAAGGAAAAATCCCAAGTCTTCTGATTCACTCAAGGCTCGCACGAATAATCATACCAATCAGAATGCATATAAAGAGACATATGATTATGTTGATGTTTATGGGAGATAAATCAGGCATTCTGATCTATCTGATTACAATAGAAGTGCCCTGTTTGTATGGATCCCCAAAAACCACCTCTAACCCCTCAGGACCCAATTCTAAAGGGGTACCTAAAACCTGATTCGATTGCAGGTCCGCGTGGGTTTGGCCAACAAAGGAGGTGTACAAGCAACTATCTGGTACATCGATAGTGGATGCTCAAGGCACATGACTGGAAGCAAACATCTCCTTAGCTCTTACAAAGAACAAGAAGACCCACGTGTACTCTTTGGTGATGATAACTTTGGTTTTACCAAAGGATTCGGAACCTTAGAGAATGATGATGTACAAGTTACTGGAGTCTAGTATGTCAAAGGTTTAAAGCGCCTTTTCGCTATCAATTATCCAATTCTGCGACGACAACTAATTCGGTGTTGAGTTCTCGAGTGATCGATTATGCGATAAGAAATCGAGCTACTCAACAAATCTTGTTAATCGGTTCAAGGAAAGGCACAATCTACTTGATTGGAGCAGGTTGTCCAAGAAATGCATACTAATTGTTAAGAGTTCCAAAAGTAGCGATTGACTCTCGCACAAAAGAATGAGTCATCGAACTTTAAAAACCCTTAACAAGATAGCTAGGATGTCTTTGGTTGAGGGACTTCGAATAAGGTATTCTCAAAGGATCGCACATGTGTCACATGTCGGAAGGAAAACAAGTTAAAGCCTCATTCAAGGGAATACGGACCAAAGTCGAGAAAGTATCAAGAATCGCTTCATATGGATTTATTTGAACGATTACGGTCGATCTCGATGGGATAAAATATCTCGTAATCGTGGATGATTATTCCAAGTTTACGGGTTGTATTCTTATATAAGAAGAATGAGACAACAACAAAGATTTTTCAAGAAACTACAAAAGCGAAAAATAAAGATAGTGAAAATCGGATCGGATAAGTCTGAAATTTCTAAACTCTTTTATTACTGATTTTTGCACTAAGTTTGGTATACAACATGAGACGTCAGCTGCAAGAACGCCACAACAAAATGGAGTAGCGAAGCGGAGAAATAGAACTTTCAAGGAAAGCTCGCCAGACTATGTTTAATCGAACACGCGACACCAAGCCGTTTTTTGGGGAAGCCATCAATCTTGCGATGCCACACTCGAGCGGATGTTCTTTGACAAAGGCTCACTACAAAACACCTTATGAATGGTGGAAGGCGAGAAAACCTCGTGTTTCTTACTTCCATATTTTTGGGTGCAAGTGTTTCATACACAACAACGGGAAGAGTCGGGTTGAAGACTTTTGAGGCCAAGTCGATGAGGGTATATTCTTAGATATTCCTCATCCAAAGAAGGCTTTTCGGGGTTTACTTTGCGAACCCTAGTTGTGGAAGAAACACCCCATGTGGTCTTTGATGAGACATCTTCCTAACAAGAGAAAGCCTCGTAACAAGCAAAGATGAGATCAACCCAAGACCGACACGCGGAAAATGGATCGACTAAGTATCAAGGAGAAAGAATCAACACGAATAAAGGTATATCATGTAATCTTGATTTGTCGATTCACCAGTCAAAGAATTAAGGTACGCACAACCGTTGCTGAAAAAGTTCGGTGCAACCGAGATAAAGATCAACCGAACCATCCGGTTCGTGGGGAACTCTGAAGTTCCTCTGAAAGACAAAGACATGATGAGTCCAACATCAGCCGAGACATGTTCTTATCAAGTGGATCATAATTCCGCACCACTCCCAATCACTAGTAATGAACTACTATCAGAAATGGATGATGTTCTCCATACATACGCAAATCAGAAAAGAAGGACCTGGATAACCAGTCATCCAACTGATCTGATTATCGGAGACCCATCAGATAGAGTCAAAACTAGACATCAGATTGGTGAAAGTGCCATGTATTGTTGTTATCTGTCTTTGAAGGAACCAACTAAGGTAGAAGAAGCTCTACAAGACGCAAGCTGGATTCTAGCCATGCAAGAAGAACTGGAACAATTTGAGAGGAATAAAGTTTGGAAACTGGTGGACAGATCAACTCATCAAGACGTGATTGGCACGGAGTGGGTATTCAAGAACAAGAGAGATGAGAATAATGTTATAACCACAAATAAGGCAAGACTTGTTGCTAAGGGGTATTCACAATCAGAAGGAATTGATTATGATGAGACCTTTGCACATTTCGCTTAGAAGCCATTCGATCCATTTTCGCATACGCCTGAGAGGGTTCATTGTGTATGTAGGTCCCGAGCGGTTAGTGTGAGGCAGTAAGTCTAGAGGGGAGGGGTGAATAGAACGAAAAACTTTTTCGGGCAGAGTGTGAGAAGCAGATATAGTCCCGATCAGAGAAGAATCGGTTTGTTCGATAACCAACTTATCGAACGCATGAAAGAGTCGGTTCTAAGAACTATCGGATTAACGATGTGTGGGAAGCTTAAGTTTTACCGTGTGAAAAAACCGGTTTGTATAAATCGATTCCAAGTTTTATCTTTTTAATCGGATGGTAAATATCGGTCCGATCGGATCGAAGCTTGTCTTCGCCTCGATCTTAACTTAGAATGTATGCGCTTTAAGATTGTGCGATGTGAGAGCGGTTAATCAAAGCAATAAAAGGCCACAATAAGATTTATAGTGGTTCGGACAAACCAAATCCTACGTCCACTCTTCCCTTTCACAAGGGGCACCAACTTAACCGACTTAACCGACCGGACTTAGTTTAGTGTGTTAGTCCAACACAAGACACCAACAGATGTTTTAAGAGTTCTCACTCAACCGATCCCGTAAATCAATACTTTAGAAACCCTAGATGAAATCTTGCTAAACAACTTATCCTAACTTGGGGTTTGGGTAAGATTGTTGAGGTTCCAACTATGAAATCTTTTCCTTGCATTACATGCTGACCTAAAAAGCTAGATGAAAAGATTTCTTGCTAAGAACTTATGGGATGAACACAATATAAAATAAGCTTGTTGTTGTGTTCTTCGTATGAAATCGACTATAGTTTGAGCTTCTTGATTATGTTGTTTGTCCAAGCATTTTCGTGTATCACTCGAAGTGTGATCCCATATTTATAGACCTTGAGATCAAAGAGCCGTTGGAGAGAGCAATTTGAATCTCAAGTTATTTTAGGTAGAGTTGCGAGCTTGATGTGACGCGTCTTGAGAACGGCATGGTGAAAAGCGTGAATGTGTATTTTATAGCCGTTTGAGAGAGCAAGATAAATCGCTCTGTTCATACGTGTTTCTTCCTTATTGGATGGAAGCCTTGCTTTGCGGTGTTGTTCCTCCAACTAAGGTTGGTCTTCTTCTTGTTTAGATCGCAGACGTATGATAAGATGAAACATCGGTTTTCATCTTTATGGTGATCTGATCGATCAATAATTCGATCTACGATAAATCTTCCGGCGCTGTTGACTTAGCTTCATTTGGTGACTCTACCGATGTAGGTCTTCCGTGCGATCTTACGGAAGTCATCGATCTTCTAGTATTCGTGGGTTTGAGCTTCATGACTTTTGAGTTCGACTAGATCGATTCGATCGATCTTCCGTTACGGTTTAGCGATTACGCAAACTTTCTTCCGATTCTTCAGATCGACCTATACATATTGAGTTCCCCCCTCAATATGACCTATCTATTACATCAGTTTTTCTATACAATTATTATCAACCGGGTCTCCTATCGCAAATAATGTAAACATCGATTACCAATGTGTCCGATGGTCTATTACATGTGTTTTTGGAACTTTCATCAAAACTATAAATTTCCCAACAATTTCCCCTTTTTGATGAAACCAAAACACGAGAAACCAAACGAGTTGATAAGTATAGAAACGATTAAAGAGCAAGTAATCGGAAGACAAAGAGATTTTTGTCTTGGGATCGAAAAATAAACTTTTCATTAGATATGATGATTACATGTTACATCGAGAAAAGTTTTGAATTTAAAAGTTGATCCCTGAGCGTCTTACGAATCTTCACTCCTTGGGCTTGTATCCTTACGGCATTTCTCTTTGGTCTTGTGGAACGTTGAAAATCGATAGAGTTTCCATTTGACATCGTTTATGCGCACTTGATGGGATTATATGCGATTTGCTCAAGATGTCAAAGTAGAATCTCTCAAATGCCAAATCTGTCAAATGAGCCATCCGCCTCTTCTTCGAGTATATTAATGAGATCATACTCTTGGCGAGATATCTTTACATTTATAAGCTTGGCCTCATTTTCCGAGATACTTGAAAAGTCGGATATTTATTACAGAAACGGTTGAGGAACTCATCATACGGTGATTCTTCTTTTGGAACAAGATCAAGGACAAAGGCATCTAGAAGCCATTCACTTCGATCTTATTCCATTCCTCAAACCTCTTGGCGTGTCTTAGTTTTTGGTATGATCTAAATCGACTCTTCTTTGGCAACCGAGGTTACGTGCAGATTTTCCGAATAATCCTTTCTTAGCCCTTGATTTGAACCTGTTTCAACCCTTCGCAGTCATCCTTCTTTCTTCTTGATCATCGCTCTTTGGACAATTTCTGACTAGCTCTTATCACCAGATGTCGACTATTGTCTTACGGTGACTTTTCCGGTGCGAGTAATGGTCCAGATTTTGATGTCAAAGAAGAAAGCTGACCTTTCTTGCAATTGAGCTTTGTCCATGGGCCTTATCTTACGATGTGTCGATTGGTTTCTCAGATCCTTCCCTTTTTGGTTTGATCAAAAAAGCGCGTTGAGTGGGAAGTCGAGACCCAAAGTTGACCGACAATGCTGATTTAGATCATTAGCGAGATAAACGAAGTTTGAGTTGTTAGATTACGAGCGTTGTTATGTAATCTCTTTCTTGGCGATTTCCATTGTAGAAAGAAAGTGTCAAATCATTTTGTCAAATTTCTCTTCCGATAACTTCGAGCCTTTTCTCGGTGGCGTCGAAAAAAAAGATTGATTTTGATCCAATTATTTAAATTTGTCGATTTTGTAAAGATATGGTGGTCATGGATTGGGAGAACCGATCTCTCGATTGCTTCGATTTGTTTGAGACGATTTGTCTCGATCGAGTTAACACTCCTCAATCTCTTCTTTCGGGAGATCTTTGAGACAAGATCGATCTCACGAAGTTGATCGATGGTGATTTGAGATGTAGGATTGGATCCATCACTTGATCAAGTTCGGTTGTTTGTGCCTCGGTGGTTGGTCGTGAACTGCGGCAGGTTCCACTTTCATCGGCGACTCGGCATTCACCATTTCGGCGTCTATTGCGGGCTTCTTGGCGATCTGAAAGCTTCTCTTCTTCCGGCAATTCCAACTTCGCGTGGATCGAGCTTTCCACAGTTTATCGGATATGAGCTCGGTGGTGATCCCACCTTTGGCGGAAATCGAAGTCAAAATCTGCGAACTCATCGCACCACCCATCTGTTCAACAAGTAAAATAAGATCCCTTTTTAATCCGAGATCTCTCGGTGAGGATCTCCATGACTTCTTCTCTTATAGCGGGATGGGCGACCCGGTTGTGGATACGTCTCATCAATCTCTCGTTCAACTCTTAGTCGACCATTTTTCGATTGATGGTCTTTGTTGATCTGGATCGTGAATTATCTGTCGTTACATTTGGATGAGATGTCAAAAGTCGGCGGAAGTTATGCGATTGGTTAAAGTGGGTTCTGCCAGACTTATATCCGGTTCGGAGTTCATGAGCGGTGAACTAGCATGAGAGACATGCTTTCGTGACCTTTAGTCCGGCGGTGAATCGACTTGAGGTTGAGAGAAGGAGATTTATCGGTTTGTCTTCTACCTCGGATCGTTCTGGCGAGCCCTCGGGTTTGGCTTGCTGTCGATTGTTCTTTTTTCTTTGCGCATGTGATTGTTACGGGCTTTCTTTCTTTCTTCGACTCATCTTCTAGTGCTAGAGTCGAGGGTAGGTTCTTTTGCTTTCTTTGGCCTCTTCTCGCAGGCTTTCACGGTTTTTCGTTTTTTTTACGTGGAGCAAGCTGGTGTGGATGGCGGCTTCTTTCTTTCAATTTTGTTGGAGTGGGCTCCTTGTCATCGTCACGGTGGCCCATATATAACGAAGAAGTTGATGAAGGAAGGCATTGTAGGAGTCCATTCGATTCCATTACTTGGCGGTTTGTCCTTCAATATAATTGCAACCTTGTTGAGATTCGCGACTCTCTTTTCGGAAAGACCACTGGATTCATTGACTCCAAATTTTTCGTGTTCTTGGAGCAAGATGGCTTTGAGGAAGCCGTGCCAATTGATGTTACGAGCCCCATCAATTATTCTTTGCCATCTTGTACATTTTGGTGATGTGAGAGCATCCGGGCTAAATGAGATTCCCATGATCGTTCTTGTGGAATGTCAAACAACGATCATACTTTCTTTTGAGCATTGGCCCGATGAACTTTCGATGTTTATCGCCTCTCTTAAGAGCTCCTCTCGATTTCTTCGTCCTCATTCTCCTGTAGTGTGCGGTGAGATTCGCCCTTTTAGTAAAATTTGAGCAGATGTGATATACGCATTTGTCGATCGATTTCTTCCGTTGATTGCGGCGACATCGGTTCGTCTCTCGGTTTTTACGTATCCACACTCAAATTTCGCAAGAATTGAAGTGCTTCATCTTGCATCTTTGGATTGCGATGAAAGAAAGCAATATGTTTCGATCGGCCTTCTTCAAATTTGTTCCACCTCCATGGATTGAGGAACGAAACGAACTTATCCTCAAAGATCTTAATTTGCGGTTCCGCATAATTGCACATGATCTTTCCTAGTCCACGAAAGTGGCCATCTACAGGTGAGATAGACTCATTAAATTTGTGCATAATCAATATCAATATCATACCGCGGAAAACAAAAAGGATGAAGCATAAATTCGAAAAACAACTTTTGAAAACAATGTTTTTAACGGAAAGAAAGATTCATCATTAAGTTTAAAAGAAAATATTACGATTCAAATTTTCAGAGAAGATTTTGAACTCTAAGAAATCGTTTTGAAACGAGAGAAAATTTGAAGTTTTTCGAAATGAGAGTAATGCAAGTTTGTGAAGCGGAAAAAACTCGTAAGGTTTGATGAATCTTATATAGAGGCGGAGGGTACAATAAGACAAGATTTTGAAGATCAATCGTTTTTGAAAAGGTTATGCGCTCCAGATTTAGCGGTTTTAATCGTAGAAGGTCGAAAAGAAAACGACGACACAAAACTTTTGGATTTAAAAAGCACGATCAAGTAGCGGTTAATACATGGATTAAATGATTTGCGAGTACCGTCCACAAGGATAGTGGGTACAAAGAAAGGCAAATAATATCGATACGATCGATAAATAAGTAAAGAACAAGAGAAAAATCAAGATTCTCGGTTGGTGATGTTGTGTCGGTCAATATTACTTGTCAATGTTGATTCCACTTGTTGATCTTAATCATTCTCCCTTTAAGCCTTAAGAAATTTCCCAACCGATCCTTTCAACCGATCTTCTCCAACAGATCTCGATTTGTTGAAACTTCGTGCTTAGCCGATCTTTCTCGAAGTACGTCGATTTCCTTTTGATCCTCCTTGATCGGTTGAAGTTCCCTTCAACCGATATATTTCTTTTATAGACCGATATATCGATTTATTGGAGTTTCAAGCTCGGTGATCTTTCTCATCCGATCATGCTCGTAAGTAATCGATTTTTTTGGTTGACCTCATCGATTCTTTTCAGATTAAGCCAATTCTTGGGATAAGTGTTACCGTGAAAACTTAGTCTAGAGTAGTAGCCTATTCCCTAAGTAGGCGTGATTGACATGCGTAAATATCGTCTGAATCTCTCGATATGTCAATCAACCGTAAATTTATCCAATTATCAGTCGCGTGATTTCTACACTCTGTCCTTTTGATGCAAATTTCTCGGATAGGCTTCTTGAAATGAAAATTGCATTTGCATCCTTGCTTGGCCTCTATAAATTGGACCAATGTTTTACACAACATCACCCATTCACCATACTTATCTTCTTTGTAAGAATCATGTATCTTGGTGAACCCTTGTTTCCGATTGAGACTTTAGGCAAACACATTTACACCCTTTTATATGGTTTCATCTTCTCAAATCAACCCTTTGCATCCCTTATTCTTTGTTTTCTTCATCATCTTCGATTTCACATCTGAAAAGAAAGCTTCTCTACCACCGGGCGGCGGATCTCTTTATTTGCAAACCGAGAAGACACTTCTCGACCGTATGCACCTTGTGTGTCTATCCGGATGACGAAACAGAACCATCGGACTTAGTGCGGTATAAAATATGTAGCACATGTGCCCATGAGATCGATGACCAACTCTTTGCTGCGCGTGCTCCATTTGTTGGAGACCCTACTACTCCTCCTTTTAGGGCTCGGGCTTAAGAATCCCATCAAGGCCTCTGTCGCTCGGTTTTCTTGATCTTGACTTTTTGCGACGCCTTGGGATTCATTCTTTAAAGCCTCTCTCACCCCCTTGTTAAGTGGGGGAAAATGAGAGTTTAAAATCTCTCTTTTCCTCCTTCACGGGATTAGGATGAGGGTTTAGGGTTATAGGTTTAGGATTTTTGGTTAACATTTATGTCATCGACCTCTGTCTTCTTCTTGTACTTGTAACTTCGTAATGTAACCTCACCTTCGGGTTTTATCAATGAAAAGTTTACATTATTTCATCGTTGTGTAAATTCGCTTTTCTTATCGATTGTTAGCTCTTAATCTCGAATCTTGCTTGTTGAATATCGGCCTAAAACGAATCACAAAGAAATACTATAACCAAATTGATTTGTCGAGATAATCCTTTAAACCGAAAGCATTTTTTTAATCGATAAACCTTGAATCGATCGGTTCCTTTAAACCGATAGACTTTAAATCGATAAACTAAAATCGATCGATTTCTTTGGATCCAGTAGCGTGTAAGTCGATTGGTCTCTTGAGATCGGTTAAGATACCAAACTTCAACCGATTTCTCTCGATCTGGTTAGTCTCTTAACCAAGTAGTTCGAGAACATTCCATCAAACATTTTCGGTGACATTTCTCCAAGATCTAGAAGTCCTAGCTCATTGCATAAATAAATCGAATCGATCTCGGCTAGTGGCTTGGTTAGAATATCGTATACGTATATCAAGATGAATCTTTTCCATTATGATATTCTTCTTTTCAACGTGATCTCTTATGAAGTGGTGTCGACATCCACATGCTTGCATCTTGTATGTAGAACCGGATTTCGAGTGATTGCAATAAGACTATCTTGTCACGAGAATATAGGTACGTTCTTAGCTACAATGTTGTAATCCTCAATTTCCGACCGAGAGCAGGCGATTTGGGAACAACGACTTCCTTTCCGATTGTTGAGAATCGATGTCAACGCTTCTTTGAAAACCACGAGATTTTTTTACTTCCTAAGAACCGACATGTTCTCGAGGTTGATTTTTCGTCGATCTTGCAACCTCCATAATCGTAATCGAGAATACCCACTAAGCTCTAGATTATCATCGATGGGTAGAATAAACCAAGGTTTATTGTTCCTTCAGATACTTAAGAATCAAGCTTTCTAGGTGGTGATCATTGGATTTGCTTGAAATCTTGCACATACACCTACCGCAAAAGTGATATCCCCTTTGGCCTTCGGGTATAATAGAGATCCAATGAGAGCCCTATATTCTTTTGATTTGTTTTCGACCGACCTCATACGGATCCATCTTGAATCCGGTCATCATAGGAATTTTGGCTTCCTTACTATTTTGAACTCAAACTTAGCCAAAAGATTCCTAGTGTATTTAGCTTGGCGAGATGAATATCCTTACATACTTTGTTTAACTTGGAGACCTAGAAAGTAATTCATCGACCCATCATGGACATCTCGAATTTCCCTTGCATCGGTTCTTTGAATCTTTCACATAGGTTCTTGTTAGGAGATCCGAAGATGATGTCGTATCACGTAAATCTGAACCATCGAATATCTTCTCCATCTTCTATTGCGAATAAGGTTACGTCCTTTATTCCTTTAGTGAACCCACTTTTCGATCAAGAAGCGAGAGAGTGTATATCATACCGAGCTCATGAACTGTTTGAGCCATAAAGAGCTTTTCTTAAACGATACACTTGGTTGCCCTTTTCAAAGCACGGAGGTTGTTCGACATAAACTTCCTCCGCTAGTACCCCCGGTTAAGAAAGCACTCTTTCGTCCATCGATACACAATGAACCCCTCGTAGGAAGCATAAGCCGAAAAATGACCGAATGGCTTCAAGACCGCTTTTGGTCTGCAAAGGTCTCATCGTAATCAATTCCTTCCGATTGTGAATACCCCTTAGCAACAAGTCTTGCCTTATTTACGGTGATAACATTTTTTCATCTCTCTTGTTCTTGAAGATCCATTTTGTGCCAATTCGTCTTGATGACGGTCAGTGCATCTACTACTAGTTCCCATACTTCATTTCTCTCGAACTGTTCGGCTTTCCTCGCATGGCTAGAATCCGGTTTCTTTTTGTAATGCTTCCTCGATTGTAGTTGGTTCCTTCATAGACAGATAATAAAGAAGACATGGCACTTTCACCAATCGATGTCTAGTTTTAATTTTATCGACGGGTCTCCGATTATCGATCGGTTGGATGATTTGGTTATCAGTCCTACATTCGATTTGCGTCGGTTTTGAGAACATCGTCCGTTCGATAAAATCTTATTACTAGTGATTGGGAGTGGTGCAGGTTATGGTCCACTTGATAAGAACAAGTCTCGGTGATGTTGGAATCATCATGCGCCGAGTTCGGAGAACTTGAAGTTCCCCGAACCGGATGGTTCTCTAATTTAATCGGCTTTTTTCATCGCCAGTTTGTTCGCGTACCTTAGGATGATTAGATCCGGAATGTAAATTGATACGGTTTCGATCCTTTTCCTTGATCGTTAGGTGATCCATTTTTACGAATATCGGGGTTACGGTAGGATTTTGAACATACAGATTTCTCTTGATCGGAAGATGCTTCATCAAAGGTTACATGGGGTGTTTTTCCACAACTAGGGTTCGTTTGTTGAAGACCACGAAGGCTTTGCTAGATGAGGAATACCCTAGAAATATACCCTCATCGGACTTGGCCTCAAAAGACTTTTTCCCATGTTGTATATGAAACACTTGCACCCAAAAAAACATGGAAGTAAAGAAACACGAGGTTTTACGCCCTTCCCGCGATTCATAGGGTGTTTTGTAGTGAGCCTTAGTCGAGACATCTATTCTGCGTATGGCATGCTTGGTGTTGATTATACGCGTAAACGGTTTGGTATCGCATGTTAAATTAACATTGTTCGGCGAACTTCTTTGAGAGTTCTGTTTCTCCGTTCAGCTACTCCATTCATTGTAGGGCGTCCTCGCAATGATGTTTCATGTCAGATACCAAACTTAGAGCAAAAATCAAGAATAAAAAGTTCGTAAATGCGTACTTTATCGATCGATTTTTACTACCGACACCCTTCTCATTTTGTAATCTTCTTATCTTGGTTGTCGCCTCATTCTTCTTATGTAGAATATAACCCGTAAACTTGGAGTAGTCATCCACGATTACCGAAGTGTATTTCGCGTCGTCGAGATTTGGTGTAACCGGGTCCAAACAGATCCATATGAAGAACCGCAGAGATCCCGGATCTTTGGTCCGGAAATTCCTTTGAATGAAGCTTTGATTTTTTTCCCTTCCGATACGCAAGACATGTCCGATCCTTTGAGAACACTTCATTCGGAAGTCCTTCCACTAGAGAGACATCCTAGCTATCTTATTAAGAGTTTTAAAGTTCGGATGGCTCATTCTTTTGTGCCGAGCCAATCGCTACTTTTTGGAACTCTTAACAATCAACGCATTTCTTGGACAACTGTCCAATCAAGTTTGGTAGATCGTCCCTTTTCTTGAACCGGTTATCAAAATCTGTTGAGTGACTCGATTTTTGATAGTGCATTGATCATCGAGAACTCAACACCGAATCCATTGTCGCAAATTGTGAAAACCGATAATAGGTTGTGCCGGACCAGCCGACAAAGCGAGACTCGCCATTTGTACATCATCATTCTCTAAGGTTCAACCCTTTGGTATAACCAAAGTTATCATCACCGAAGAGTACACGCAGGCCTTTTCGTTCTATGTAGAACCGAGGAGATGTTTGCTTCGGTCATGTGCCTTGAGCATCCACTATCGATGTACGAGATAGTTGCTTGCAGACACCTCCTTTGTTGGCGGACCCTTGAACCGCAATCGGATCGGGTTTTAGGTACCCTTTCGGATTGGGTCTGAGGGGTTAGGTTTGGATTTGGGGATCCATACAAGCAGAAAGCACTTCTATTGTGATCGGTCGGATCGAAGGCGATTTGTCTCCATACTGTCCAACATAATCATACTTATCCTCATATCTTTTCGATTTGTATGATTACTTGTGAACCTTGGATGACTTAGAAGACTTATGATTTAACTTTTCAGGTTTGTCTTCTTTTTTATCGAATGGTTTGGTCAAATGACCCTAAATTTCGACTATAGGGGTAGATCTGTTGCTACCATCAAAAGATTCATATCCTTTTTCGCATAGATGGTTTCGCGGTTTACGAAGCATTCTTATTAGGCGGTGACCTTTGACGGGTCTCAGTTAGACTTCCTTTTGTAGGTTGTCTTTTCGATTCACGATTTGTTGATCGAGGTTGAGGTTTCTTCGGAAGAACTGGGTTCTTCCGTTGATTCTCGGTGATGCTTTACCGGGTTGGGGTCCATTTCATTTCCGCTTCGGTTTAGGCACCATTTTTACCGCTCAACCGGTCTCTTACCCTATTAGATACAAGTTTAGCTTTTGGTGTATCTTTTTCAGAAATTAAATCGATTACACCTTTTACGAGATGAATCGGTAAGGGGCTTTTGAGGATGTGGAGGGTTTCTCATAGCCAAGTCCTCCTTATCAATCTTTACTCGAAAATAGGCGTTCATGTCTTTAGCGGTTTGAGATGATTTTGAAAAAACATCTATTTTCTTTACGCAGATTATCCTCGAGGATTTCGGGACTTTCATGCATTCGGAATAGCTCATCGAATTTTGCTTGCAAGATTTTGAAGTCATCACTTGCTTTACATTAATTTCCATGTTCTTTGATCTGCTTTTCTCGATCGAAGCTTTAACCGAGAATTTTAAATTCCTCGATTTCCAGAGCGATTTGGTGATCTAAGTTGAGAGGTTTTTCTCGAGATCATTTTTTCTTGACAAAGTCGATTATTTCTAGTCCTCGACTTATCATTCTCGGCTTCCATAATAGCATAAGTTTCTCTTTTGATTGGAGAGATCTTCAAGCAATTGCTCGAGTTTGAGTCAATCTCGGCCGGTGTGATATTCGAACAAAGGGGTTTGGAGGTTACCTCGATTTTGGTCCTCCCCGCCATCAGCAGAATTCATCATCGTCAAGACGAGAATTCGGATCTTCATTTTCATAGTTCTTGGTGAAAGTCTTCTCTGAGAGGAGTATCCGGAGATAGGAATCGTCAATTCTGATGGGCAACCATAGCTCTTCTCTTATGCAGTTGCTTTCTCTTTTGTTCCTCTTTTCTTAAGATTCTTTATAACGAAACTCTCTGATTGATCCGCTCTGGATCCACGTTCCTTTCCTTCGGGTGAATCACTCCGTCTGTATGACCTATCGGTGATTTCCCTTTTCGATAGAACTGAGTTTCTTCTATATCGATTGGTTATCTCTTCCTTCCTTCGTCGAATTATCTCTTTCCCTTTCATCATCTGCGGATCCTCCGATCATCGGATCCGGTTCTTTCGGAGATCTATTATGCGATCTCCTATCTCATCCTCGGCTATGTTGATAGTCCTTATAGAATCTTGATACTTACCAAGTTGTATATCGACTTCTCAAGCATTCGGTAAGTAAAAGCGATCCATTCGGCCTCGACTTAATATATTTCCAATGGGTTCATTGGACTCTTTGGTTGCCTTGAAAAGCAAACCGATTTTGAAGTCGAGGTTTCAAAGGGGACCTCGTCTTCATCACTTTGACCTCTTTCAATCGGTCGAACTCGTGAGCTTTAAGACTCAAGAACAAGCTACTAGGTTTCATTCTTGAAATGTCGGCAATCTTTGATTACCGTGACCTTCATGTCCCACTTCTTGGTGAGAGACCTTAGGATCTTATAGTTGATATCTTTATCGGACATCTCTCTACCAAGTTCTCGAAGCTTGTTTATAGACATTGTAATTCTTCCATCGAGTTCGTTGATAACATCTTGATTTCAAACTTCACCAGATTTATTTGAAGAAGGCCGTCTTTTATCTATTCATTTCCCTCGCAGATCTCGGCGAGTATCCCTACATTGCTTTCGCTTGATTTGAGATACTTAATCTTTTCTTTGGTGACCTTATCCATTGTCTTCATGATGATATGTCTTGCAATGGTGTCCAGTATATGCGATTTTTCTTTTCTTGTGTGTTTTACAAGACTTCCTCGGAAAGTGCGGATCTCCTCCGGCTCTTGGGATTGTCGTAGTAAATGATGATGGGTCCTCTCTCGATGACTTCCATCATTACGCCTTGATCGAGCCTAGATGGTTGGACATGTATATGGCCAATCTGCATACTCATCAATTGAGAATCCGGCAGATCATGATAATCTGGGACGTGTTATCCATCTTTGAGTGATTTTGGAAAATGAATGAGTTTTTAAAACGGTTTTTCAAGAAGTTGACCACAATGACACGTAGTCATTGGTCGGAAGAACCCTAATACCACTTGTAGGTCGAGCGGGTTAAATGAAAAGTCTAGAGGGTGAATGAATAGACGAAAAACTTTTTCCGGAATGCGAAAGTGAATTTTAGTCGATAACCAACTTCTTGAACGCCGAAACAAGTTGTAACTATCGATTAAAGAAGCTTAAGTTTATTGTGAAAAACCGTTTTGAAATCGATTCAAGTTTTATCTTTTAATCGGATTTAAGTCCGTCGGATCGAAGCTTGGTTCATCGATCTTAACTTAGAATGTATCGCTTTAAGATTGGATGCGATGTGAGAAGCAATTAATCAAAAAAAAAAGGCACACAAGATTTATAGTGGTTGGACAAACCCGATCCTACGTCCACTCTTCCCTTTCACAAGGGGCACCAACTTAACCGACTTAACCGATTGGACTTAGTTTAGTGTGTTAGTCCAACACAAGACACCAACAGATGTTTTAAGAGTTCTCACTCAACCGATCCTGCAAATCAAGACTAGAAACCCTAGATCGAAATCTTGCTAAACAACTTATCCTAACTTGGGGTTTGGGTAAGATTGTTGAGGTTCCAACTATGAAATCTTTCCTTGCATACCATGACCTAAAAAGCTAGATGAAAAGATTTCTTGCTAAGAACTTATGGGATGAACACAATATAAAATAAGTTTTGTTGTTGTTGTTCTTGATATGAAATCGACTATAGTTTGAGCTTCTTCGATTATGTTGTTTGTCAAGCATTTAAAGTGTATCATCAAGTGTGATCCCATATTTATAGACCTTGAGATCAAAGAGCCGTTGGAAGCAATTTGAATCTCAGGCTATTTTAGGTAGATTTGAGGCTTGATGTACGCGTCTTGAGAACGGCATGGCCGAAAAGCGTGAATGTGTATTTTATAGCCGTTTGAGAGAGCAACATCGAATCATGATATCGGCTCTGTTTCATCGTGTTTCTTCCTTATTGGATGGAAGCCTTGCTTTGCGGTGTTGTTCCTCAACTAAGGTTGGTCTTCTTCTTGTTTAGATCGCAGACGTATGATAAGATGAAACATCGGTTTTCATCTTATGATTCGATCGATCGATCAACCCAATCGTCTACGATATAGTCTTTCTTGGCGCTGTTGACTTAGCTTCAATGGCCGACTCGGCGATGTAGGTCTTCGTCCGATCCGGAAGTCATCGATCTTCTAGTATTCGCGGGTTTGATGACAAGTTATCGACTAGATCGATTCGTCCGATCTTCCGATTCGTTTAGCATTACGCCTTTGGGATAACTTTCTTCGACAGATCGACCTATACATATTGAGTTCCCCCTCAATATGTGACCTATCTATTACATCGTTTTTTCTATACAATTATTATCAACTCGGTCTCATCAGCATGATAATGGACCTAACAGTCCGATTTGGTCCTATTACATGTGTTTTGGAACTTTCATCAAAACTATAAATTTCCCAATAGTGTATCGGATGGATGTAAAAAGTGCATTCTTAAATGGGGTACTAGCAGAGGAAGTTTATGTTCGAGGCTTTGAAAAGGCGACCAAGTGTACCATTTAAGGAAAGCTCTTTATGGTTCAAAAACAAGCTCCTCGAGCTTGGTATGATACACTTCAATAAGCGGTTTCACTAAAGGAATAGTGGACAGAACCTTATTGAGAATAGAAGATGGAGAATATATTCGATGGTTTGATTTCGTGGGCGATCATCATCTTGGATCTCCCAACAAGAGGTTATGTGAGAAGTTTGACAAGTTGATGCAAGGAAAGTTCGAGATGTCCATGATGGGTCGATGAATTAATTTCGGGTCTCAGGTCAAGCAAAATCTGAAGGATATTCATCATCAGCGAAGACACCAGAATTTATTGGCCAAGTTTGGAGTTCAACATTGTAAAGGAAGCGAATTCCCATGATGACTAGATTCAAGATGGATCCGGATGAGGACGGGTCGGAAAACTAATCGAAAAGAATATAGGGCTCTCATTGGATCTTTACTATACTGTTGAGACCAGATATCACTTTTTGCAAATTGGGTGTATGTGCGATTTCGTGCAAATCCAATGCAAAGCCACCCAGCCTAAAGCGGATTCTTTAAGTATCTGAAGCGACAATAAACCTTGGTTTATTTTACCCATCGATGATAATCTAGAGCTTAGTGGGTATTTCGATTACGACACGGAGATTGCGTAATCGCGGGAAGTCAACCTCGGTGCATATCGGTTTACGGGTAATAAACTGATCTCTTGGTTTTTGAAGAAGCAGACAACGACATCTCATCTACTTGAAGGTAATATATGGTCAGCAGGGAAACATTGTCCCAAATCGCTCTGGCTAAGTCAGCAACTGAGGGATTACAACATTGTAGCTAAGAACATACCTATATTATGTGACAGTAATAGTGTCATTGCAATCACTCAGAATCCTGTTCTACATACAAGATGCAAGCATGTGGATGTCAGACACCATTTTATCAGAGATCATGTTGAAAAGAAGAATATCGAATGGAAAAGATCCATCTCGAGCAAGCGAAAAGTTGATATTTTAACTAAGCCGCTACCGAGAGAGATATTTAAAATTATGCAATGAGCTGGGGTCGGATCTCGGAGAAAGTGCACTGAAAAATGTTAGGTGGATGAAGGTTGGTTAAAAGACTAACCAGATTAAGAGGAATTAGTTGAGTTAGGAATCTCAACTGATCAGACGATCAGACAAGGAGATCGACTCGACCCGGGACAAAGCCGATCAAAAATTAGACAAAGGAGTCCATCGATGAGATCGGACAAGGAATCGATCGATTTTAAGATATATCAGATTAAGGGGGAACTGATCAGATTGGAAGGTTATACTTTATAAGTCGATTAAGCTACGGTCAACAAGCAAGTGGTGTAAGTTTAAAGCTACAAATCACATAAGTCAGTAGAGGCAACACAATAATGAAATAATAGAACTTTTCATTGATAAGGACCCAGAGGTCAGATTTACATTACAAGCTACAAGTACAAGAAGACCCGGAGGTCAGTACATAAACCATAAACCCTAAGCCTAACCCTAGGTAGGGAAGGGGAGAGAGGATTTAAAGATTTTAGAGCTTGATGCTCTCATTATCCCCCGACCCTAAAAGGGGCGTGAGAGGCCTTAAGATAATCCTGAGCCACCCTCAGAGCTTCGAAGTGAGGAGCGAGAGCGGCCTTGAAGGATGTCTAAGCCAGGAGCCCCTAGACCTAAAATCAATGGGCTCTCCAGCTATTAAATGGGACACAAGTGCCAAAGAGTTGGTCAAAAGGACCATATGACCACTAGTGTCGCATGCAAATATTGAGTTTGATACACGAAGATCAGCCTTCATCTGATGCAGACCTTGTACCAAACCCATGTTTTATTTCAGACTGAGTCTGTTGATGCTAATTCTGTCATCTCGATAGGCACACAAGGTGCATACGATTAGGAGAAGTGCCTTCTCATTTGCTATAGCAGATCCGCTGCCTCGGTGGTAAAGAAGCTTTACATTGATCGTATGTGTAATCTTCGATGACGACGAAAGCAGTGTGAAGGAACACACAAGGTTAATTTGAGAAGCTGAAATCATTGGAGAAGGGTTAAAGGCTTTTGCCGGGAGTTTCACCGGAAATAAGGGATTCATCGGAAAGCATGGAGTATAAGCTAAAGAAGATGAATGGTTTATGTTGTGTTGTTTGCCTAACACCCCAGGCCAATTTATAGGAGAAATTCGGGGGTATAAATGCAAATTTATTTTCTCAGAAGACCTTAAGAGAAATTTGCATCGACAACGCGTAAGGAACACGCGGCCGATGGTTGGATGAGTTGACGGTGTGAGTAATCACAGCGTATCTATACCATTATTACAGAATGTCAAATCGCGTCGATTTGGGAATCGAGGTGACTTTTTGACTCCCCGAAGTAAATGTTTTGGCGGGAGTATGACTTAAGTGCATAGGAAATGCGGCCTGAATAGAAGAAGGATGAAGAGGATCAGATAAGTGGATCAGATAAGTAACGAAGTGGATCAAACAGGAATCTGATCAGATGAGTGGAATATTGTTGGGAAATGCTAAGGTATAGGCTACAATCAGTAATGTCAACAACAATCAAGCCAACCAGATCAGATCACAGTGGTAACTGGTTGATTACAATATCAATCAGTTAGATACGTTTCTTATTTATCCCTTTCTGAACATCTTATACGCTTTATTTAAATAAATTGGTTTTCACTCTGCCTTCTCTTAACTTTGTGACGCATGCACTGCAAAACATTTAATGCGGACATGGGAATGTGTATTTAATGTGTTTTATTGCGAATTTTCGAGTCCAAAATACGAGAAGATTACTTTTCTCAACCGTGCGATTAAAACACTTTTCGGCCGACTAATCTCAGCCACTAATTTCAAAACACGAACACTTGAGTACCTTTGGAAAGTTGTGCAAAAGGTTTCCCTCGCATACTATAAATCCAAATATTTCTCAGAAAACCTTCTTTCCACTACTTCGTCTTCTCAAAAGATCAAATTTTCAAAATCTTCAGAAATTTACTTTCCAAAATCAATTGATTCTATTTACACGATTTCTCAATCCTACGAATCAATTTCTAGTAATTTTTCCTTTAAGTACTGCATGATTTCAATTCACCTAGGTTTACAAGTCGTGCTGTTATATTTCTGCAATTTCTTTCTGCGATCTATATGCTTACTTGCTTAATTGATGCTTAGATTGCTGATTTGACTGAGATTATTGAAATATTTTACTCAAACTAACATTAATTTGCATATCATACAGAAATGACATATCTTGTTCCACGACAGGGCCAAGGGAAAAAGTTCCGCAACTTCGCATCAATGAAAAAAGATATCATTGATGAGAAATATGTAGTATTTTCAATCACCTCAGATCCTGAATCGCTGGAAATTCTGGAGTGCTTGCGAGCGTGTGGACATCAGAACATAGTCCACACTCATGAAGCCCTAGAGTTTCTGTATAATCTAGAGAAGGACGAGGACATTGATATGGACCGATTTCTTCCGTTGGAGGATTGGAAGTACGAGTGTCGAATGATGATCTTTAGAGGATCTTGGTCTCTCACTCGAGGAAGCATCAACCCGTAAAACCTACACGATCGATGTAGGAGAGAAGGACTTTCTTGAAGTTTAAACTGTTTGAGACCAAAGCAAACAAGGAGAATACAACGAATGTCAAAGCCTCCTACCTGAAGAGGAAATATCGTCTTCTCCTTGAGATCGTTCAGAAGGTGATTATGTGCTCAACTTACGATCTTGATGTCATCACTTATAAGATCAGTGTCATGACTGCAATCATCAAGAAAACTTCCGATATGGATTGGTTGGGTAAGGTCAAGGCAAGATAGCGGAAAGACTCGGGAAGTTCGATCGACCCGGAGGAATGAAGTGTGCTTATCTTCAAGTGCTCTTCATGCACAAAATTCAATCATTCTGCGGATAAGCCGCCAAAGAATTATGAATGGAATGAGAATGGTGCGAAGGTGTATCAAGCAAAGCATAAGGCCATCTTGGGCAAGGATGACCCCCTGCCTGGACAATCTGATGAGGACCCTACTCCTTATGTGCCCAAACCAAAGGGAGAAAATAAGGGAAAAGAAAAGACAACTGCATCTTCAGAAGCGCAGGGAACGGCCATTCCATAGAGGAGGTTGAAGAGGAAGGATCTGGCCAAGAAACCAGATGCTCATCGAAAACGTCAGAAGATAATTACTTCTCATCTGAAGACTGCTCCTAGTTCTGCTCAACAAGTTCACAGAACGGAGAATCTGATTCAGGTTGAATCAGAAGTGAGGATAGCAGTCAGTTCTGAGCACACTGCTAGTGAAGTAAGGAACGAGCAGATGATCGAAGAAGAAGGAGAGAAAGCTGTCAGAGGAACTGAAGTGGAGCACTCTGAGGAAGAATCACCATCTGATTCTCTGCCTCTCACCAAGATCTTCCGGAAAGAAAGATCGCCTACGCCCACTTCCAAATCGCCATCACCCTCTCCTCAAAAATCATCACCACCACCCTATCCTCACAAAACATTCTTACCCTCACCCTCACCAGTCAGATCACCCAGATCTCCCACTCTCCCAACCATTGAACCTGTTCAGGAAACTGAACCCCCTCAACAAGTGGAAAACGAACCTGAACCACAAAAATCCCCATCTCACTCCCAATCTCCAAACAAGATACCCGAATCTGAGAGACCTGACAAGCATGTGTCCGTCTCTCATAATCCCTTCAATACCAGAACCGTGCTTGCTTCACCTGATTCAAAAAGCCCGATCATAAGAATAATGAAGTAACAAATCAAGGAGTATCTGCTGGATCTGTGCCCAGAATTGGATCAACATCCTGGCATCCAGCATCAGATAGAAGAAATTGTGTTCTGGAGGGATATCAGATTGAAAAGCATCGAGGAATTTCTGATCCTCATGAAAACTCTAGGATTTGATTTCTTTGTAGACTTGGAGATGAAGTGCTTGAACAATGCTGAGATTGATAGCGCTGTTTAATTGGCCTCTGAGGATGATATCAGATGGTTGATTCATGAAAGGTTCGGGATTGCTGATAATAGGGAGGAATCTGTTCAACCTCCTACAGATCTTGAGGGAGCTGCCGATGAACCGAGAATGTGTGCTGCAGATGAGACCCAACTTGGCAAGGCTTCAACATCTGACCAGACTGCTATGCTGAGCTCCGATATCCTAGATCTTTGTACTGAGAAGATTCAAGATGGGATAAAGGCTACTATTGAAGACAAATTCACAGCTCTCACAGCAGATCTGATGAAGCGGTTTGAAGAAGAGCAAACAAAACTGGTTGACAGAGAAATGAGTCTCACAGTTGAGAAACTCTCACAGATGCACAATGTCATCCTTTCTGATGTAATGCAACTAGTAAATCCTCTTGTCGAGAAGCTCAATCTCCAGTCTGATAAACTCAAAGTTCAGACAGACATGCTCAATGAGACACAGGTGCTACTGGAAAGTGTATGAGCATCTCTGGAGAAGACTGACAACCACATGGATATGGGTTGGAAACACTTTGTAGCTTCTACAGAACGAGCAAGAAAGGACATCGAATTTGCTCTTAGACGTTTTTTAACACCTGCACCTTCTGTCACCGCTCAGATCACTCCTCTTGTTGTTGAGGAACTCAGAGAGGAGATCACACGGCAGTTTATTGCTCTGAATCGCAGGCTGTCCAACCTCTTTAATGAAACCAAAAAGGGGGAAGGATAAAAGAAAGAAGAAAAACAGACACAGTTGGTAACTATTGCATCTCTTTCAGAAACCATTGTATCTGACTTGCCTGAAACCACTCCATCTACTGATCTTGTTGCTGATCTAAAAGAAACTGTGGAGCAACATAGCAAAGAGATCACTGAGCAGAAGATTGCTCTTTCAGATGTTATTGCCAGAGTCAATAAGATTGAAGATTTCTCTTCGTCTGTCCAGAAAAGAATGGAAATTGATGATCAGGCCAAGAGCCTTGAACTTGCTAAGAAATTAGCAGAAGAAGATGAACAAGATGAACCTGAGCAGACTCTGAGGAGAAAGAAAGGCAAAGGCAAGATGGTGAAAGCTACTGCTGAAGTTCAGAGACAAGGACAAGTATCCTCTATCAAAAGCCAGATGTCTCCTGAACAAATTCAAGAGCAAACAAGACAGGGAATAAGAGAGGCTGCCATCAAGAAGCAGAAGTTAGCAGAGGCGAAGGGACTAAACATCGCAGACATCCGAAGGAAGAGGAAGAATGAAGTTGCAGCAGAGGAGATTGCTTGGGAAGAGTGTTGGGGAATGAGTTACACAGATCTATTCGGGGTGAATATTTAAATACAAATTTAATTCATTAATTATTACTAGCATGAATTAATCCTATATTAATTCAAATAATAATTGCAACAACATATCATGCATATAAAAAGCCATGTAAAACCTACGCATGCGGAATCTACGGGTTTACGTGAACGTACCTCTCGGGATGGCAGTGGATTTGGTCGGACGGACTAACCAAAAGGACTTCCCAAGTATTCCCTTAGCCCTTGCTCGACAATCCGGTGGAAGGATACTCGCGAACAATTAACAAAAGGAAAAAATAAACTTTGTTGCACCACTTATGTGGATTTGCTAATATTTCCAGCACATGGAATTGTTCTTGGGAATGAACTAATCATCCCCTATTTATAGGAGAGGAGGGGGACGAAATTTTTGTTATTTTTCAATGTGGGATAAGACTTTTCTTGGTCACCAAGAAATCTTGAATATATCCCATATATTCTCTTTCCCATAATTAAAATATTCCACAAAAATCCCACTTCCTCATATATGGATTAATTTTCGAAAAAAAAGTGTGCAAGAATCCAAGATTTGGATCTTCTTGAATTTATGAGATATTCTTGTATTTCAAGAAATACATATCTTCCATAATATCTTTTCAAGAAAATCAAGAAAATCTTTCTTGCCCTCTATTTTCCAAAAATTTCGAAAATATCACTATGTATAACCAAGTGGGAGATTTCTTGAATTTAATGAGATAATCTTGTATTCCAAGAATACATATCTTCATTCCATAACAAAATTCAAAGAAAATCTTTCTCCCTCTTTTATCCATAATTTTCGAAAATTTGAGAGGAATATTAAGCAACAATATTTATTTTATTTTAATCACCTTTTCAGTTATTGGACTATTTGTTGGGCTACTCAGGGGGCCTTTAGGAGAATTAAGATTGGACCTTCTAATGGATCTTGAATATCTAATATTGAGCCACAATATAATTCAAGCCCATAAATATTAATTAATCCCACTACATAATTAATATCAGACTATCCATCTTAACCCATATTATATCAATATGGCTCGGTCATTATTTCCGTGTTTAAGATTATCTAGCCCATTAATTAATTCAAGCATTTTGAAATAGCTTTCTAATTAATTAATATCTTTTATCCTTGGTCAAGGAACGGTTCAACATTATTATCCATAAGGAAACTAATTCCACTTGCAAGATTTGGTATGATAAAACTTATGAACCTCCCAAGGGCAAATCAAGCAAGCATACTTGCACACACGATTCTTCGTATTAAATCTTAGCAATCACGTGTGACCAATAATATTGCCCAAGATAAAAAGTATTGAATCTCTCTCCGATTCGCTACCCATGATAAGTCAAAGCAATAGTTACCGATCCCACGTGATCCTATTTAAGGGACGAAGGTTAAGAAACAACGATCCAATCGAGGTCTAATTCTTCCTTGTTCGGGCTCAAGAATTTATCCTCCTCAGAGGTCCTATTCAACAAGATCGGTCATGCACTAGTGTAATCTCTTGGTCAAGACAAACCAATCTGAGCCTTACACCTCAACTTTTCGCGATGGTTGTTCATTTCCATCTAGGTCGTGAATGGCGTATTTATAGTTACAAAGGGATTTGTTAATTTAATCTTTCGTGATCGGGTATCACTAAATTAACTACTGATGTAACACGCATTTAATTATTGAACAGTTATGCGATAAATATATATAACATTCAATCATATTTAAAGCATCGGTGATAAACAATTTATTTCATAAATAAGTCTGCGAAATTTAGGTTTCGATTATACAAAGTAAAAGCATACTTTTCAAAGATAATCCCCAACAAAGAGAATGCCTTCCCAAGACCTGTTAAAGACATCCTTCGTTCTGGCTAGATCGCTTCTGAATGGGATCGGATCGAGCGTAATGGTTGTGTGGCGTGTACATCCCGGAGATGATTCCGATTCATCAAGACCAGATGTAAAATGATGATGAATTTCAGAATCGGTTAGAAACGGTACCCAAACTTCTACCGGATGGTGATGAAGGAAGGAAGATCATGTCATCGATACCGAAGCTCCTCCCCTTTGAACAACTCCTTCTACTTTTTTGCGTCCGGACAACAAGCTAGTTCTTTGTCAAATTCAAGGATGCCTACTATGGATTTGCCGACAAATGAGGATTCATAGAAGAGAAGATCCGACAAGCCGATGCAAAGGATGTACAAGATGTTTAGCATCCCCAAAGAACTTCAAAGGTTCAAGTACACCTGAGGAAGACAACTTGGAATCAGATGATAGGTACGTTTTTCATGTATTCTGTAATGCACACACCTATCTGAATGAAATATTCTATCTCTCTGATTCTAAGACAACATCTCATTGTTTTCTGAAGTATGTATTGTTTTACATTATCTGCATTTCTACTCATGTTATCTGTTTTTCTGATTAAGTGTTTTGGTTCCATCAAAAAGGGGGAAATTGTTGGGAAATTTGTATTTAGTTTTGATGGAAGTTCCAAAACAAAGTCAGAATAGACCGGTCGGATCATTAATGATCGATGACGAGAATCAGATTAAGATGACCAGCTGAAATGTATAGATAGCTGATGTAAAAGATAGGTCACATATTGAGGGGGAACTCAATATGTATAGGTCAGGTCAAATTATCAGATGACCAGATAAGGTCAGATGATCAGAAGACTAAGACAAATCAGAAGACAAGAAGTCAGATGATCAGGTGAAGACAGAAGACACTGAGACTCAGATAAACCTGAAGACTCAGATAAGCCTAAAGACTCAGATAAACCTGAAGACTCAGATAAACCTGAAGACTCAGAGAAACCTGAAAACTCAGTAACAAACCTGAAGACTCAGTAAGACTGAAGACACTGAGGCTCAGAGTAACCTAAAGATCAGAAGACCAGAAGACCTACATCAGTCGAGTCTGCAAATTGTGCTAAGACAATCTGCATCAGAAGACTCTATCAGGTAGACTGATCAGTTATCTGATCAGGTCAGCTCACACCTGGCATCAACCAAATGGTACACCAGACAAGACGAATATTCTACAAAAGGAATATCAATCGTCAAATGGACAAATACTGAAGTGCCGTCTCGTAAAGCCAAGGAGAAAGCGACAAGTGCACAAAAAGAGCTGACATTGCGGGATTCGACGCCGCGGACACAAACGGCGCTAATCATGCCTTCGGCCACGCCGATATTCGGAGCACGTCACATCATATCCTACAAACCTACCTAATATAGCCCGAAATTCAAATTGCTCTCCAACGGCTCTTTGATTTCGTGGTCTATAAAATGGGATTGCTCTTCAAAATTGAAGAACACACCGGATCGAGCAGACTGAAAAAGAAGCAAAAACTATAGCAGAATTTCCGCTCGAAGAACACCGAATTTGAAGATTATTCTTAAGTATTCATCCCATTGTTCTTAGCATAGAAATCTCATCCTCTAGCATTTGGCTACTTAAACACTAGGATAGATTTCCAGTTGGAACCACAACAAATCTTTACCCAAACTCAAAGTTAGGTTAAGTTTGTTTTTGCAAGATTTCAGACTAGGGATTCTAGTTCTGATTTCTGGGATCGGTTGAGTGTGAACTCGATAAATATATGTTGGGTGTTGGACTAACACATTAAAATAAGTCCAGTCGGTTAAGTTGGTTTAGTTGGTGTCCCTTGTGTTAAGGGAAGAGTGGACGTAGGACCGATTGTCTGAACCACTATAAAAATCTTGTGTGCATTTACTTGCTCTTTATTGCTTTACACTATTTCACACAACTGAGCTTTAAATTGCATACATATTCTGAGTTAATATCAATCTGCACCAAGCAACTGATCTGATTAGGTTGACAGCTTAGTCAGCCGATTGAAAACTGACTTGAGAATCTAATTTGATAAAACTGATTTTTCACGGGTACAAACTAGCTTCCGCACTATCAGTTAAACTGACAGATATCAAACTGATCTGCCCTCGGGCACTCAGTAAGATTGAACACCAGTCCAAACTGATTCACTCGCACTCTGATCAGGCAAACTGCAATCACACCTGATCTGCACGAAAAAGTTTTCAGAAGTCTATTCACCCCTCCCCTCTAGACTTCTGCCCTCACAAAACCCGTTCGGGACCTACACTCAATGATCCTCGCAAAGCACCACAAAGGTGATCCATCCGCCCCCTGAGCAGACCTCCGATTCCAACTCCAATCACCGCCCGATAGCCTGCGTCCATGTTTAACTTCAACCACCCATCCTCAGGCGGCGACCACATCCCATTCACCTTCAAACTTGGCACCTTGGTTCGGCTCAAATAAAGTTTCGGAACTCGGCGTCATGATTGGTCGCATATCTAATTACATAGTCCAGCGATAATTTTTTCTTTCTAAACACGAGCTCATTTTGCGCGAACCAGAGACACCATAGCATCGTAATGAACAACGTCTGTTTTTCCTTCGCCATATCCCTCGCCACCGGAAGTACCCATTCATGGAGGCTCTCATTCACATCAACCACCTGCACCACGTACCCCATGTTGGCCAAATTTCAGAACTCCCGAACCCATCCGCAATCCCTAAGAACATGCTCCGTTGTTTCAATATCAGCTCCGCATCTCGCACACTAGGGATCGACATCCACAAACTGACTAATGAGGTTAATGGTGGACGGTAAGATGTTATGGAGAAGACGCCAACCAAAAACCTTAATCTTAGGAATCACATCAACCCCCCACACCCATTTCCACCTCTGTTCCGCTTCGGCATTCACTTGAACATCCTCATGACCCATTCGCTTCATCCACTCCGCATAGCCTGTTCGTACCGAATATATTCCTGATTTCGTATGACGCCACACAAGTTGGTCCCACCTCGATGGGGAAATTGGCATTGCCAAAATACGTGTCGCCTCACCAGCATTGAAAATGTATCTCACCAGGTTCTCATCCCACCCCGAATAATCCTCCATCACTAAGTCCCTCACTGTCAAATTCACCGGATTCGAACCAATGGTCAATTGGACATACGGATCATCATTCTCAAACAGCCATGGCTCACGCCATACTTCAATATCTTGCCCATCCTCCACAACCCACACAAGTCCCAAATCCAACACTTTGAGCCCCTCCAAAATGCTTTGCCAAGTGTAGCTCGACCCATGCCCAACCCGCGCTTGTCTGAACGAACCATGAGGAAAATAACGTGCCTTTAATGACCTTGCAAGGATAGAGTTTGGATTTGTGATAATTCTCCACCCTTGCTTAGCTAGTAAAGATTTGTTAAAAGCCCTTAGGTCCTTCAGCCCCAAGCCTCCCTCCCATATCGGTTTGTGAAGAATGTCCCTATTAATCCAATGAGTACGCCTCTCCTCCTCCTTCTGACCCCACCAAAACCAAAGAATTGTCACCTCAATCTTATCAATCACCCCCTGTTGAATCTTGAAACAGGTCATCAAGTGTGTCGGGATTGCCCGTGCAACATATTTAATTAGTGTAAGCTTCCCCGCCTGTGATAAGGTTCTTCTTTTCCAATAATTCAGTTTTTTCTCCACCCTCTCCACCAATCCCCTAAAAATGGCACTCCGAGAGCGTCCCCTTGAAACCGGGATTCCCAAGTACACATTATGGTGCTCCACACATCTAACCTCCAGCGCGTTTACCAACACTTGTCGCCTCTGTTCCGGGATGCCTGCAATGAACATAATATCGGACTTAGATAGATTA
Source organism: Stenogyne calaminthoides (assembly GCA_037126765.1). Classification (NCBI taxonomy): domain Eukaryota; kingdom Viridiplantae; phylum Streptophyta; class Magnoliopsida; order Lamiales; family Lamiaceae; genus Stenogyne; species Stenogyne calaminthoides. Next base: position 6,773,475 of record JBBCBC010000036.1, on the reverse strand, counting down.
ATGACCTGACCCGAAGTTGTCTCATATTTTCCCTGGATATCCTTAATCTTCAGCAATTCTGTAGAAGTGGCCTTCCAAAAAATGAATGTATCATCCGCAAAAAATAATTGCGAAACAACCGGTGTCCGTCTACAGATTCTCACCTCATCCAACACGCCCTCCTCCACCCGTCTCCAGATCATTGCTGATAATGCCTCTGCACAAAACAAGAAAAGATAGGGGGATAGAGGATCCCCCTATCGAAGACCCCTGGATGGATAGAACGTGGAAGTGGGCACTCCATTAACTAAAACTGCAAAGGAAACAGAGGTCACACAACACATAATAGTATTAACCAACTGAGACCCAATCCCAATCCGCAACATAACCCTCTCCAAAAAAGCCCACTCCACCCTATCATAGGCCTTACTCATGTCCAACTTGAAAGCATAAGAACCCCTCGACACCGCCTTATTATGCATCATGAAATGAAAAATCTCATAAGCTAATAAGGCATTATCCGTAATAATACGACCCGGGACAAAAGCAGATTGGCTAGGATCAATGAGATCCGGTAAACATAGCTTCAATCGATTCGCAATAGTCTTTGTAATAATCTTGAGGGAGACATTACGAAGACTAATAGGACGAATCTCAGAAGGCAACTTTGGTTTTTTCAGCTTGGGAATAAAAGCAATGAAGTATGATTGAGATCGGTCGGTGAAGCACCATTGTTCAACACATCAAGTGTAGAAGCAATGACACTCCCTCGGACGATCTCCCAGAACTTATGAAAAAAGACAGCAGACATACCATCAGGGCCCGGGGCTTGCAAGGATACATTTGAAAAAGAGCTTTTGTTACCTCATCCTCCGTAAACGGTTGGGCTAACTGTTGGGATTATACTGGAAAGTATAATTTTACTTTGTATAATCACACTGACTTTATGTCTTATTTACTGAAATAAATTATTTATCACTGATGCTTTAAATATTATCCAATGTTACATATATTTACTGCATAACTGTTCAATAAGAAGTACGTGTTACATTGTAGTTAATTTAGTGATACCATATCACAGAAGATTAAATTAACATTCCATTGTAACTAAAAGTACACCTTCACGACCTAGATGGAAATGAACAAACCATCGCGAAAGGTTGAGGTGTAAGGCTCAGATTGACTTGTCTTGACCAAGAGATTGCACCAGTGCATCATGATGCACTGAACAGGACCTACATGAGGACAAATTCTTCAGCACTGAAAATAGAAGAATTAGACCTCAGTGGTTCATTATTTCTTAATCTCCGTTCCTTAAATAGGATCGTGTGCAATCAATAGTCGTTGCTTTTACTTATGATGGGAAGAGGATCATTGAGATTCAATACCTTGTATCTTGGGCAATGATATTGATTACACGACGATTGCTAAGATTTAATACGGTGAAACGTGTGCAAGTACGTCTTGTTTGATTTGCCCCCTTGGGAGGCTCATAAGATTTATCATACCAAATCTTGCAAGTGGAATTTATTTCCGGTATGGATAATAATGTTTAGTCGTTCCTTAACCAAGGAAAAATATGTTAATTAATATAAAGATATTTCAGTGGTTTAAATTAATTAACGGGCTAGATAATCTTAAACACGGGAAATAATAACCGGGAGCCATATTAACAGTAATATGGGTTAAGATGGATAGTGCAATATTAATTATGTAGTGGGATTAATTGTTGCCTAATTTTTCATGATTTTTGAAAATTATGAATAAGAGAGGGAGAAAGATTTTCTTTGAATTTTGTTATGGAATGAAGATAAGTATTCTTGGAATACAAGATTATCTCATTAAATTCAAGAAATCTCTCTCTTTGCTATTTATAATAAAATTTTCGAAATATGCCATAACATAAGGATGGAAGATTTTATTTGGGAGATATATTGGGAAATAGAATATATTGGATATGTTCAAGATTGTTTCTTGTTGAAGAAGCAAGGAAATTTCTCAATCTCCCTAAACCCTAATATTTTCGCCCCCCTTAGTATTATAAATAGGGGATGAATATTTCATCCCCAATGCAATTCCATGTGTTGAAAAAAATTAGAAATCCACAAAGGTGGTGCAACATAATTTTATTTTTCTCTTTTATTAATTGTTCGCGAGTGTCCCTCCACCGGATTGACGAACAAGGACTTGGGATTACTTGGGAAGGTTTTTTGGTGTGTTCGTGCGAACGAGATCCACCTTCTAGACGATTATCACTCCAAGAGGTTAGTTCACGTAAACTCCTAGGTTTTCCGCATGCGTAGGATTTATGTGACGAACTTGTATGTATGATTTGTTGTTGAATTATTATTTGAATTAATATAGGATTAATTCATGCTAGTAATAATTGTCAGAATTAAATTTGTATTTAAATTCACCCCGAATAGATCCGGGCACCCACTATTCCCCAACACTAACGCACATAGCATCTCATCAGTTATCTTGTGCTCCACAGCTCCCACAACCTCCTCCATATCCAACTCACTCTTTACCGTAAACAGCTCCGAGAAGTACCCAGAAAACACCTCCCGAATATCCTTCTCATCCGTATGCACAACACCAGCACCATCCACAATCTCCTCAATAAAATTCCTCTTCTTCCTCCCCGAAGCCACCCTATGAAAGAATTTTGAGTTCCTATCCCCCTCACGCATCCAATTGACACGTGACCATTGTAACCAAAAGACCTCCTCCTTTCTGACAAGGGCTGCTATTTTATTCTCCAGACTCCGAGCGGCTTGCACATTTTCTGTGGTTTGCAACGCCGCTTGCAATCTGGCTAATTCATTCTTGCACTTAACCACCTCTTTCGGAATATTCCCAAACTCTTTATCACTCCACCTAGACAGAGTAGCCCCACACCGTCCCACATTCATCATAAGATCAGCACCGGCCCGACCCGTCTCCCCTTTCCACGAGTTCCGTACAATCTCCTCACACTTCTCCTCCTAAAGCCACATGGCTTCAAATCTAAACAGTTTGCACCCACCCGACCCCATGCGTCATTTCTGGACTGACCATTCGACCTGGAGAGTGCAATGTCGGAAATGATTCGTGCTAGATGGTTTACACAAGCATCCGGAAATCTATTAATCCAACTCAACGTCGCCACCCCCTATCAAGCAACTCTTAAATATTGTGTACCCCCGCCTGCTTATTAGTGTTGGGATTATACTGGAAAGTATGCTTTTACTTTGTATAATCAAACTGAATTTCAGTCTTATTTACTGAAATAAATTGTTTATCACTGATGCTTTAAATATCATCGAATGTTACATATATTTACTGCATAACCATTTAATAAATAGTATGTGTTACATTGTAGTTAATATAGTGATACCAGATCACAGAAGATTAAATTAACAGTCCCTTGTAACCAAAAGTACACCATTCACGACCTAGATGGAAATGAACAATCCATCGAGAAAGGTTGAAGTATAAGGCTCAGATTGACTTGTCTTGACCAAGAGATTACACTAGTGCATGTTTAGTGCACTGAATAGATTCCACATGGAGGACAAATTCTTTAAATCAACTAGGAAGAATTAGACCTCAATGGGTTCGTTATTTCTTAATCTTCGTCCCTTAAATAGGATCGCGTGTGGTTAGTAATTATTGCTTTGACTTATCACGGGTAGAGAATCAACGAGATTCAATACTTTATATCTTGGACAATATTATTGGTCACATGCGATTGCTAAGATTTAATACGGAGAATCGTGCAAGCACGCTTTGTTCGACGCCCCTTGGGAGGTTCATAAGTTTTATCATACCAAATCTTGCAAGTGGAACTAGTTTTTTGGTATGGATAATAATGTTGAATCGTTCTTTACCAAGGACAAAATATATTAATTAATGGAAAGCTATTAAAAGTGGCTTGAATTAATTAATGGGCTAGATAATCTTAAACACGGGGAAATAATAACAGGAAGCCATATTGACTGTAATATGGGTTAAGATGGATAGTGCAATATTAATTATGTAGTGGGATTAATTAATATTTATGGACTTGAATAATATTGTGGCTCAATATTGATAATTCAAGATCCATTGGAAGGTCCAATCTTAATTCTCCTAAAGGCCCCTCAAGTAGCCCAACATAAAGTCCAATAACTGAAAAAGGTGTTTAAAAATAAAATAATTTTTTGTTGCTATTTTTCCTAAAATTTTGAAAAATATGAATAAAAGGGGAGAAAGATTTTCTTTGAATTTTGTTATGGAATGAAGATATGTATTCTTGGAATACAAGATTATCTCATTAAATTCAAGAAATCTCCCACTTGGTTATTTATATGATGATTTTCGAAAATCTTGAAAGAATAAGGGAAAGAAAGATTTTCTTGATTTTCTTGAAAAGATATTATGGAAGATATGTATTCTTGGAATACAAGAATATCTCATAAATCCAAGAAGATCCAAATCTTGGATTCTTACTCCTTATTATTTTCGAAAATACCATAACAAAAGGGAGTTGGGATTTTTGTGGAATATTTTAAATATGGAGAAAAGAATATATTGGATATATTCAAGATTTCTTGAAGATCAAGAAAAAGATTTTCCCATCTTATTCATGCACAAAATTTTCGACCAACACCCTCTATAAATAGGGGATGAGTGTTTCATTCCCAAGTACAATTCCATGTGCTGGAAAAATTAGTAAATCCACAAAGGTGGTGCAACAAATTTTTATTTTCCCTTTTGTTAATTGTTCGCAAGCTTCCTTTCACCGGATTGACGAGCAAGGACTAGGGAATACTTGGGAAGGCCTTTTGGTGTGTTTTTATCGACGAGACCATTGTCACTCCAAGAGGTTAGTTCACGTAAATCCGTAGCAATTCCGCATGCGTAGGATTTATGTGAACTGTTTATATGCATGATTTGTTGTTGAATTATTATTTGAATTAATATAGGATTAATTCATGCTAGTAATAATTGTTATAATTAAATTTGTATTTAAATATTCATCCCGAATAGATCCGTGCAATTAATTCCCCAACAATTAGACCACGTATACTTATGCCCATTGAACCCCAAATCCACCAACTGACACCGGTCGAGACAGCCCCTAAAGTCATTCATCCGGTCCGCTCGTCGGACCAGCCCTCCTATTTTCTCCCCGGGTTCGACAACCTCATTAAAATCCCCTAAGCAAAGCCATGGTAACGTATTCCCGACGCCAGCCTATCCATTAAACTCCAAGTCTTCCATTTTTGTACCTCCTCCGGGAATCCATAAATCCCAATAAACCTCCACACATCCTGTTCTCCTATCCTAGCATCAATGTGATTTTGAGAATAGGACACAAACTCCACACAAAACTCCTCTCTCCACAAGAGACCCAGCCCTCCCCTACGACCCCCATTTGTAATCACACAATTCATACCCAAACAATTGCCAAGCCCTAATTTATAAGCGACCCTAACTAACTCACTCTGCAGCAACTTCGTTTCACACAAAAAGACGAACATGGGACCTTTAGGTTGTACCTCCTTTTTAAGCACCGGAACCTTCCAGGGGATCCCAAGCCTTAGGCAGTTCCAACTATGGCAACTCATTAGGCCCGGCGGGGCTGCTGATCAGCAGCCACCGCCGTTTCAGTAGCATTGCCATCCATATCAAGGGTGAGCTTTCTTGATTTACTCACACTTCCATCGCCTTCAGATAGCTCAATCTCATCCACCAATCCGAGGCCCCTCTTCCTTGAGTTAGTCCCTACTGCAGGTGCCTCATTAGGAGTAGGGACCGGGCGTTTCGCCCGTGCTTCACGTTTCCAGGCTTTCTTCTTTGCCACAACAACAGTGGCTTCCTATTGGTCCTCTCCGGCTGGTAGTGGTAGTAAGGATACGGTGGGGGTCGTTTTGGATTGAAGAGAGTTGTGGGTTAAGGGCAAGGTTACAGGCATCGGTGGTGGCTTAGGGGCAATGAGATGGATCTAGAGGTTGTGGTAGCCGTGAACAGGAAGGATGGGTTAGTAGATGGAGGTTGGGTTCGGTCACCAGAGATGGATAGTTGTGTTGGGGAATAGTGGGTGCACGGATCTATTCGGGGTGAATTTAAATACAAATTTAATTCTGACAATTATTACTAGCATGAATTAATCCTATATTAATTCAAATAATAATTCAACAACAAATCGTGCATACAAGTTCGTCACATAAATCCTACGCATGCGGAAAAACTAGGAGTTTATGTGAACTAACCTCTTGGAGTGGCAATCGTCTAGATGGTGGATCTCGTTCGCACGAACACACCAAAAAACCTTCCCAAGTATTTCCAAGTCTTTACTCGTCAATCCGGTGGAAGGACACTCGCGAACAATTAACAAAAGGGAAAAATAAAAATTATGTTGCACCACCTTTGTGGATTTCTAATTTTTCCAACACATGGAATTGCATTGGGGATGAAATATTCATCCCCTATTTATAATACTAAGGGGGCGAAAATATTAGGGTTTGGGGGGATTGAGAAATTTCCTTGCTTCTTCTCCAAGAAACAATCTTGAGTATATCCAATATATTTTATTTCCCAATATATCTCCCAAATAAAATCTTCCCTCCTTATGTTATGGCATATTTCGAAAATTTTATTATAAATAGCCAAGTGGGAGATTTCTTGAATTTAATGAGATAATCTTGTATTCCAAGAATACTTATCTTCATTCCATAACAAAATTCAAAGAAAATCTTTCTCCCTCTCTTATTCATAATTTTCAAAAATCATGAAAAATTAGGCAACAGTAATTTATTTTATTTTAAACATATTTTTCAGTTATTGGACTTTATGTTTGGGCTACTTGGGGGGCCTTTAGGAGAATTAAGATTGGACCTTCCAATGGACTTTGAATTTTCAATATTGAGCCACAATATTATTCAAGCCCATAAATATTAATTAATCCCACTACATAATTAATATTGCACTATCCATCTTAACCCATATTACTGTTAATATGACTCCCAATTATTATTTCCCGTGTTTAAGATTATCTAGCCCATTAATTAATTTAAGCCACTGAAATAACTTTATATTAATTAACATCTTTTTTCTTGGTTAAGGAACGGCTCAACATTATTATCCATACCGGAAATAAATTCCACTTGCAAGATTTGGTATGATAAATCTTATGAGCCTCCCAAGGGGGCAAATCAAACAAGACGTACTTCCACACGTTTCACCGTATTAAATCTTAGCAATCGTCGTGTAATCAATATCATTGCCTAAGATACAAGGTATTGAATCTCAATGATCCTCTTCCCATCATAAGTCAAAGCAACGACTATTGATTGCACACGGTCCTATTTAAGGAATGGAGATTAAGAAATAATGAACCACTGAGGTCTAATTCTTCTATTTTCAGTGCTGAAGAATTTGTCCTCCTGTAGGTCCTGTTCAGTGCATCATGATGCACTGATGCAATCTCTTGGTCAAGACAAGCCAATCCGAGCCTTACACCTCAACCTTTCGTGATGGTTTGTTCATTTCCATCTAGGTCGTGAATGGTGTACTTTTAGTTACAAGGGACTGTTAATTTAATCTTATGTGATCTGGTATCACTAAATTAACTACAATGTAACACGTACTTCTTATTGAACAGTTATGCAGTAAATATATGTAGCATTCGATGATATTTAAAGCATCAGTGATAAATAATTTATTTCAGTAAATAAGACAGAAACTCAGTGTGATTATACAAAGTAAAAGCATACTTTCCAGTATAATCCCAACAAGTTGATGGTGAAGGTTTGCGAGAATATGGTCAGTGGGAATGTAGGTTTCATGTCTGTTTTGTCGGGTAAGGTTAGACGGGATAGACGAGACAGGTGGGTGGTTTTGCTCAACATGGGCAACAGGTTGATTTAGGGCGGCCAGCAGGCTAGGGTTTTCATGAGTCAGGTTTTCATGAGCCAGATTTTGCTGCTCAGGATGCAGCATAGGGTTTGTAGTATCAGGTAGGGTTGGTTTAGAGATGCCAAGGCAGATGACCAACTCCGGCTTTCGGCCATTTACCGGTTTCCCCATAGCAGCCCGAAGTGCAGGGCCAAAAGGCATATTTTCTGGATCACAATTTCCATCCCTGTCAAAAGTCCCACATGATTTATAGAAGTGACCCAATAATCCACAATTGAAGCAGTAGAAGGGTAGTGATTCATAGGATATTGGCAACCACATCTGCTCCCCCCCAAGTTTCGTTGGAACGTCTTTGACGAGTGGCCGCGTAACGTCAATCTCTACTTTCATCCGAACATATTCAATCGGGTCAAGGTCAGACGGTTTCTCGAAACAGATGAGCCTTCCGATACGATTTCCCAGAACTCGGATGATTTCCTCCTCCCTACAGATCAAGGGAAGAGCGAAAAGCCTAATCCAGAAGGATACGTGACTAATATGAACCCCTGATGGTTGTTCGAATCCCGTTAAGACTTTCACCCCAAACAAACACCCATCAAAATGCCACGGCTGGTTCCGAATAACCCAGTCCCGATCATCCTCATTCTGGAACGAGAAAATAAGGAGTCCATGTCCCCAGTCCCTAGCCGATAGTTTCCCTTTTGAGTGGAAAGCTTTCGTTATCATGTCAATTAGGGCAAAAGTATTGAACTTCTTTTTAGAGAATAACTTCCCCACCAAGCTAACAGATCCACTCCGTTTCTGTTGAGTCTATCGTCTAACCAATAACCCCAGATCCACAACATCGTCGCCCCCCTCATCATCCCCCCGTGAGCAATCCGCGAGGCCATTGTTAAGTGAAGAGTGAGCGGATATGAAGTAACCTGCGAGAGCCTGCACAACACAATATAACCAAAGGACCAAATACGTTAAATCGTTCCGTAAAAAGATTAAAAGGTAAGCAAAAATGAGAAAGAGAAACGATAGAAAAAAACAAAAGATGCAGATAAGAAACACGAAAGAAGAAACGACGAAAGCCGAAGGCGGCGACACCAGAAGTGCCCTGAAACCCTAACAAAAACTCCCTAAGAGAGAAACCCTAACACTCCGAAGAAAGCGGAGAACTATAGGAAAGAATCTTAAAAATATTTTTTATAGAGATATTATCTTAATGATTTTGGGTCAATTCTTAAATAGAATTCAAGCTAATTGAATTATTACTATTACAAATTTCCTATCTACTAATGATGAATCATCTCCTACTCATATTAATCATCTATTTTAAATTTTTATAATTCTATGAAAAATTACATATGAAATCTTATAATCTTTACATTTAAGAAAAATTAATGCACATCTATTATATTTAAATTGGTATCAGAGCTAGATTAAACATATTTAATATGTATATATAACCTAGATCAATACCAATTTGAAACACAATATTGCACGCCAGTATGTCAATTTAAGTGAGAACTTGCAATAAAATAATAACCAACAAAATATTTCATAAGCGATGTGGGACAATGCCTCTATGCACGCTTCTTATGTTTTTTTTCAAACAGAACACAAAGATGTCGCATTGTTCCTTCAAAAAGTTTCCTTAAACCAGTCTATTTTCACCTTCCTGTCTGTATAACGAATCCAACCGGTGAAACTAATTAAAGTATAAAACTTTGATTGTTCACATTAAGATGGATATAACCATGCAATTCAACTCACACATAATCTAATAAATTGTTCTCTTTTATGATTCCATTAGAAACGGATTGCTCAATGAGTTGTTAATTATGCACATGAGATTTTACTCTTAAATGTTTCTTCACTTTTTGTGCTAAATTGTTAGGGAATTAAATAAACGAATTAATTTTTTACCTCTCTTCAAGTTCAGACTTTCAGATGAGACGAAATTCTTTCATGGTATCAGAGCTTTCATGCTCACGCCCCAATGATGGAGTAAGAGAATTCGGCTCACACTTGAATTAATTTCTTACCTCTCTACAAGTTCGGACTTTTAAATGAGACGAAATTCTTTCATAAATAAATGGCATCGCTCCCTCCCATTATGATCTTTGTTAAGATTGTGGATTTCTGCATAACAAGCAATCGATGATCAATTTGTTTGGCAAAGTTATTGAATGAGGACGGTTTTGTTGTTAAGATTGGATTATACTCATATTTTCTATATTCGAATATTTTAGAATATCGAAAGGCCAAAAAGTAAATAGAAATTGGCGTCGAAGAAACAAGCAAAATTGATCAAGGATCATGCATATACATACACTAACATAACACCTATACATATCTAAACAGAATACCACATCCATCCATGATCCATCCATCCATCACATTAAACTAGGAATCAGGGGCAGGGAGGTCAAATCCCCCCTTTTGCATGGCGAAGAAGAAATGTGCAGCAGCAACGACCTGCACAAGGGGCACGTGAATTGACATCTATCCAACCATTTCTCCATACATTCCATGTGAAACACGTGCTCACACCTCCGCAATTTGTTCACCAAATCTTCCTTCTCAAACTCAGTCAAACAAATCGCGCACGTTTCTTCTACTTCCGCCTCTGATCCCCTGTTTCCCCTGCTATCCTCAAACCGTGAAACCGGAAGATCAAGGTAGCAGATTGGAGTATCTTCAGATTGGGCGCTTTCCGACCGCTGATCGTGTGGGTTAACAAGGAATGTGAAGATTCTGAGAATCAATTGAGCTGTTTGGAGAAATGGGATGCATACACAAGTGTACAAAATCAAGGTAAATGTGCATAGTGGGGAATCTGCGCATATACAGATCATTTTTTCTCTGTTTTGCAGATTTTGATTTGATTTCAGATTTTGGGAAAGTGGAAATATGAGGGAGTGATGGAAAATGGGGGGCGGGGTTGGGTTTATATAGAGAGGCAATCATGCCTTAGAAGTCAACTGCTATTTCTTGGGTTTCTAAAATATCTTATGGATTTCCCAGCCGTAGTAGTTTATAGTTTTGGAGATCCTGCTATCTTGTATATATATACATTATATAAATATACGTAATATTAGTAGTAGAGGCGGAGTACAAAATCTGGTGGCGGTGAACTCTTCTCTCACTCAATCTCTACTTCTCACTCTCGAAATTATAAGAACATCTTTATACTCTTCCAAATTGATAATGAACATTTTCTATACAATTGTAGCATTTGATTTAATTTATAATTCGTAGCATCTTAAAAGAAGTGTCCTGAATTTTATAGTTAACATCATCTTCGGAGAGCATTGTATGATGGGAGTCTGTCACATGTGTGACACCGAAGTTTTAAATTTATGATATATATGGACATAAAAATTAGCGTCGAGGTTGGGAATAACATAAACTATCCCCGAATAGCCATGTTGCTGCTCGTAGTAGGTTGAATAGTGTCAAACTCAAACTCAATTAAAAAAACTTGAAGCTCAAGACTTGACTAGCATTTGATTGAACTCAATTATTTTGATCTCACGTTTGACTCGATGAAAAACTCAAAATACTCAAGCTCGAATTTGTTCGATTTTGGTAGCGTACATTGAGCTAAAATAGGCCCGTGAGCCTAACGGCCATAGTATCATTCAGTTTAAGCTCGACTTAATTGAATTCGATTTGATTTCAAGCTCTTTTTTAATCAAACACGATTACCTCGTGAGCTATCTGTATAATGAAAAGTATTGGATAATATGAAGAAAAAAAAAGTATTGGTGCATATGAAGAAAAATGTTGATTCACATGAAGAAAAATTATTAGTTCATACAATAGAAAAATATTTGCTTATAGGTATAAAAATATTACTAATAATTTTTCAGTATACAGTGGATATTTTTCATCATATAAACCAAAATTTTCATATTATGAACAAATATTTTTTTCACTTTTTTTATGATTCAAGATAAAAGAAAAAAAAAAAAAAATTGTAAATTCTTTTTTTTCTCAAGTATCATTATTGTATGTATGAAGTCTCATTGTTTAAAAATCAAATATCTTTTTAAAAGAAATGACACTTCGTATTCACAAAAATGACACTAAAAATAAAAAAATTACGTGAACCCGATTTCAGGAGACCTACTTAAAGAAAAAAATACATCATTTAATTGAAAATTTTAGATCAAAATTTTATTAATTGCATGGCGCAATTGATGCGCTTGACTTTACACAATTGATAAATGTGACCTCATCGCCATAAAGTAAAATCAATAGGCGAGTATAAATAAAATGAATTGTTTCATGTGTAATTTAAGTGTATTTTTTAGACATACAATTTGTTTGATTGAAACATGAAATTTGTTTACACTTAATCATACAACTTTAAATCACTGGAATAGGTTGTATTTTTCATTATAAACGAATTGTAAGTTTTAATAAAACGAGTTGTATTCTTAAAAAATGCACTTTAGTTGCATAATGCATTTGATGCATTTTGCCTAATAAAATAATAACTTGGTAAAAATTAAAACAAAATTTTGGAAAACCAACCAAATCATACAAATGATATGAATCAAAATTGGAGGATTGTGCCAACTATCCTTTTTAAGCCAAACCCACGTGGGAATGTACGTGCCATATCTCTGGAAAGTGCTTAAACTAAGGTGTAATTACGTAGGAGTATAGTTTATTTATAAGACAGCGGATTCAATAATTCAATCTAATGATACGCTAAGATTTAGATTTTTGCTAATGATTTCGTGTTTGCTCTTTTTTACAGACTTTTTTGTTGGTTAGGTAGATATTGATAGGGTTAAAGTTGTCTCCCGTGATTTCCGGTGATAAAATAAGGGGTGTGTTTTTCTGTGTCTCCCATATTTTGATTTTAGTGAGATTCTGTTTCTTATTACTTGATTTTGTTATGCTTCTTCTCAACATATTTGATATTTCTTGCTACACCTGCACACAAATTACAATCAAATTTGATTCGACTCACTCTAAATCGGAAATCATATTTTAAGTTTTTTTTTTTTATTGATGCATGTGTGATGTGTGTATTATTATTTTTCTGATTCAAATTATTTGTCAATTTTGAATTTGAAAATTCGATAAAACTAGATCCATGTGAAACAATGTCCGTCCTTATATATAAGAATATATAATGTTTTCTTTTATTTCTCTTTTGAATTGATTGTAATTATCACTGCTAAGATACTATTAAATTCACGTGAACAAAAATTCGAACGATATTGAAGATGTTCGAACCATTGACCATTGTTTAAAAATGTATTCTGGGATGCCAATGTGCAGTTGGTGAACTAATCAGGCTTTCTACCGATTTGAATCATGTTATGTATAATATCGTGTTATTAAGTAGACGTTATGTATAATATCGTGTTATTAAGTATAGACTTATATGAATCTATAACGTATTTAAGTATAGTACAATACAATACTACATTATTCAACTAGTAATAAATTTATATGAATTTACTGAGCATCGCATCGCATCGCACTGTTGTATAACATAAGATCCAAATTCATCGTTTTACTCATAGTTGCTAGGTGCTAGCTAGTCCATGTTAGGCGGGAACCAGTACCCGTATGTCTATGAGAATAATGTTATGGGTTACATCCAATTACTGGCTTTAACTTTTAAAAATTTGAATGGGTATGGGTGAGATGAGAATTGCATTTCACAAACTCTTTAGTGAAGGTCGTTCATACTATTTAATTGATATTATTATATTTATCAACTGATATCACTAAATTTATAAATTAATAGCTATATTAGCAATTAATGTTATGATATCAATTCATAAGTGTAGTGATATCAGATAATAAGTTTTATGATATTAATTTATAAGTATAATATTATAAGGGTAAATTGTGTCAAACCCCCATATGGTTTGAAAAATCGGCATCAAACCCTCATGTACTTAAAAAATTGTGTGAAACTCCTTTGTGGTTTATAAATATGGTGTGAAACTCTCATTTTCGTTGATATAATGAAAAGTGTATTACGCACTCGCTTTTTAATGTTTTTTCCCACCCGTTTTATTGGAAAATGACATAATTACTCTCCATTGACTATATTAAAGAGGGGTTTGACGTCAAGCTTTCATATTTTTATAATTTAAAATTTTTATATAGTTATTTAATTATAAACATATAAAAGTTTGTGTTGAGGGAAATTAAGTAAATAGATTATTCCCGACCCTCTCTACAAGCTCGAGCTTTTAGATGAGACGAAATTCTCTCATGGTATCAGAGCCCAGGTTATGGGTTCGATTCCCGTGGAAACACTCCACCCATTTAAATTGTCCACTCTGTTGGGCCTCCTCTCCAGAGAGCAGATGCAATGATTCGGCCAACGAGTGAGGGGGAGTGTTGAGGGAAATTAAATAAATAAATTATTCCCGACCCTTTCTACAAGCTCGAGCTTTTAGATGAGACGGAATTCTCTCAGTTTGACACCAAGATCACCTTTAATATAGCTAATGGAGGGTAATTCTGTCATTTTCCAACAAAGAACGTGAAAAAAAATAACACTAAAAAGTGAGTATGCAATATATTTTCCATTATCTCAACCAAAAATGGGGGTTTCACGCCATATTAATAAACCACATGGGGTTTTCCGCCATATTTAAAAAATAAAAAGAATATAAATATATTATATATAATTCCTATATAGAACACTACATAAAATAATTTTGCAATATCATAAAAATATAAATAAGCTTTATATTTTATAAGTTGACTTGAGTTATTTTATTAATTTTTTTGTGCATAGTAAATACACAAATAATTTGCATAGTTATTGAGATATTAGGTTACTGACTCACTAGCCCAACCCATATGTGCCCACCAACAGCCCAATATCCAACAGACCAACAATCAAACCCGTCTAGCCCTACATTTGATATTTTAAATAAGCCCTACTGCTCTGATTAAATTAACCAGGCTTTACCTTTCCTGTTTTAATAAATTACATTATAATATTATATACACAGAAGTTATATATATTAAAATTACATTTTTATTTTTAGAGATAATAAATATATCCCATTAAAGGTTTGCATTTGTGTTTGTCGTTTAAATATTCTCTCGACAGGTACAATCTGGTAAATAAAATTCAATGCACCTATTTAAAATTTGCAAATTAGAGTTTTTAATCAAATAATATTTCAACACTCTATAGCATCATTTTTTATTTTATTATTTAGTGCAACTTTGAAGAAAAGCCCAAAGATATTGCCATAGTCCACATATTTCAGGGCTCTGGATTCCAAGGTTGGAACATTTACAATTGGGCCCGAGTAGGTTGGCAGATAATTCTAATGTAAGATTCTTGAATTTTGAGAAGTTTCACAATTCGTAGCCTAATTTAACACATTATTTTCCCAAGAATTATATATGAAACTTTTAGTCAATTAAAAATATATTAATACATCCATTCTATAATTAAATTTATATTAATAAATTTTTCATCACTGATTATTAATTTGTGCGTTCCTCTATGTATAATATTTTTAATAATGATCACTGATTACTAGATCATACGTACTCCATTTAATTTAACTGACTACTCATAATGATACTCAACTAATAAACGTATGATCATGATCAATTGATCGTACTTTAGCCTGACATGTTGGACTTGGTAGACCCGGCCACTGTATTGTTTCTCTTCATACTCTTAACTACATAGTTTATTCATGCATAAAGTTGCTACATAATATTAAAAATATCAATAAATTAAAAAACTTTATACAAATAATTAAGAAAGGAATTTCCTGCGAGCTGCAACCTCTAAAAGCATGGCCTTGAGCTGAGATTAGTTAATCAATATACTGTGTTAACTTTATTGGAAATTTATATATGATTCAAACATTACACCAATGTAAACTCATTTTAATATATGTAAGATAAATGAGATTAGAGTGTACTCTTCGTACCGAAAAGCATATCATTTGACCGAGGTGTTAAAAGAAAATCATCAGAATATATACAGATCCAATTCCAAAAAGATAACCCAATAAATATTTGAACCGCGATAACATCAGTGACAATTTTTCGTCTGGGTCAATCATTTGAATTGAACTGTCAACAAAGTAAGTGTATTCGTTTAGAAAATGACAAAGTCTAGTATAAAAAATTGCATACATATTTTTTTTTTTATTTACAAATAAATTATATATATAGTAAAGATAAGACAAAGTCGAGTGGTTCATAGTTCACCCGACTCGAATAGATTATAATTTAGGGTTTATTATTTAGTATTTATAGTGTAAATGGTTCACCCGATCCGAATAGATCATGATTTAGAACGATTTTAGAGTTTTTCATACATTAGACCTACTCCTAGAAAATTTAGCACTAATTCGGAGTTGATGGATCATGGATCCTCATCTAAATAAAGGGGTCGAGGATTTAGTTTGGAGTGAATTAATTATTAGTACTACTTCTTATAATAAATTTTTTTTTTTGGTTTAAAAATAATTTTATATACATTAGATTTGCTTGGGACATTTTTAATTATACAAAAATTTCCAACCAAGCCATTTTTGTTTGAGTTGGTATGCTTGTGAAACGTGTTCAGCCTTAAATTTGTTCATTTTTACACTTTAGTTATAACGATTACACCCTTTAATAATATAGGTCACACTCCTTAACCAGTTTCACCGTGAAACTTATTCACTCTACACTTTGTTTTTTTGTTGAGTTTATGTTAATATTATTCAGCATACAAACTAATAATTTTATTTATATAGATAGTATTTTTTTCATCTTATTTTTTGGATTCCTACAACTAATTAAAATAAATCAAAATCATAGTATCATGCAGCCATTGGGCTTCTAACTTCTAAGTTAGACCTTCAAAAAAAAACCTCCCATAAAATAAATTAAATAATATCCATAATAAAGTTTTTCTCCTTTGGTTTTTTCTTGTTTGAGTTAAATATATATGCAATAAAGGATTGGAGAATTTATTGATAACGTTGAAAGGCAGGGTGGTGCATAGGGATAGGGCCGGTTGTGTTTGATCAGAAATTGACAAGGGTTTTGTTTTGTAGGGGTTCTACTTTCTAGAAAGAGTACAATTTTGAAAACGCGTAGAAATTTGTGTGGAAAAGCGTAGCCATCCATCAATGATCAATCAGCCAGCCCAACATATATAGATAGCAACGACGGCGACCATATGTCCATTTCAAAATTTCTCCATAGACGCAGAAAATGTTGGTTTAGTCGTAATCAAATAGTAATTATAAAATCCAAAAATAATTATAAGGTGTGAAAAGTATCTTAGTAATTAACTGCACGGAGACTTCCGGGTTGTCTCTCCTATTCCTATTCCTAGGGATGCCCTCCCCTCCTATTTTATTTTTCTTTGATTTAGACTTTTTGCCCCTACATACAATTTTCTAATTAATTAAAAGCTTTTAATTAGTTGGAAGATATAAGCATGATCTCACTCGCATTTATCTCTATTCTTTGAATTTGAATTTTCTAGATTTTTCTTTCCGGCGAGTGTTTTACTCTATACCTTTGATTTTTTATTTTATTGAATAATAAATAAACTGAAATTATGGAAAAATCTTACAGTTTCAATTTTAGGTTAAAAGATATAGTAGACAGAGCAATTTTTTTTTATCGATTGAGGACTTTGGATGATAATTAACTTTATAGTTGATCAGATTTCTTTAAAATATAACAGGATATTGGGTTGATGATGAAAATGATCAGATTTCTTTAAAATATATGATAGATGAAAATCAAGATCATACAAAATTTTACAAATTTTGTTTTCAAGATTTAAAAAATTATTTTATTTTTAATTAAATAACTTTTTTATTATTTACCAATATACTCACACATAAAATAAAATCATTCAATAATTACTATTAATTAATTAATAATTAGTTATCATTAATTATCTATTTTGTATGGATATATGATCTATTTTGTCAGTTAAAAAAAAAATTGGTGTGTTTTGGTTTAATTGGGTCTGGAATCGACTTATATTTTGGAATAAATTCAAACATATAATTGCGACTTATATTCAAACATATAATTGCGACTTATATTAACTCTTTCTCATTTATTTCATAGAAATAGAATGGACTTATATTTTGGAAAGAGAGATCTAAATCAAAACCTCCAGATGGTAGAATGAGTGAATATATTTAACACGTAATCAATACATATGTCTTGCGTCTCATATAAATCATGAACTGAAATGAGTTTCAAAATTGCGAGCTCAGGATGGGCAAGAGCCTAAAGACTTTGATACCAAGAAAGAATTTCGTTTCATCTAAAAGTTCGAACTTATAGAGAATTGTGAAATTAATTCTTTTATTTATTTTTCCCAACAGGAGTAATACTTTTACAATTATTTTGTTTAGTTAGAGCTTAAGTCTATAACTTTCAATTTAATTACATTGACAATATCTAACTTATTTATCATTATTGTCTCGAGCTCAAACGATTTTCACCAATCTCTAATAATGGTGTATTTCAGTAATTAAATAATTTTTTCATATTATATATCAATCATCATCTACGACTCAAAATAAATCAAACCCAACCTGAAATATAGATCTCGGGTCCATGTAAAAGTAGACAACCCTCAGATATCTTGGATATTACAATTATTTATGGAACAAAATCATTTTTTTCCCCTCCACAACTATTAAAAAAAAACCTACAATATTTTTATTTGATTATTTGTTATAACTGTGTGCGTTAAGGCACATGAACAATCAAGATGTGCACTGATTCAAATACTTCCATCTGTATTTATGGTTTTATTTAAATCTAAAGTCTCGTTGCATGAATTTCAAATAATGACACATGCGATCTCCACCCTTATCTTAGATTAGTTTATCACGTTGATTTGCAAGTGTGAATTGTGATGGTGATGTTACCTCCTTATCTCAATATCAGAAAATTAATTAGGTGTTGGAAATTAAATCCAAGTCAATGAGTTGATGATAAGTTTGAAGTCCACAGATCCTCACATGAAGGAAGAACAATGGGAAAGCTTTTAAGAAAATTAAAGCTCAACAATATAATTAAGTATATATGCCAATTGATCCAGTTCATATATATATTCACATTCAACGATTGACATAGGAACCGGTGGCGGTGGGTGCTAGTTTCACTAGCTATTTAAAAAAATATTATAATTGTTGTTTGATAACACTCTGAAACAATTTATAAAATATTAAAATAAAAAATTTAAGATCTTTAAGTAACTTGATTTGAAAAAGGAAATCTACTTTTTTTTAAAAATAAAGAATGAATAGTTTAATTTTTATTTTACCTAGAGATGACAGAAGTATTGCTGTTAATATCTTAAAAGTCAAATGATCTGATTTTGTCGATTCATAACTAATTCTTAAAGAAATATGTGATTTATAAGTTTAGAGAGTTTGTTGGCTTATTGATTCAAGAAATATTTTCAATAGCTAGCTAGCTTGATTGGTCATACCCTAAAAAAGGACTCCATTTTAATTTATAATTTTTTTTAATTTAATACTACATTATATATATAATTGTGCATGTATGTATATATGTATTAACTAGAGCTAGCCAAGGGCATTGATCTATTGTAAACTTATAATTACTCGAGACAACTTCATTTAATAACCGATACGTTCATTTCCCCAGATGCACTTTGCAGAGATAAATAAAGTTGTAGTCATAAATACGAATAATATACTGTGGGCATGTATTATCATTTGATCTTTCAAAATAAAAATATGTGCATGTAATTAAAAAAAAACAGTGTGGTAAGTTCATAGGTTCAAGTCATATCTTGGGATTATGGGGAGGTAGTAAATTAAAAATAACAGCATATATAAATAGAGAAGTGATTCATATATGAAACCCCTAATTTTATTAAGATTAATCCATAAGTGGATTAAATAGAGTAATAGACCAAATTAGTAAACGTTGAAAATGATTGATGGAACTCCTCTATCTCTTCTACGTATAGAGTTCCAAGTTGCATGGCAATCAAAAGTTAAATCAAAGCCATGGATTTATGAGTCATAAAGAAGTTTGAAATTTAGAGACATGATACTGAAGTTTGTAGAATTATGAGGAAACTCAAAGCAAACGTTCTTTGACAAAATTAACTACTACTACAAAGTTGCGGCCCACGAACAACCCACGTTTATTCTCTATGCCGATTGAATATGTAAAAAGTGGCACATGAAATTGGAATCCCTTCTTTCACGACTCCAAACATCGAATGATATCATCTGTTCCACTTTCAGTGTTTCACTCCATGTTCCATATTGTGGATGTATGACAAGTGGAGATTGAAATATTATCCAAATCCCATCATAATTTTGGGTCCATGTGTTAAAGATCCAGGAAGTGGGATATATTTGGGACATGAGAAAATGACACAGAGGAATGGAACTATCACTTTACTACTTTACGCATCCCAAAAATTAACTGCTTCTCTCCTTTGGTTTAAGTGAAATCTACAACCACCAGGTATACCGTGTACTCATAGTGCATTTTAGAACCGTGCAATATATTATAATTAAAGATGGAAATATAAATACAAAGTTCAGTATAAACAAATTGCATCTTTCGGTATAAAAAATTACACAATTCTAAAATATAATATGAATGCATGGTGCACCTGGATGCAATGAGACCACCCTATAAATAACTTTGAAACATATTAGGACGGAACAACTTTGCTCCCGATTATTAGTCTGATTTTATTTGAAATATAATCATTTTTGCTTAATATCCGATTCAAAAATTGATTGTTTATAATTATTTGTATTAAGAAAATTAAATAAATTAATTAATTACACACCACTTTACAAGTTCGAACTTTTAGATGAGACAAAATTCTTTCATGGTATAAGAATCTTCAGGCTCACGTCAACGTCCTAGGTTCAATTCTCGCTGAAAACAACTCCACCTATATCAGATTGTTCACTCGATGGCGGATCCAGGAAATCATAATGGGGTGGGCTCATGGGCTGCTGCATATTTAATTAAAATGAGATATTTAGTTGGGGGTGGGCTGAGTAATTAAGTAGAGTGGGCTTTTGGTTAATTTCTATTACAACATATATATATATATATATATATATATATATATATATATATATATATATATATATATATATATATATATTTAGTGGATAATGTGTTCATACTCGATGGTCTCCTCCCAAATGATGAAAGTAAGAGAATCCAAAATTACTTTTGAGTGAAAGGGAGTGCTAGGAAAATTAAATAAACAAATTAAGTTCACACCTCTATACAAGTTCGAGCTTTTAGATTTGACGAAATTCTTTTAATTTGTCAATTTTTTTTTTGGTCAATGAATTAATAAGCTTATAATTTCAAAAATTAGCTGCTTGCCTCCCATGTTTTAGACTGAAAAGATTGTTTGTTTTCTAGGAATATAACAAGTTGAATAATTTAAACATATAACCAATTTTCTAAATATAGTGTGATACTAAATGAACTATTTAAGTATTGATTATAGTAAAAAAATATATATTTAAAGTTCGTCAAAAATTGAATGAGACAATATAAAAGGCCGTCGACTCACGACGGCTCTTTTGTTCTTCATCCCTTGTCTTCTCTCCTTTTTGAATGGGAGTTTTGATTTTTTTTTTCCTTTTGAGAATGGGATTTTGAATGGGAGAGTTTAATATTATTATTATTATTATTATTATTATTATTATTATTATTATTATTATTATTATTATTATTATTATTATTATCTCTTTTGCTATATTTAATGTTTATTTCCTCCATCTTAAGATAAAAGCTTCTGCAATCCAACAATATGATACCATTGATCAATTTTGACTTAATCTAATAAATAATACTATTAAAACATGACCGTCAGTGATCCGTTTAGCCCGCGAATCGCTTGGACTAGGGTTAAGTCCTACCTATTAGCAGTCCGTTTATCGTGAATCGATAAGGCCCGTGATCATTTAGACCCACACCCATATAGAGCTGGCTCTAATAAGTTAAGACCGACTCATTTTACATCTCTAACTGAGATGGGGTTAACCACCCAAGAATGTAGCGAAGAATTACAATCTCATTTATTATCATTATACATCCTTATTACTCCCAATTAAAAGGACCCTTAATTCATTAGTTGGCATGCCTGATCCACACTTTTGAAAAATCATATTATTATCTCATTTCCATGCCATTTCCAAACAATTTTTTTTTATTACATCCCTATTCCATCGTCTTCATATCCCTAAATAAAACATCCTCCGTCATTTTGTTATTTGGGTCTTCCAACTTAAATTTTATTTTTTCCTTTTTTCGACAAATTGTGACTCTATTTTTTAACAATAATCCATATTCTTATTAAAAATAAATCAATTGTCACTTACTTTATAGTCATTAGTAAAATACACACACTCTCTTTCTCTCTTCATCTTTATATTTTTCTTACACAATATGCTTATATTATATTTTTTAAAATTTGTGTCAATCTCAAATATAAAGCTTACCGTACGTGAGACAGAGGTAATACAATTTTTTTTGGAGAATAACACTTTACGAACTGGTTTACAATATGAACTCTAATTCAATCTGAATCGTTTTGAGGGATGGGTTCACCCGAATTTTCGTCACCAATCCATTCACTCCAATTTTCATCCAGCGGCACCAATGATCACTCTCATTTCATCTCATTCTCGCAGCGCCGCACCATCGCACCATTGATATTGCTCAGCAGCAGCTCGTCGCATCGCGCCATTAATCTTGCTCAGCAGCAGTGTTTTTCCACGATCTCGGTCATTCACTCTTACTCAACGATCTCGTGCTGCAGTTGATGCTTAAATTATGATTTTCTGATATAATTTTTTGTCTAGACTAGTTATAGTGATAGTTTTTTGTTTTTTTTTGCGAAACGGTGATACCTTTTCTTCACAACAGTGACAATTTATGTGTATAACAGTGATACTTAGTTTCACATATAGTAACAGACTAACAGTGATAGTCTTCATGAATAACATTGATAGTTTTTCTTCAAAACAGTGAGTTTTTAAGTGTAATATTGGTGATAATTTTTTTTTTCATATCAATGATAATTTAATAAAGATTCAATGAAAGATTTTTATACATTATAATTAATAGTTCACGCAGTATAACAATTATACTTAATTTCATTATCTTTGTGACAATGATAGTTTTTATGCCAGATTGGTGATAATTTTTTTTTTCATACCAGGAAACCAACCTACGACATCGATTTTCTAAGGTGGAAAAAGCAGCTGTGAGTGCGGAGACATTTCCAATCACTTGAAGATGACGCGATTCATGTTAAAGTAGTTGAAGATGTAGTTTTCGCTTGAGGGTGAGATGAGAAGAGAGAGGGATGCAAAATAAAAAAATGAACCTATTACATACTCAATACATGAATTAAATTTAATCGAATTCATAGTATGAATTATGTCTATAAAAGTTTTCGTACATTCTTTGTCTTAGTGTACAAGTCGTGATGGAGAAAAATAAATTAAATTTCCTTGAAATTCAAAGACAGTGCATTTAATTTAATATTGGAAATAGTCGTGCTTGTTTCTTTTATTTTAGTCGTAAATTGGTCCAATCACACCTAATCCGCCCCAAATTTCTACGTCAAGGAGTAGGCCACGTGGGCGTCGGGATATGGTCAAAAAAATCTCAGTCAACTCTACTTTTGTCTTCAATCCCAATTTTGTTTTTTGTTTACTTTGTTTTGACATTTGCGCCGTTTTGTTGACATTGTCTATACAGTTTCTTACTTCCAATTTTGGGTATTTATTTTGGGGTAAGTACCGGTTGAACAAGTTTCACGGTGAAACTGGTTTAGGAGTGTGACTTATATTATTAAAGAGTATAATTTATATAATTGAAGAGTGTGACTTTTTACTGTAAAAAGTGTTATTCATAAAAATGAAGGGTGTGATTTATACTACAAAGAAAAGTGTGGTACATACGTGATAAGCCAAAGAAGTGTGATTATTTATATTCTTAAAGGATGTAGTTGTGATAACTGAAGTGTAAAAATGAACCAGTTTCACGGTGAACAAGTTTCACAACATACCAACTCTTTATTTTGAACTCACATTTTGAATTTATATATTTATTTTAAGTATATTTTGTTAAATTATTTTTTTAAACAATTAATTTAAAATAAGTATGCATTAAAAAGATATTTGAAACAAAAAAAACATATCATGTTTTAATTTTTGAGAGGGCAAAATATCATGTAACATTACCAAAAAAAGATAGAGAATTGTCTACGAATATTTCAACATGTCTACAAAATTTTCAATAAAAATAGTTTCGTACTTAAATAGTAAGGGTTGCTTACGACTTGCTTATAAATTTTCTAATTATATAGGTCTTTTCATGCGTAGGTAAATTTGCCTACGGAAATGTAATTTATAAGTAAATTTATTTGTAGATTAATTCTAAACTAAAAATATAATTGCTTTTACGTAAATATAAATTGTCTAAGCAATTATTTGTGTAGATAATTTAAATTGCAAATGTGTAGATAATTTGTTTGTAGGTAATTTGTATGTCTACTAAAATTCAAAAAATTCTTAGGCAAGTAGTAGGCCATCATCACTATTTAAGGACCAAAGTATTTTATATTGAAAAATTATGTAGCCATTTGAAAAATTTCATAGGCAATTATCTATTTTTTTGTAGTGTAAATTTGTTTACGGTGAAATTAACTTTTTCAATCAGATCACTTGTTTTACTACTAAATTGTACTATTACTTAGTTACTAAACAGTGTCACATATTCTCATTAAAATGTATTAGTTGCTTTAAGTGAACAATATCCTCGGTTCTTGCAACAATTTCATACTATGAAAACAATTAATATGGTTACAGTTTAATAAAAAAATTAGTGAAATAATATATTAAGAAAATCTAGATTCACCGTAAACAAGATGCACAAGATATTTACCGTTAGGGCAACATATGCAAAAAAAAAACATTTCTACTCTTATTTTTTTCTGTCTATTTTAATGCGTATTTTTTGGGTTTCTTTATATATATGTGTATAATTTGAGTAGTTTTTTTGTGAAATTGTTCATAATAACAAATTTAATATCATTACACTTATAAATATATATTATAACACTTCAATTGATATCATTACACTTAAAAATTAATATAATATAGCATTAAATATTATAAGTATTAATTTATAAAAGTAATGGTAACAATTTATAAATATAATAATATTAATTTTATATTTGAACAAATTTTATAGGAGAGTTTGTGATAAATATTTGGTACAATATTAAACATAGATAAATTTTGGATAGGAAAATAGCTTAAATAGCTTACTTTTCTTTTTGGCAGCAGATCCGTATTTTTATTGTTAGACAGATTTTAAGAATTTTTCTCATAAAAAAATATACTTAATTGTTCATTCACAGTAAGAAAAAATACAAAAATAAATGCCACAACTTTACACTTCTTAGAATTTGACTCCTGGGAGTTTGGGGAAGGTACTTAACCCAAATACCCAATTAAGATTCTTTTTAATTTATCCATCAACACATAAAATATTCATAAATAGGCTAATTGTATGTTAAAATATCCTTCTCAAATGGGTTAACATACAAGCTCTTGACATTGTAAAATTTTCCTGCTTTTTTTTTTTTTGATAAACAGATATATAATCTATTACAATGTGTTCCTTCTACTACATGGTACATATTTTTTCATCTTAACTACTGGAATCACAACAGTACCTTCTCCAATCCAAGCGTGAGGATGGGGGAGGTCAAAGCTCGCTCGCTCGCTTGCAGTATTTTCGAACATGGTCGATACTTCACACTAAAGATTCATCCACATTCTTCAGGATCTCGAGCTTACGGACCCATAGAGAGCGGAGAACCCCATATAGAGGGCGTAGAACCCCATAAAGGGTGGGAAATCCCCATTAAATTCCAATAAAGGGGGCCAACATGTCTCAAACTCAGGACCTATTGGTCTAGGTAGTGGTGCTCTAACCACTTGAGCTAAGTCACTTTGACAATTTTCCTGCTATTTTGAGTAAATGAAAAATAGTTATTTACATATAGGCAAAAATTTGTATGCAATATTGCATACAAGCCATAGATGCAATTACAGGTTGATTAGATTTTTTTTATTTTTTTGTGGGTTTGCGCTTGAATTGGTCAGCGGGGCTTTCTTCTTCCTCGCGTCACGTTCAACACCCGCCAAATTTCTTCTTCTTCCTCGCGTCGCAACATACGCGATTAGATCTCAGCTTTGGTTTTCACGGCGCTGCGTCTTCAGGTTTTTCCTTCTCTTCTCTTGTTCTTGTTCTTCTTTTTCTTTTTTCTCTTCCATATTCTTCTCACTTTCTTCAGTTTTCTCTTGTTCTTCTTTTTCTTTTTTCTCTTTCATATTCTTCTCGCTTTCTTCAGTTTTCTCATCCTCATAGATTACAGGTCCTTCTGCATTCTTCTCACGTTGTCCTTTAAATCGTAATCTTGGACTGAAGATGTACTCAATAAATATTGAACTTGCGACCAAATATATTAACAACAGATCTGAACCAGTAGACTACAACACATATTTAATAAACATATTATTCTATAAATATATATTAAATCTCTGTCTAACTCAAGACCGCCCAAAGCTCTTGCCGCCCTACTACCCGACTCAAGACTGACCGAACCCGAATTTTTAAAAAATTACCTTAATTATAGCGTGGTGAAAAAGATACGAAATAGGCTTCAGAAGTGGGATGATTCAAGCATCTCCATCGGGGGGAGGCTCACCTTGATCAATGCGGTTCTTTCCTCTATCCCGGTTTACTATATGTCCACATATCGTGCTCCTCTTAAAACCTTGAGTGAAATTTCTAGTCTTCAAAGAATTTTTATGGGGTGGGAAAGAGAGTGAAAATAAAATTTCTTGGTTAAATGGGATACTATATGTTGTTCTAAATTATATGGAGGACTGGGGGTCAAAAATTTTGAGTGGTTTAATAGGGCACTTATAGGTAAATGTGTTTGGAGATTTTTGAATGAGCAGGATAATCTTTGGGCGAGAGTCATCAAGTCTAGGTGGGGGGATCCATGGGGGGTTGAGTCGAGAGGAGGGAGTAGGGGTCGAGAGAGAAAACATTCGAATTGGTGGGGGAAGATTATTAAAGCAGTGAGTGAGGGGTGTGGAAAGAGGGAGGGGAGTGAGAGGTGGTTTCTAGCGGTGCTAGGAAAAGATATTGGGGGGGGAACCTTTCTCTGTTTTGGGAAGATGAGTGGGCAGGGGGTACTCCCTTGAAAATTCTATTTCCAAGGTTGTATAACCGGTGCACTAATAAACTAGTTGTTGGGGAATTATTTGCACGGATCTATTCGGGATGAATATTTAAATACAAATTTAATTCTAACAATTATTACTAGCATGAATTAATCCTATATTAATTCAAATAATAATTCAACAACAAATCATGCATATAAACAGTTCACGTAAATCCTACGCATGCATAATTACTACGAGTTTACGTGAACGTACCTCTTGGAATGGCAATGGACTCGTCGATGAAAACACACCAAAAAGCCTTCCCAAGTATTCCTTTAATCCTTGCTCGACAATCCGGTGGAAGGATACTCGCGAACAATTAACAAAAGGAAAAATAAAAAATTGTTGCACCACCTTTGTGGATTTACTAATTTTTCCAGCATATGGAATTGTACTTGGGAATGAAAGAATCATCCCCTATTTATAGATAGGGTGGTGGTCTAAATTTTTGGGAAAAAACAATGTGGAAAATACTTATCTTGATCTCCAAGAAATCTTGAATATATCTCATATATTCTTTTCTCCATAATTAAAATATTCCACAAAAAATCCCACCTCATCTTGTTATGAAATTTTCGAAATTTAAGGATCAAGATTCCAAGATTTGGATCTTCTTGAATTTATGAAATATACTTATATTCCAAAAAATACATATCTACTATAATATATTTTCAAGAAAATCAAGAAAATCTTTCTTGCCCTTTATATTTCAAAATTTTCGAAATTTACTATATGAATAACCAAGTGGGAGATTTCTTGAATTTAATGAGATAATCTTGTATTCCAAGAATACATATCTTCATCCCATAACAAAATTCAAAGAAAATCTTTCCCCCCTTTTATCCATAATTTTCGAAAAAAACAAGGAAAAATAGGCAACAAAATTTATTTTATTTTTAAACACCTTTTTCGGTTATTGGACTTTATGTTGGGCTACTTAGGGGGCCTTTAGGAGAATTAAGATTGGACCTTCCAATGGATCTTGAATTCTCAATATTGAGACACAATATTATTTAAGCCCATAAATATTAATTAATCCCACTACATAATTAATATCAAGACTATCCATCTTAACCCATATTAGGTCAATATGGCTCTCGGTTATTATTTTCCGTGTTTAAGATTATCTAGTCCATTAATTAATTCAAGCCCTTCAAAACAACTTTCCATTAATTAATATCTTTTGTCCTTGGTTGAAGCGGTTCAATATTATTATCCATACGAAAAACTAGTTCCACTTGCAAGATTTGGTATGATAAATCTTATGAACCTCCCAGGGGGCAAATCGAATAAAGCGATTTTGCACACGATTCTCCAGATAAATCTTAGCAATCGATGTGACCAATAATATTGCCCAAGATATAAAGTATTGAATCTCGTTGATTCTCTACCCGTGATAAGTCAAAGCAATAGTTACCAACCACACGTGATCCTATTTAAGGAGCGAAGATTAAGAAATAACGAACCACTAAGGTCTAATTCTTCCTTGTTCGGGCCTCAAGAATTTGTCCTTCTCAGAGGTCCTATTCAATTGCATCACCATGCACTAGTGTAATCTCTTGGTCAAGACAAGCCAATCTCGAGCCTTACACTTCAACCTTTCACGATGGATTGTTCATTTCCATCTAGGTCGTGAATGGTGTACTTTTTGGTTACAAAGGACCATTAATTTAATCTTCCGTGATCGGTATCACTAAATTAACTACAATGTAACACGACTATTTATTGAGCAGTTATGCAAGAAATATATGTAACATTCGATGATATTTAAAGCATCGATGATAAACAATTTATTTGAAGAATAAGTCCAAAATTAGGTTTTGATTATACAAAGTAAAAGCATACTTTCCAAAGATAATCCCAACAATCTCCCACTTATACTCAAAGTCCGCTTTTAAGTATACTACAAAGATGTCTCGTGTAGTTCTGTCGTGACATCTAATGTCACCTACACGAACCTAATAATTTCTCCCACTTATACCCAAAGCAGATTGGCAGCGGTCTTGACACCCATTCCTTCCACATGTCTCTCGAATGTATTATCGAGGCGACCCTTTGTGAATGGATCTCGCCAGGTTGTCTTTCGACGCTATCTTTGCCAATTTATATCTCTCTCTTAACGATTTATCGTATAAGATGGTATTTCCTTTTAATGTGTTTTGTTTGGCCTTGTGGGCTCTTGGTTCCTTGAATTTAGAATCGCCTCCAAGATTGTCACAATAAATGATGATCTTTGGCAAATTCGAACTACGTCCAAGTCCACTAGGAAGTTCTTGAGCCAAACCGCTTTTTTTTTTCGCCTGTAGCCTACATATTCGCTTCCATGGTAGAATCTGCGATGCATTTCGCTTAACGCTTCTCCATGTCATGGCTCCTCCCCCATGCAAAAACACACTACCGGAGGTAGATTTTCGAATCTAAGTCCGATTGGAAATCCGAGTCCGTGTGGCCGATGGGGATTAGACTATCGATCGATAAATTAACATTCTATCTCGAGTTCTTTTCGGATACTTCGAATGTTTTTAACTATCGCGGCAATGTTCTTTTCCCCGGGTTACTTTGATATCTTGCCACCATGCCAAGCAAGAAAGCAGATATTTGGTCTCATACAAAGATTGATACATAAGGCTTCCGACAACCAAGCATATGGAATGTCTTTCATGTCATCTATCTATTTTTTGTGTCTTAGGGCACATTTCCTTGGATAGATGGATTCCATGTCCGAAAAGGTACGAAGCCTTTCTTGAATCCTCTGATGTTGAATCGTTTCAAGACGATTATCATGTATGAAGCTTGCGATAAACTATCATCCTTTTCTTGAGATC
This sequence comes from Stenogyne calaminthoides, assembly GCA_037126765.1. Classification (NCBI taxonomy): domain Eukaryota; kingdom Viridiplantae; phylum Streptophyta; class Magnoliopsida; order Lamiales; family Lamiaceae; genus Stenogyne; species Stenogyne calaminthoides. The sequence goes on along the minus strand of JBBCBC010000036.1, from coordinate 6,743,468 downwards.
TCGAGTGATCTTGATCCCAAGGATGCGCGGGCTTCCCTAAGTCCTTCATATCAAACTGTTTTGAAAGTCATGCCCTTACGCCTCGATAACACCTTTACATCGCTCCCGATGATCGTAATGTCGCTTCCACGATAGTACTAAGAATACCAATGCATTCCGACCACGCTTTTTGTACACACAACTTTCGAACTCGTTTTGATCAAACCCATAAGACTTTATAACATGATCAAAACATTGGTTCCAAGCTCGGATACTGTTTGAGTCCGTAAACGGACTTCATGAGCTTACAAACTAGGTGTTCTTGGCTTTTTTCAATGAAGCCTTGGGGTTGTTGCATATAGATTTCTTCATCAAGACTTAGATTAAGGAAAGCCATCTTGACATCCATTTGCCGATTTCAAAGTCGAGATCTTGTGAGAATCGACAAGAGAATCGGATGGACTTGAGCATTGCTACTGGCGAAAAAGTTTTCTCATAGTCGACCCCTTCTTTTACGAGTATAACCTTTTCGCCCAAAGTGTTGCATTGAAGGTTTCCACCTTAAAGTCGATTCTCTTTTTCTCTTGTATACCTACTTGCAACCAATGGGTTTGACCCCATTAAGTGGTTCGACTAGCTCCCTTTTCTGTTATGATCCATAGAACCCATTTCGACTTTCATTCTTTGTTTGCCAAGAACACGCGATCCTTGTCTTGGATTGCCTCGTCATATGTCCATGGGTCTCGATTCATCTTATCCAGAATCAAGTCCGAGGACTCTCCTATCCCCATGAATCTCTCGGTTTGTCTCACAACCCTCCCACTACTGACGAGGTTCCGGTTGTGCAAGTGTGTCGTTTGGTATGTCATCTTGTACAGTTAATCGAGGTTAGCCCCTTAGCTCATTTAAGGTAATCTCACTACGGGTCTTCTTTTTGTTCATATAGTCTTCTTCCAAAAAATCTAAAGTGGGTGCTTATAACCACCTTTTTGATCTTCGGGACCATAGAACATACACCCTTTTTTGTTCCTCGGGGTATCCTACAAACAACCTTAATTCTAATCGAGGATCCAATTTTCCGGCTTCCTTGTCCAACACGTGGGCGGACACCCCAAAATCTTTCATGTGTCTCATAATGGGCTTGCGCTTGGGTCCACAATTTTTTGGGAGTTTTGGGAACCGATTTGGATGGCACCAAGTTTCGAATGTAGTTTTGTTGTTTCCAAGGCATGATCCCGTAAGCGACTTGGGAAGATCCGCATAACTCATCATAGATCTAACCATTTCAAAAAGAGTTATGTTTGTGCAGTTAGCTGGGATGCAATCCCTTTGTCAGACAAGTAGTTCAAAAACTCATCCGAGGTATTTTCGCCTCCACGATCGGATTGTAGAGACTTGATACGTTTTTCCTTATGATTCTCTGCTTGAGCCTTAAATTCTTTGAATTTCTCAAAGGTCTCAGATTTATGCTTCACAAGGAAAATATAACCGTACCTTGAGTAGTCATCAATAAAAGTGACGAAATACTCATAACCTCCTCTTGCTTTGGTTGACATTGGACCACATGCATCTGTGTGAACGATTTCTAACACTTCTTTGGCTCTATTCCCCTTGGCTCCGAATGCCCTCTTGGTCATTTTGCCCTCCAAACATGATTCGCAGGTTGGAATTGGTTCAACTTGGAGAAACTCCAGTGAACCGTCTTTCACCAACCTTTGGATCCTCTTTGGATTAATATGTCTCAATCTTAGATGCCATAGAAGTGGCTCGTTCAGATCTGATGAACGTTTTCTTTTCTCGAAAATAGTTGATGTGTTATAGGATGCATTTCGTGAGTGGTGTGCACAGTTAATTGTATAGAGATTATTCGACAACGTTCCATGACAGATAAATTTATCATAAAGAGAAATGGTAACAACTTTAATATCCATCAAGGTAAAGTTTAGAAACTGAAATTAAATTCTTTCTAAAATTCGGAACGTAAAGAACATCTCTTAAAATTAAAACTCTGTCTTCAAAAGACAGGTGCACATCTCCCATCGCTTCCGGATGCCACTCTCTTCAAGATTGCCCAAGTGATGATGAGGATCTCACCGCCACTAAGTTGTCGGATCGGTTTGAACGTGAAGCAAACATGATTAGTGGATCCCAGATCAACTACCCATTTAATGAGAAGTATCGCCGCTAAAATAAGTTTCAACAATTAGTGCGTGAGAATTACCTTTCTTTCCGCCCTTTTGGGGTTGGAACAGAAAACCTCCATTGTCCTCTTTTCACCGCAGCCTAAGCACTTCCTCTTTGGATTCTCCTTGACACCACAAGCATTCCTCATCTTACCATTGCCCTTGGCAACAGCTGATTGAGTTTTATTGCTTATGGCTTTTGGTTCTCTTTCTTCTTCTTGCCTACCCTTGGCCTAGAAAATGAAGACGGACCACTTAAAATCAAAGCTTGAGTTTGGTGCCCCATCAACATCTTTTGCCGAGACCAAAGCTTGCAACAAATCAATTTAGCGAGGCCAAAATGCTCGTAAACTTTTTGGGCAGAGTGAAGTACCAAATTCATCCAGTCTCCATATTATAATCTACACTCGGAACCTCAAGTTTGTTCGGGGATGGGCCATTAATTTTGAGGACGTAATCCCTTACGGGTTTGACCTCCACCATTTTGACGACATCTCTATAAGGTGATCCGACGAGTCTCGCGATTTTTGACTCGTCGATTGCCTCATCCGATTTTTGGTGTGTCAAGAATCCACTTGTGCTTTTTGTGCGATTAAGACAATTATAATTTTTCGTTTCCAATCAATATAGTTTCCATACTTATTCTATGACTTTAAGTATAATAGCGGTGAATTAAAAAAAGAACGACATCTTTGAATCGAAATAAATAATAATATGCATAAGCACAGATATATCACAACATTCGATCACATGTTTCATATTAAAATCTCAAAAAAAATATGAACATGCATCGCCCAACATCAAAAAGCAGTTTAAATAAGCCCACGTGGGGTGGGTCATTATTTAAACACATTCAAGCGAAAGTTATAAACAAGAACGATTACAAACCTTTAATATCCAGATTAATAGTTGGCTTCCACTTGACCAATATAAAATTTACGGGGACTTTGGGAAGTATATGCATATCAATTTTATACCTAAGTAATAACCATGATTAAATCTGAAATTATTATTTTGCTTTGAACGAGCCTCGTGGGAGGATCATCGCCGCCACTAGTAATAATCCACAATCATCCAATCGAATTTATTCATGTGAAAGCTATCTTTTGACCGTCCAGGGGGGATTTCTCCAAAAGAATTCACAAATAAATAAATCATGGAGGTCAAAATTAATTCAATTTTATTATCCGGAAAAAAATTGTCAATTAATTATTTAAACATACTTAGTAATTTTTTGAAGGTGAGATTTTTCATTGGGCAATTCTCATGCAAACACATTTAAACAAATTAAATAAAGCACAAAAATCACAACAATAAATCAAGCAAAGCGGAAAAAATAAACATATTGGGCACAAATTATCCAATTGTCATGGTTTGATTTTTCTTGGCTTGATTTTGAAGAAACGCATCTTGAATTTCTCCCACTCGATCGTCTCGCAAAGAACTCCGCTCAAACGCCACGCCTTAGTAGCTTCGGCCAGGAGGATGCACGCCGATCCATCCGGCTCCTTGGCCGCAGCCCGCATCCGTCGCGCCGGCGCTGGCATGCATCGCTCGTGGTGCTTTCTAAGAATCCCCTAAGAAGCGCCGCCCACGTCGCCTCGGGGGGTTCGGTAGGCAACACGCGTGCGGCGCATCAGCGTCGTCGCGCTTCGCTAACCTCTCTCCGCCATGAACTGGCAGCGGCGGGCGCGTCCCGCCAGCGCCCGTCTTTCGCCTTCGTCGCCCGTCGGCCGTGCGAAGTCGCGCAGTTACGCATGTCGCCTATTCGCCCGTCTCGCTTGATGACCACAGGCGCTCGGCCCTCAGCCTCGCCCCACGTCATGCGTGCCTGCATGCGTTTGCGTCGTGCGCGTGCCTCCCTTGGCACGTTTCGCACGACGCACGCCACCTACGCCCGATTCTGGATCTATCCTTTAATTCTTCGTCTCCGCCTCCGTTTCCAATCCGGTTACAATTTATTTACAAAAATAAATAAACCTAGATCTAGACTAGTCTATTACATTTGATCAAATCAAACAAATCCTAATCTACTCGTGGATTTTCTCACGAGGCAAAACGAATTCGAACGAATCAAATTAAAAACCACAATTTATATGCATGCATAAATAAACACATTAAATTCCATGACAATTGGATACCTGCAAAAAAGATCTAGCAATTCAACTATCCAATTTCAAATTTAATGAAAATGAATTAAATTACAATTTAAAATTGAGTCAAAACCGAGGCTCGATACAGGATTGTTGGGGAATTATTTGCACGGATCTATTCGGGATGAATATTTAAATACAAATTTAATTCTAACAATTATTACTAGCATGAATTAATCCTATATTAATTCAAATAATAATTTAACAACAAATCATGCATATAAACAGTTCACGTAAATCCTACGCATGTGGAATAACTACGAGTTTACGTGAACGTACCTCTTGGAATGGCAATGGACTCGTCGATGAAAACACACCAAAAAGCCTTCCCAAGTATTCCCTAGTCCTTGCTACACAATCCGGTGGAAGGATGCTCGCGAACAATTGACAAAAGGAAAAATAAACTTTGTTGCACCACCTTTTTGTGGATTTACTTTAATTTTTCCAAAGACATGGAATTGTACTTGAGAATGAAAGAATCATCCCCTATTTATAGATAGGGTGGTGGTCGAAATTTTGAGGAAAAACCAATGTGGGAAAATATTTTCTTGATCTCCAAGAAATCTTGAATATATCTCATATATTCTTTTCTCCATAACTAAAATATTCCACAAAAAATCCCACCTCATCTTGTTATGAAATTTTCAAAATTTAAGGATCAAGATTCCAAGATTTGGATCTTCTTGAATTTATGAGATATACTTGTATTCCAAGAAATACATATCTACCATAATATCTTTTCAAGAAAATCAAGAAAATCTTTTTCTTGCCCTTTTATATTTCAAAATTTTGAAATTTACTATATGAATAACCAAGTGGGAGATTTCTTGAATTTAATGAGATAATCTTGTATTCAAAGAATACATATCTTCATTCCATAACAAAATTCAAAGAAAAACTTTCTCCCCTTTTATCCATAATTTTCGAAAAAAAACAAGGAAAAATAGGCAACAAAATTTATTTTATTTTTAAACACCTTTTTCAGGTTATTGACTTTTTTATGTTGGGCTACTTAGGGGGGCCTTTAGGAGAATTAAGATTGGACCTTCCAATGGATCTTGAATTCTCAATATTGAGCCACAATATTATTCAAGCCCATAAATATTAATTAATCTCACTACATAATTAATATTGCACTATCCATCTTAACCCATATTACAGTCAATATGGCTCCTGTTATTATTTCCCGTGTTTAAGATTATCTAGCCCATTAATTAATTCAAGCCATCAAACAACTTTCCATTAATTAATATCTTTTGTCCTTGGTTAGCGAACGGTTCAACATTATTATCCATACCGAAACTAGTTCCACTTGAAAGATTTGGTATGATAAATCTTATGAACCTCCCAAGGGGCAAATCGAACAAAGCGCATTACTTGCACACAATTCTCCGATTAAATCTTAGCAATCGCGATGTGACCAATAATATTGTCCAAGATATAAAGTATTGAATCTCGTTGATTCTCTATCCGTGATAAGTCAAAGCAACAGTTACCAACCACACGTGATCCTATTTAAGGAACGAAGATTAAGAAATAACGAACCACTGAGGTCTAATTCTTCCTTGTTCGGTTCAAGATTTTGTCCTCCCAGAGGTCATATTGAGGCATCAGTCATGCACTAGTATAATCTCTTGGTCAAGACAAGCCAATCCGAGCCTTACACTTCAACCTTTCACGATGGATTGTTCATTTCCATCTAGGTCGTGAATGGTGTACTTTTTGGTTATAAGGATATTAATTTAATCTTCGTGATCCGGTATCACTAAATTAACTACAATGTAACACGTACTATTTATTGAACAGTTATGCAGTAAATATATGTAACATTCGATGATATTTAAAGCATCAGTGATAAACAATTTATTTCAGTAAATAAGTTCGAAATTCAGTTTTGATTATACAAAGTAAAAACATAATTTTCAGTATAATCCCAACACTAGTGAGAGCGAGGGAGATGGGGGAGTGGAGGGTGGGGGAGTGGTGTTGGGTTTGGCAATGGAGACGGGAGATCTTTGAGAGGGAGCAACCTTTAATTAATGATTTGATTGATGTTTTAAACAGGTACCCTCTCAAGGTCGGAGTACCTAATAGGTGGAGGTGGAGAGCTGCCCCAATAGCATGTACTCTACCAATGAGGCCGTACTCAGAGTGGCTAATCAACCCAATATCATTTTTTGATTAAGATATCTTCTTGTAACATTCTGGCTCCGAGTTTCCTGATTGTCTTGGAGTCCTTATCTCTGTTGTACTTTGAACATTGGGGTATGCCTTATACCCAAGATAATTAATTTAATTATCTTTTGCTGATAAAAAAAAATTATGATTTATTGTATATAATACTATTATACAATATTTCACAAGAGTATTACTCTTATTTATATTTGTAAGTATATAAGGATATGTATATAGACATCTCTTTGGTGTTATTTTGAGAAATGACTAGGATTTTGTGAATATATTAGAATACCTACCGATCAGTCATTTCTTCAACTTAACGATATACTCCTATATTATATTTTTAATGCCTCCGAATTATAATAAAATATCATTGACATGGAAATATTAATTCCTAAAATATTTTTATCAAAATTTTCCCAAAAATATAATATGGAGTACTATATCTTTACATACTAATTTTGTTTTACAGGCATTCATAAATACTATTATCAACATAAAAGAAAACATAATTTCCCAAGAGTTAAGATTAATTTTGACAAAAAAAAAAATGCCTAGAGTTATAGCATTCGTAAATTTAGAGTGAATATTATGTTTACTCCATGGAATCGATTAGTAATACTCCATTTTATGAGAAACTATGAAGCAAATAACCAAAATTAAAGTGACCTGTATTATGCTAGCTGTGGTCATGGACTCATGGTGCTGGCCAATATTGGCAAACACTATAAAAATAAAAATAAAAAATGGGAAAGTCAAAAAATGTCTGACGATGTTTGAAATTGAATGGGGGCCACAGAGCCACACGATGACACGAGGCGAGAAAATATCACAAATGGTTCTGTAACTTTGTTCGATTTCAGAAATAGTCATGTAAGTTTTTATTTTATCAATTGTGGTCCTTTTGGTTTTAATTGTAGTCCTTTTCGCCGGAAAATTTAAAATTTGATCGAAAAATTAATCTAACTTTTTATTCTGATCACATTGACGGTCGCCACCACTCTCATTTGGACTGTCATTCATCAAGGAAGAAAAATCCTCAACCAGTTTCATGTTTTGATTACACCTCTCCCGTGAATCGCAAATTCAAAATTACGAATTACATTCATTATCGTGACTAATTTCGAGTGATTTATGTTGAGGTGAGGGTCGAAACTTATACTATTCTCTTCCTTTCATTGAACCCGTCATTTCAATATATTTTTTTGCATTATTTTGTGTGCTACATCATATTTCCGGCCATTTTCTGGCTAAAATTTTCAATTTTCCGGCAAAAAGGACTACAATTGAAATCAAAAGGACCACAATTGATAAAATAAAAACTTACAGGATTATTTCTAGAATCGGGCAAAGTTACAGGACCATTTGTGATTTTTTCTCACACGAAGTCTTAAATCTTAATTACCTGTCATGGAGTCAGAAATTTAACATCAGGATGCACAATGAAAAATATAACTACCTCCGTCCTGGAAGACTTTGCACAGTTACTATTCCGTTCTTGTTTTAGCGAGCGAGTTTTTTATTACTATTTGAAAGGATAAAGTAATTTTAAGAAATGCGTATGATAGAGGAGGGGTAAGACTATCATACCCCACCTTAAAAGTCATTTTATTATTTCAAATACTAATAAACAACTCGCACGCAAAAACACGAACAAAAAGTAAGTGTGCTAAGTCTTCTGAGACGGAGGGAGTAATAAATATCCATTTCTTTTTATATTGATATTGTCGAAATATATATTTTCTTTTGTAAAATTTGATTAAACTAGCTCGCTTTCATTATGTTTTAATATAAATGATGATTGCTCTAACTCATTACAAATGAAATAGTATCGAGATTATCCAGGTATGAACATTTTTCATTTTTATGTTTTTAACTTATTATAATTTTAACTTTTCCATAATAATTATATGAGTTTTATCAATTCAGAACCTGAAAGATGGTAAATCTATCATTTAAGGCCTGAAAGATTTTTCCTATCAATTCAAAACTTGGAATATAGAAAACTATCATTTCAGGACCTGAAAGGTAGAAACTAACAATTCGAAACTTATACATTTTAAGACCATATTTGTCTTTAAACCCTAAACCCTGAACCGTAAACCCTAAATCATGAACCATGAACCCTAAACCTTGAACCATGAATAGTAAACCCTAAAAATAAAAAAAATAAGGACATGAAATAAGAACATGCAACTTGATAAACATGACCTTAAAATGTGTGTGCCTCAAATTGATAGTTTCTACCTTCCAGACCCAGGATTGAAAGTTTTCTATTTTTCAAGTGAATTGATATTTTTTCATAATGGTATTACTGATATTTAAAATACACCTATAAATTATTAAATCCTTAGAAAGTTTATCCATCCGGCCCTATGGGTAAGCTTATCTCCTTTTCTTCTTATTAAATGCGTTTTAAATTCAAAAATATTTTGAAATTTATATACCTAATAAAAACAATACTAGTATGCAAAGACCAAGTTGATGGAAAATTAGGTGTACGTGGAAAATTCATATTTTATATATAGAAATTTTTTGTATCCAAGTCTTTGTTGAGGAAATATTTAATGCATGGCTTGAAATATTTGGCAACGCCAACTCATGTGGTAGAAACTCGTGTTTACACTTCTCTTAATCGATTCAGCCGACAGAAGAAATAAACCCCATTTCAAACATTGAACAAAATATTGGACAAAAAAGTAACAGCCGCCCCATGATTTTCGACAAAAAGATACAACTTTTGTTGATTTCTTATGAGGAATAGAAAGAAGTGACAAAGAAGAAACTTTAATTTGTTGATGAGTTGAAACATGTGCTCAATTTTTTTCTTCGCACACACATCAGATTACATGCGCACATTACATAGAACATATAAATATAATAGAAAAACAAAATATGACATTAAAATAGATTTTGCCCTTTCATGACCTTAAACCAAATTTGTTACATTAATTTTTAAATGAAAATCTCGTTTAGGAATTTGTTATATAGAGTTCTCACTTTCATGACCTGGCTTAAACCAAATTTGTTAGATTAATTGTTTTTAGTGAAAATCTCATTTAAGAATTTGTTATATAGAGTTTGCCCTTTCATGACCTGGCTTAAACCAAATTTATAAACGTGGATGATTTAAAAAAAAAAAAACGTGGATATTTAGAGAGTGGTTGTTTATTTTTATTTTTTTTCTTGTTTCTAAGAGATTTTATCAATTGTTTAATATTTTTAATATTATATGTTGAAGCCGTGCAAACTGAATGAAACCGACCGGAATTGTCATATTGGTTAATCTTGATATGACCATGGTCCTAATAAAAACGCAAGTGGCATTTCAGTTTGAAATTTACTGATATACAGCAAAATCACCCTATTATCTAATTCTCAATCTTCTCATTCTCACGTGTCACCATATATCTTCACTAATCACTATTTCTCCGATTCTCAATAATCCACTATTTTAATATTAATTTTTATATATTTTCCACTAACCACCGTCTCTCCACTTTTTAGTTTTTACTAACCGTAATTTTTAAATCTCCCTTCTATTTCCCAATAGGTTAAGTTCACGCCACAATTTTAAATTTCATCTGTTTTTTAAATTTTAATTTTAAACTTTTATCTACCATTCTCATTTTTTTTCACGCTTGGGGTGTTCTCAAACTTTTCTCTCATCTTTGGTCGAAAACTTTTCTCTCATCTCTATGTCCGTTCTCAATCTCATAAAATTTCTCCAATAAGTGAATTTAAGTAAACTTTTTTATACATGTTTTGTAGTATTTGTTTCATTCTTATTGTCATTCATTCACTACTACACATTTAAGCTTGCACAGCTGGACTTGGACAACATTTTTTTCAAACAGCTCTCCAAGATATAGCTTGGAGAGCGGTTTTATTAAAAAAAAAAACAGAGCTTGGAGAACGGTTTTTAACCGCTGTGCAAACTCACTTGGAAAACGGTTATGAACCGCTGTCCAAGTAAACACTTGGACAGCAGTTCAAAACCGCTGTCCAAGAGGTCAGTTTCGGTCAAATACCCAATACACGTTTCAGAAGCGCAAATCTCCCCCAAATTTGATATTTCGTCTTCCACATTCTTCTCCCCTCCACCCCAAATCGAACCCAGACTGTCCTGCCCCCTTCCCCCTCCCTTTCCTCCCTCCTCCCAGCCTAGCCCTAGCTCCTCCACATATAGGTAAAAAAAAATTATGTATTGGTGTATATATATATCATGTTATATGTATATATTAGTGTATGTATATCATGTATATATTGGTGTATATATGTATATTGATGTATATAGCATGTTGTATGTATTGGTGTATGTATATTGGTGTGTGTATATATATATATATATATGTATATATATCAAGGTGTTTGATAATGCACTCAAGGTGAAGATTTATGCATAAATTAGTGAGGATTTTGTTAGGATTAATGTTAATTTGTTAGAGATGAACAATTGATGCTTGGTTTATATATTGTTAATTGTTTTATATATATATATATATATATATATATATATATATTGTGTGGCTTGGATTAATTGTTGTTAGTGTTAGAGATGAACAATTTGTTAGAGATGAATATGTATTGTGTGGCTTGTCTTGATTTTTGTTGCTAATTTAGATATGAACATTAATTGATGAACTCAAGGTGTTTGATAATATGCTTGTGTGATGATTTAAGCATAAATTAGGATTAATACATTAGGATATATTTTGGTTATATTAATTTGATGATTATGTGGTGAATGGATAGTAGTGTGTTTGCTTTAGATGATTAATGATGGTATATTAGGATATATTTTAGTTATATTAATTTGATGATTATTTGGTGAATGGATAGTAGTGTGTTTGCTTTAGATGATTAATGTGTTGGGGAATAAGTTGCATGATCTATTAAGGTGAATATTTAAATACAAATTTAATTCTTATAATTATTACTAGCATGAATTAATCCTATATTAATTCAAATAATAATCCAACAACAAATCATGCAAATAATTAATTCACGTAAAAATCTTAATGCGACGCGAATTCTCGAGTTTACATTGAACGCACCTCTTGGGATGACAATGGCTTGGTTGATTAGACTCACCAAAAAGAACTTCCCAAGTATTCACTTAATCCTTGCTCGACTATCCGTTGGTAGGACACTTGCGTAACAATTAACAAAAGGAAAATAAATTATGTTGCACCACCTTTGTGGATTTAATAATTTTTCCAAAGACATGGAATTGTCGGGAATGAAAGAGTCATCCCCTATTTATAGAGAATAGGTGATCGAAAATTTTGGGCAAAAAATAATGTGGGAAAATCTTTTCTTGATCTCCAAGAAATCTTGAATATATCTCCTATATTTTTATCCATAATTATAATATTCCACAAAATCCCACCTACTCTTTTGTTATGGAGTATATGTTTCAAAAATTATAGGGCAATATTCCAAGATTTGGATCTTCTTGAATTTATGAGATATTCTTGTATTTCAAGAAATACATATCTTCCATAATATATTTTCAAGAAAATCAAGAAAATATTTCTTTCCTTAATTATCAAAATTTTCAAAATTTCCCTATGGATAACCAAGTGGGAGATTTCTTGAATTTAATGAGATAATCTTGTATTCCAAGAATACATATCTTCATTCCATAACAAAATTCAAAGAAAATCTTTTCTCCCTTTTATCCATAATTTTCGAAAAAAAAAGGAAAAAATAGGCAACAAAATTTATTTTATTTTAAAAACTTTTTTTCAGTTATTGGACTTTATGTTGGGCTACTTAAAAATTTTTAGGAGAATTAAAATTGGACCTTCCAATGGATCTTGAATTCTCAATATTGAGCCACAATATTATTCAAGCCCATAAATATTAATTAATCCCACTACATAATTAATATTGCACTATCCATCTTAACCCATATTACGGTCAATATGGCTGGGTTATTATTTCCCGTGTTTAAGATTATCTAGCCCATTAATTAATTCAAGTCAATTGAAACAACTTTCCATTAATTAATATCTTTTGTCCTTGGTCAATGAGCGGTTCAACATTATTATCCATACAGGAAACTAATTTCACTTGCAAGATTTGGTATGATAAATCTTATGAACCTCCAAAGGGGGCAAATCTAACAAAGCGTACTTGCACAAGATTCTCAGATTAAATCTTAGCAATCGACGTGACCAATAATATTGCCTAAAGATATAAAGTATTGAATCTCGATTGATTCTACCCATGATAAGTCAAAGCAATAGTTACCAATCAAACGTGATCCTATTTAAGGAGCGAAGATTAAGAAATAACCAACCACCGAGGTTTAATTCTTCCTTGTTCGCTCAAGAATTTGTCCTCTCAGAGGGTCCTATTCAAAGGCATCACCATGCATTAGTGTAATCTCTTGGTCAAGACAAGTCAATCCGAGCCTTACACTTCAACCTTTCACGATGGATTGTTCATTTCCATCTAGGTCGTGAATGGTGTACTTTTAGTTACAAGGGACTGTTAATTTAATCTTCTGTGATCTGGTATCACTAAATTAACTACAATGTAACACGTACTATTTATTGAACAGTTATGCAGTAAATATATGTAACATTCAATGATATTTAAAGCATCAGTGATAAACAATTTATTTCAGTAAATAAGTCCGAAATTCAGTTTTGATTATACAAAGTAAAAGCATACTTTCCAGTATAATCCCAACAATCTCCCACTTATACTCAAAGTCTGCTTTTAAGTATACTACAACATGTCTCGTGTAGTTCCTAATTCGTGACATCTAATGTCACCTACACGAACCTAATAATTTCTCCCACTTATACTCAAAGCAGATTGGCAACGGTCTTGACACCCATTCCTTCCACATGTCTCTCGAATGTATTCAGAGGCAGACCCTTTGTGAATGGATCTGCTAGGTTGTCTTCAGACGCTATCTTTGCCACATCTATATCTCCTCTCTTAACGATATCTCGTATAAGATGGTATTTCTTTCAATGTGTTTTTGGGCCTTGTGGGCTCTTGGTTCCTTGAATTTTGCAAGCTGCTCGGCTTTGTCACAATAAATGATGATTCTGCTGGGCAAATTCGGAACTACATTCAAGTCCACTAGGAAGTTCTTGAGCCAAACAACCTTTTCTTTGCCTCGCAGTTGCCTACATATATTCGCCTTCCATGGTGGTACCCGCGTGACGCATTTTGGCGACTTCTCCATGTCACGGCTCCCTCCCCCATGCAAAACACACTATCGGTGGTAGATTTTCGAGTCTATGTCGATTTGAAATCCAGTCCGTGTGGCGATGGGGATTAGACTATCGACCTGATAAATTAACATTCTATCCGAGAGTTCTTTTGGATACTTGAGAATGTTTTAAGCTGCCGTCAATGTTCTTTTAGGGTTACTTTGATATCATGCCACCACGCCAACGACAAAAGCAGATATCCGGGTCTCGTACAAAGATTGCATACATAAGGCTTCCGGTAGAAGCATAAGGAATGCCTCGTGTCATCTATCTCCTTTGCGTCTTAGGGCACATTTTTTTCAGATAGATGGATTGTGTCCGAAAGGCACGGCCTTTCATTGGAATCCTCATCTGCTGAATCGTTTCAAGGCGGTGTCATATATGAAGCTTACGATAAGCCTATCATCATTTTTTTGCGATCTCGGTGATCTTGATCCAAGGACGTAAGCGGCCCCCTAAGTCCTTCATATCAAACCGTTTTTGAAAGCATACCCGCACATCCGATAACACCTTTACATCGTTCCCGATTATCGTAATGTCGCTCTCACGATAGTACTAAGAATACCAATGCAGTTCCGACATGCTTTTTTTGTACACACAACTTTCGAACTCGTTTTTGATCGAACCCATAAGACTTTATAACATGATCAAAACATTGGTTCCAAGCTCGGATGTCTATTTGAGTCCGTAAATGGACTTCATGAGCTTACAAACCAGGTGTTCTTGGCCTTTTTCAATGAAGTCTTGGGGTTGTTGATATAGATCTCTTCATCAAGACTTAGTTAAGGAAAAGTCGGTCTTTGACATCCATTTGCAGATTTCAAAGTCGAGATCTTATGAAGAATCGATAAGAGAATTCGGACGGATGGACTTAAGCATGGCTACGGCAAAAAAAAGTTTCCTCATAATCGATCCCTTCTTTCTCGAAGTATAACCTTTCACCATGAGTCTTGCTTTGAAGGTTTTCCACCTTCCCGTCCCCGCCCCTCTTTTTCTTATACACCATTTTGCAACCAATGGGGTTGACCCCATTAAGTGGTTCGACTAGCCCCCACACTCGTTATGAAACAAAGAACCCATTTCGACTTTCATTGTCGCTTTTGCCAAGAATCAAGATCCTTGTCTTGATTGCTCGTCATATGTCCATGGGTCCGATTCGCCTTGTCCAGGGAATCAAGTCCGAGGGCTCTCCTATTCCCATGAATCGCTTCGGGTTGCTTTCACAACCCTCCCACTACGACGAGGCTCCAAATTGTAAGTGTGTCATTTGGTATGTCACCTTGTACGCTTGGCATTGAGGTTAGCCTCCTTAGCTCATTTAAGGTAATCTCACTTCGGGTCTTCTTTTCGCTCATAGTCTTCTTCCAAAAATCTAAAGTGGGTGCTTATGACCACCTTTTGATCTTCGGGACCATATAACATACACTCTTTTTGTTCCCTCGGGTATCCTACAAACAACCTTAATTCTCGACGAGGATCCAATTTACCGCCTTTCCTTGTCCAACACGTGAGCGGGACACCCCCAAATCCTCATGTGTCTCATACTAGGTTTGCGCCTCGTCCACAATTCTTTGGGAGTTTTGGGAACCGATTTGGATGGCACCAAGTTCGGAATGTAGGCTGTTGTTTCCAAGGCATGACCCCAGAGTGACTTGGGAAGATCCAAGATAACTCATCATAGATCTAACCATTTCCAAAAGAGTTTCGTTTTTTCGCCTCCGCAACCCCGTTTTGTTGAGGGTTCCGGTGCAAAAGAGGCTAGGACGCAATCCCTTCATCAGATAAGTAGTTCAAAAACTCATCGCTGAGGTATTCGCCTATCCACGATCGGATCAAAAGAGAGACTTGATACGTTTTTCCCTATGATTCTCTTGCTTGAGCCTTAAATTCTTTGAATTTCAAAAGTCTCAGATTTATGCTTCATAAGGAAAATATAATCGCATTCCTTGAGTAATCATCAATAAAAGTGACAAAATACTCATAACCTCCTCTTGCTTTGGTTGACATTGGACCACATACATTTGTGTGAACGATCTCTAACACTTCTTTGGCTCTATTCCTTCGCTCCAAATGCCCTCGTTGGTCATTTTACCTCAAAACATGATTCACCGGGTTGAATTGGTTCAACTTGGAGAAACTCCAGAAACCGCTTTTCACCAACCTTTGGATCCTCTTTCGATTTATATGACCCAATCTTAGATGCCATAGAAGTGTTCCCTGCTCACGCCTCGATGAACGCTTTTTATCGAAAACAATTGATGTGTTATAGATGCATTTATTGAGTGGTGCACAAGATTAATTGTATTAAGATTATTCGATAACGCTCCATGATAGATAAATTTATCAAAAAGAGAAATGGTAACAACTTTATTAAAAGTAACGAATATCCATCAAAAAAGTTTAGAAACCGAAATTAAATTCTTTCTAAAATTCGAACGTAAAGAACATCTCTTAAAATTAAAACTCGGTTTCAAAAGACAGTGCACTTCTTCCCATCGCTTCACCGCCACTCAGAAGATCGCCAAGGTGTGATGAAAATCTCACTCCCACTAAGTTTTGGGTCCGCTGAACCCTCAGAATGTGAAAAAACAAACATGATCAAGTGGATCCAGATCCACTACCCATAAATGGGAGGCAGACCGCTAAACAAGTTTTAACAACTAAGGCGTGAGAATTACCTTTCTTTCCATTCCTTTTGGGATCGAACAGCTTCCTCGAATGTCCTACTCTCCCGCTTTCCAAAAACTTTCTCATGCTTGAGTCCGCTTGGTCTAACTTTTTTTCTTTTTCATCATCCTTATCACCACTTGACCTGGGATGAAAAGAAGATTTTTTTTTCCCAAGTTCTTTTCCTCAAGGCCTTTCCCTTTTTTTCAACCAAAAGTGAGAGATTTACAAGATCATCCACTATAAAATCTAGATCTTCCATTAGATACTCAAGATAGTGGTGATTATAGCTCTTTGGTAAGGATTGGAGAATGAAATCAATCTTAGTCTTGAAATCACATTTTTTGCCGAGGATCTCAAGTTCCTCGAATAGCACTATAACCCTAAGGACGTCAAGGCCGTCCCCCTTTTTCCATTTTTAATTCGCAATTTCGCTTTCACACTTTGGATTGCCATATGGGTTCGATAAAAGGAACATCGCTCGAGATTCTCAGAAGATGTCTGCGGTGATTTCATATTCTTGATGAAGGTGTTTCAACGATCCGATATATGTGCCAATTCTATCCTTCATCAATTCATTTGCCGCCTCCCATTCACCATAAATCATCTCATCCCATATTAACGTCCTTAGTTGGTTTTTTGGGTTTGGTGTATCAAGTACCCATTTTGAAGGTGATGTTAGGACATGTTTTTAGTTTGTATTTCCAATCAAAATAG